>ML685792.1:12651678-12752249 GCA_007922175.1 Pelusios castaneus | reverse complement strand
TATCTATCTATCTATCTATCTATCTATCTATCTATCTATCTATCTATCCTCAGTACTTTAAAAAGCGCCAATTTCACAAAACTTAAAACAGTGATGAATCAAATCATCAGGGAGGAAGAATTTAAACAGAAAAAAAGGTGAATGATAATTGGGAATTGTTTAAGCACACTTTACTAGATGCCCCAAAAGCCATAAACCTATGATAAAGGAAGAAGGCTGTATTGATTAAAAACTGACTTGGTTTAGAAGGGAATAAACCAACTATAAAAAAATGAAAAAATAATATGTGTAACAAATGGAAGTTGATGATAATGAATATAAATCAAAAGCTAGGAGTTGTAGAAAATTGATATAGGAAGCAAAGGGACAAAGGAGAAATCTACGGTCAGCAAAGTTAAGAACAATAAGAAAAGGCTTTTTAAGTATAGTAGGCAAAAAAAGAATCCTGACAATTGTATTAGTGCATTACTAGATGGAAATGGTAGAATTATCAGTGATATTGCAGAAGAGACAGAAGTGTTCAATAAATATTTCTGTCCTGCATTCGGAAAAAACAGATGGTAATGTCATATCATACGACAGCACTCTTTCCATATCATAAACATCGCAGGAGGATGTTAAACTGCAGTTATTTAAGTTAGATATTAAAAAAATTAACAGGTTCATATAACTAACATCCACTGTTTTTGAAGAGCTCACTGGACCACTGATATTAATTTTCAATTAGTTTTGAAACACTGGGGAAATTCCAGAAGACTAGCGGAAAGCTAACTTGTTGATTTTAAAAAAGAATAAATGAGATGATCCGAGAAATTATAGGCCTGTCAGTCTGATATTGATCCCAGGCAAGATAATTTACCAACTGATACAGGACTCAATTAGTAAAGAATTAAAGGAGGGCAATATAATTAATTTCAATCAATGTGAGTTTATAGAAAATAGAACCTGTCAAACTAATGTGGTTTGTTTTTTTTTAATGAGATTACAAGTTTGGTTGATAAAAGCAATTGTGTTGATGTAATAGACTTCTATAAGACACATGCCTTTGTACCAAAAGACACTTTGATTAAAAAACAAGAATGATACAAAATTTAAAGTGGCACACACTAAATGCATTATAACCTGGCTAATGGATAGATATCAAAACAGGACTGTAAATGGGGACTTATTAGTGAATCTGTGTTTTTCTAGTGGGGTTTAAAAGAGATCAGTCAGGGCCCTACACTATGTAACATATTTATTATCAATTTGGAAGAAAACAAAGTCATCACTGATAAAGTTTGCAGATAACACAAAGCTTGGTGGAGTAGTAAATAATGAAGAGGACAGGTCATTGATACAGAGCCATCTAGATCGCTTGCTGCATTGTGCACAAACAAACAATATGTGTTTTAATACAACTAAATGTCAATGTACACATTTAGGAACAAATAACGAAGGCCAGGATGACATGGTTTGGGGGGCTCTATCCTGGGAAGCAGTCACTCTGAAAAAGATTTGGGAATTGTGGTGGATAATCAAGTGAATGTGAGCTCCAAAGTGATGCTGTGGTCAAAAGATTAATACAACCCATGGATGCATAAACAGGAGAATGTTGAATAGGAATTGAGAGGTTATTTCACCTCTGTATTTGGCACTCTTGTGACTGCTGCCGGCATACTCTATCCAGTTCTGGTTTCCACAACTCAAGAAGATCATTAATAAATGGGAGAGAGTTCAGTGAAAACCCACAAGAATGATTAAATTATTGGAAAACATGCCTTACAGTCAGGGCCCAAGCATAATTTTTTCAGGCCCAGTACAAATTTGTAACACAGGCTGCTTGGTAATGGAGTTGCAGCCTGGGCTGGGCTCTCTTAAGTAAAGTGTCCCTCCCTCTCCCCCCACCACCTACATTTGGGAGCCCTACTTACAGTGATAAGTACAAGGAACTGGAAATTGAAGCCAGACAAATTCAGACTGGAAATAAGGAAATATTTTAACAGTGAGAATAATTAACCTTTATAACAGCTTACCAAGGATTTTGGTGGAGTCTCCATCACTTACAATTTTTAAATCAGGATTTTATGTTTTTCTAAGAACTCTGCTCTAGGAATTATTTGGAGAAGTTCTATGGGCTGTGTCATAGGTGGTCAGACTGGATGATCACAGTGGTCCATTCTAGCTTTGTAATGTAAGACTCTATGGTTGTGTCTACACTTGAAAGGTTAAGTCGACTCTGTTAAGTCAACTTAAGAAGGTTGACTTAACTTTTCAAGTGTAGACACAGTGGAGAGCCAAGGCTCCCCGCTGAGAAGGGAGCCATGGTCCCTGGCAGAAAGGACGTGCAAGTCCCTTCTTGCCGGGACCCGTGGCTCCCCCTGGGGAGAAGGGAGACACATTGGGCTCCCCAGCCAAGGCTCCAGCGATGAGAGAATCCCCCCTGGGGCTCCAGCAGCAAGGGAATCCTACGCCGCCCCGGCCAGGGCTCCAGCGGCGAGGGAATCCCTGGTGGGGGCAGTGAGGGATTCCCTCCCCACTGGAGCCTTGGCTGGTGAGCCCCATGCAGCTCCCTTTTCCCTGAGGACCCGCGGTTTCCCGGCAAAAAGGGAGCCCCAGCTCCCAGCTGCGGCTTCCTGGCAAAAAGGGAGCCGCGTTCCCTTTTTGCCAGGAAGCCGTGGTCCCCAGCAAGAAGGGAGCCACAGTTCCCTTGTCCCGGGGAGCTGCAGATCCCTTGTCCCCACCCTAGGTCGACTTAGGTACTAAAGTCGACCTAGGGCATCCACACTGGTTTTAGGTCGACTTAACAAATCGATTTAGCTGTTAAGTCGACCTAACAATCAGTAGTTATTAAGTAAACTTAAGGACGCCCTTAAGTCAACTTAATTAAAGCCCAGTGTGGACGTGGAGTAATTTAGGTCAACGTAAGCATCCTTAAGTCAACCTAAATTGCAAGTGTAGACATAGCCTATGATGCTGAGGCCCACTGAAGTATACAGATTCTCATTCACTTCAGTGGGCTTTTGATCCATTATGCTACTCTGCACATATGGGAACTGATCCTGAAAGGGTATGTCTACACTAGCAATTTAGATTGACTTAAATCGACCTAGATTACTCCCTGTCTACACCAGACTTTCATTAAGTCGACTTAAGAAATTCCTTAAGTTGACTTAATGAAAGCTTAAGTTGACTTAATAAGAACTACCTATTAGGTCGACTTAAGCCTTAAGTCGACTTAAGGACGGTGTGGATGTGGAGTAACTCTTAAGTCAACTTTATTAAATTGACTTAAGGCTGGTTAGGTGGACTTAAAGTGGACTAAGTCGCCTTAAAGTTAAGTCGACTTAGTTGCCTGTGTTAAGTCGATTTAATAAGGTCGACTTTAATTTGACTTAAAGTCGACCTTATTAAGTTGACTTAACAAAGTCGACCTAACTTTTTCTAGTGTAGACATAGCCAAAGATTCTGAACTCCTTTTATTGGGTGCTTGAATGCTCTCCAAGCCTGCTTAAGTCAACTTAATTTACTCTGCGTCTACACTAAGGAAATTTTAAGTCAACTTTATAAAATCTAGTTTAAAGTCGACTTACTGGCTAAGTCAACTTTATTAAGTCGACTGAAGCCAGTGTAGACTCAGAGTAGTCCTAAGTCGACTCCAAGTCGACTTAAAGGGCCCCCAGGGCTCCCCCACTGACCTCCCTGCCAGGGTGCCCGGCACAGCCAGAGGCTGGCATGCCCACCCACAGGGCAGGACACTGCCCTGCCCACCCCACTCTTATACCCTTCCCCTGTCCCTGTCCTGCTCAGCCCCCATTGTACCCTGATACAATGGGGAAAATGCTGAGCCCCCTGGCACTTTTAAAGAGGTGCCCCCCCTCCCACCATGGACCACACCCAGGTCCACCTAGCCCCTAGAAGTTGACTTAGGCGTCCAGTGTGGACGCTCTAAGTCGATTTGGCAAGGTCGACTAAGTCGACCTAATTTTATAGTGTGGACATGGTAAGCTGACTTATTTGGTCATGTGTAGACATAGCCATTGATATAACTGGGAGCTGAAGATATTCAGCAGTTCACAGAATGTGCTAACGCTTTTACAGGATCAGATTGAGACTAAATGATCAAATTGATCCCTTCTGGTCTTAAATTCTAATAATTTAAAATCTATTAACTAAAGCAATAGCATTAGGCTTCAGAATCAACTCCTTAAATGATGTGAAAGGGGCCAATTTTCACCTCTCTTAGTGCTATTGTGTCAGAGGAATTGTCAGCTGGCTCACACAGAAAATCATACAGCCCAGAAACTGTAATACTATAAAACATTAAAGCTTAAATACCTCTGAGCCTGGGGTGGAAGAGGGAGGCATCAGGAGAACGCTAGTATGATGATATGCCATTGAGTAGTTGATCTATCTGACCACAGTCTGACAAAATCTTGGTTCGTGCTTCTGTGTTTCTCCTGCAACAGTGACACCAAAAAAAGTTACTCTCACACTTCTTTATAATCTTAATGGAGAAAGTTTTATGAATTCCACCCCCCCCCCCCCCCCCCGTGCCTCCTTCCCACTTGCAATTCATAGACTCAGACTTTAAGGTCAGAAGGGACCAGTACGATCATCTAGTCTGACCTCCTGCAAAATGCAGGCCTCAAGACCTCACACACCCATTCCAGCAATAGGCCACCAACCTATGACTGAGTTATTTATCTCCTTAAATCATGATTTAAGGACTTTAAGATACAGAGAATTCACCAGTAGGTGAGCCATGCCCTGTGCTACAGAGGAAGGCAAAAAACCCCCAGAGCCCAGGCCAGTCAGCCCTGGGGGAAAATTCCTTCCCGACCCCAAATATGGCAATCAGTTAAACCCTGAGCATGTGGGAAAGTCTCAACAGCCAGTTACCCAAGAAACAATTCTCTGTAATTACTCAGAACTCACCCCATGTACTTTCCCCTCTGAGGCCACTTGTATATCCACCATACGTAGCCAAATATCAGTCAATTTCCAAAATAGGCTAATCATACCATCCCCTCCATAAATTTATGAAGCTCAGTTTTGAAAGCAGTTATGGTTTTTGCCCCCACAACTCCCCTTGGAAGGCTATTCCAGAACTTTACTCCTCTAATGGTTAGAAACCTGCATCTAATTTCAAGCCTAAATTTCTTGATGAACAGTTTATAACCATTTGTTCTGGTGTCCACATTGGTGCTGTACCCTCCCTGATATTAATTCCTCTGATATATTTATAGAGAGCAATCATATCACCCCTCAGCCTTCTTTTGGTTAGGCTAAACAAGCCAAGCTTCTTGAGTCTCCACTCACAGGGCAGGTTTTCCACTCCACAGACCATCCTTGTAGCCCTTCTCTGCACCTGTTCCAATTTGAATTTATCCTTTTTAAACGTGGGGGACCAGAACTGCACACAATATTCCAGATGGGGTCTCACCAGTGCCTTGTACAGCGGCACTAATACCTCCCTGTCTCTACTTGAAATACCTCTCCTGATACATCCTAGAACCGCATTAGCTTTTTTCACAGCCACATCACATTGGTGGCTCATAGTCATCCTATGATCAACCAGTACTCCCAGATCCTTCTCCTCTTCAGTCCGTTCCAATTGATGCATCCCCAACTTATAGGAATATTGCTTGTTATTTGTCCCTAAATGCATGACCTTGCACTTCCCATTATTAAATTTCATCCTATTCCTGATACTCCAGTTTACAAGGTCATCCAGATCTTTCTGTACGGTATCCCGAGCCTTCTCTGTATTGGCAATACCTCCCAACTTGGTGTCATCCACAAACTTTATTAGCACATTCCTGCTTTTTGTGCCAAGGTCAGTAACAAAAAGGTTGAACAAGATCAGTCCCAAGACAGATCCCTGAGGGACTCCACTGGTAACCTCCCTCCAGCTTGACAGTTCACCCTTCAATATGACCCGTTGTAGTCTCCCTTTTAACCAGTTCCTTATCCACCTTACTATATTCATATTAATCCCCATCTTCTGTAACTTAATTAATAACTCCCTTTGTGGAACTGTATCAAATGCCTTGCTGAAATCTAAGTAAATTAGGTCCACCGCATTCCCTTTATCTAAAAAATCTGTTATCCTTTCAAAAAAGGAGATCAAGTTGGTCTGACACGATCTCCCTTTTGTAAAGCCATGTTGTATTTTATCACAGTTACCGTTATCCTCTATAGCCTTAAGTACTTTCTCCTTCAAAATTTTCTCCAAGACCTTGCATACTACTGAGGTCAAACTAACAGGCCTGTAGTTACCCAGATCATTTTTATTCCCTTTCTTGAGAATAGGAACTATATTAGCGATTCTCCGGTCATATGGTACAACCCCCAAGTTTACAGATTCATTAAAAATCCTTGTTAAAGGGCTGGCAATTTCATGAGCCAGTACCTTTAGCATCCTCGGATGGAGATTGTCCGGCTCCCCCGGTTTAGTTGCATCCAGCAGCTTAAGTTTGTCTTCTACCTCAGGTATGGTAATTTCCACTTTCATGACCTCGTTCCCATTAGCTTCTCTACCTCTATCCCCCAGCTCAACTTCACTCTCATTGAAAATAGATGCAAAGTACTTATTTAGACATTCAGCCATGCCTAGATTATCCTTGACCTCCACCCCAGCCTCAGTTTTTAACAGTCCCATTTCTTCTTTCTTTGTTTTCTTCCTATGTATATGGCTAAAGAACTTTTACTGTTGGTTTTAATTCCTTTCACAAGGTCTAGCTCAGCTTGACATTTTGCCTTTCTCACTCTATCTCTACATGTTCTGACCTCCAAAAGGTAGCTTTCCTTGCTGATCTCTCCCCTTTTCCACTCCTTGTAGGCTCTGTGCTTCCTTCTAATCGCCTTTCTGAGATGCTTACACATCCAGCTTGGTCCACAGCTCTTGCTTATGAATTTTTTCCCCTTCCTCAGAATGTAGGCTTCAGATAGTTCTTGCAACTTTGATTTGAAGTGATTCCAAGCCTCTTCTACCTTTACATTCCTGAGTTTTTCTGTCCATTCCACTTCTCCAACTAAATTCCCTTAATTTTCTAAAGTTAGTCTTTTTAAAGTCAAAGATCCTGGTCGCTGATTTATTTTTGTTTATCCTTCCAATTAGTTTGAATTGAATTAGCTCATGGTCACTTGAACTTAAGTTGTCCCCTACAACCAGTTCATCTATGAGGTCCTCGCTACTCACCAGTACTAAATCTAAGATGGCATCCCCTCTCGTTGGTTCAGTAACCATTTGGAGAAGGAATTCATCAGCTTTCACATCCAGGAAAAACTGGGCCCTCTTATTACTATTAGCACATGTCCTCCAGTCTATATCTGGGAAGTTAAAGTCTCCCATAATCACACAGTTCCCAGTAGTATTAACTTCCTTCAAGGCTTTAAAGGGGTCCCTATCCATGTCTAAATCAGATCCCGGCGCTCTGTAACACACTCCAAGCACCATTCCAGGAGAAACTTTAGTAGCTTTTTTCCCTAACATGATTTTTACCCAGATTGATTCTGTCTTGTTAATTCCATCACTTTGAATTTCCCTGCAGTCTACCTCCTCATTGACATACAATGCCACTCCCCCACCTTTACCTTTATATCTGTCTTTCCTAAAGAGCACATAGCCTTCAATACTGGTACACCAGTCATGACTACTATTCCACCATGTTTCAGTTATCCCTATAATATCTGATCTCCCTTCCTCTACCAGTAGCTCCAGTTCCTCCATTTTGTTACCCAGGCTTCTCGCATTAGTATATAAACATTTTAGTTTATGCTGTTTGGCCTCACTCATGTTCTTTGTCTGATTCGGCACCGTCTTCCACAGACAATATCACTCTCTAGACTGGCATTTACACTACTCCTCCTCGTAACCTTCATGCCGCTCCCTATTTGTGTGTCCTTTCTTATTTCATTTTCCTCCTTCTCAACGCTAATATCAGGTGCGGAGATTATTCGGGCATCTCCCAACCATCTCCCCCGACTCCCTAGTTTAAAGCTTTCTTGATCAGTTGTGCTAATCTCCCTCCCAGAAGTCTGTTTCCCTCCCTACTCAGGTGCAGTCCATCCCAAGAGAACAGTCTTCTGTCCATGAATGCCTCCCAGTGACCATACATGCCAAAGCCCTCCTTATAGCACCACTGCCTGAGCCATCTGTTTATCATCAGGATCTTCTCACACCTTTGTTGTCCTCCTCTAGGGACAGGCAGAATCCCACTAAAGTTCACCTGAGCTTCTATTTCCTTGAGAGTCCTCCACAGCCTGGCATAGTCACCTTTGATACGTTCCAGTGAGAATCTATTTACATCATTTGTACCCACATGAAGGACAATCAGAGGATTCTTTCCAGCTCCCTTTAAGATCCTCTTCAGCCTCAGATCGACATCCCGTATCTTCGCACCCGGCAAGCAGCATACCCCTCTGTTCTCGGGATCAGCTCTGGTTATAGGCCTGTCTGTCCTTCTCAACAGGGAGTCCCCAATCACATACACTTGCCTTTTCCTGGCACCAGTACTATTCACTAGCCTATCCACACTTCATTCCGGTCGCAAGTCCTCAGTCCTCCTGTTTTTCTCTGCAATCGTTTGCATCCACTCCCGAGTCCTTCTAGGGCTCTTACTGGCAGGAATCTCCATTGGCTCATCCCCTCTTTGGATAGGACTAGCTGCTCTTCTCTTTATCTTTGCACTCCCAACATCAGTCACTACATGCTCTGCTCCTTCATTTGCTAACCCAGCAAACCTGTTTCTGAGCTCTATTTCTCCTTTGCTAGCCCATCTTTTACTCTGCCGCCTTCTCACAGTCACATGCTTCCATCGGCCACTTTCATCTGCTGGTATTCTGCCCTCATAGTCTGATGGTCCAGCTTCCATCTGCAGGTCTGGCGTTTCTCTTAAAACCTCCTCACCTGTCTGCTCCATCAGATATTCAAAACCCCTTCTAAACTCAATGAGAGTTTCCACCTGCATCTCTAACCCCCAAATTTTCTCCTCCATCAACCCTATGAGGCAGCACTTCATGCACGTATAGGTCCTTGGAGGCAATCCCTCCAAGATCAAGTACATCCCGCAGCTTCCACAGCCTGTTATCTGTGCTGTTGCTTCCCCGGCTTGAGTGTCTACTATGGTTGCCTCTGTATCTGCCATAGCGCTTCTCTTATTCCCAGTCTGCACAAAATAAACCCCGACACCGCAAGAAAAGCAATACAAGAAACCCACCCACCCCTCAAACTCCCCCTCCAAACTCCCCTGTTCACAGTTCTGTTGACTGCCCCTGTGTGCTGCTGCCTGCTGGAGTGGCTGACTTTATAGTTCCCTCACCAGTGAAGCCCCACCCCTAACTGGAGTCAGCTGATCTCTCCACCACTCTGCCCCTGCAAACTGAACATCCATATATGTACAGGGTCTCTCTGTATATATTAGGGATAGTCAGGAATTTTTCCATGTAACGATTTTTCGCTAAAGAATGCCAAATCATCCAAACCAAAACTGCAAGACAGGGTCAGTTTTGACAAATTTCCTGGGCTTTTTGTTTGTTTGTTTGTTTTCAATTTTAAAAAAGGTTCAAAATTGTTAAAATGGCCTGTTTTGACATTTTCTAGGGTAATGGATTTTGGGTTTTGGGTTAAAGTGACATTTTTTGTTTAAATTTTGTTAATTTATATTTTTAAAATGTAAAAATATAAAATAAAAAGTCAACATTGAAACAGTGCTTCAATAGACTTGACCCAATTGTTTTTCTTCAGCTTTTCAGTTTGTGCAAGATTTCAACTTTTCTTCCCAATTCAGGATGGAAAACATTCTTGAACTCTCTTCTACACACACACAACAAAGCTTGAAAATCCTAAATGTTCCAACACCAAGAGGCAAATAAAACAGACCTCATTTTTGGCACACATTTTATAATGTAACTTAGCAGGTGGCAACAAGAAGGAGAATTAGAATCATGTGATGATCGCCTGGTCTCAGTAGACCACAATGGGCTCAGAGGACAACACTGCTGGCATTAATGACGTGCAATATTGTAGGGAGCATGGGTTGAATGGCGGCAATTATTTCACCGCTTGTGGGAGAGTTCTGTCACCCCAAGTTTCACTTCATTGAGGGGGTCTTGTATGAGATTATCAACAGCAATAGCTCTTGGGAGACCAAAAGGTGGTGTACATATTTTCAGTGAAGTTTGCTGAAACTTTAACTCAACATTAATGACTTTTGGTGGCGAAGGAGGGCTGTGCAAGAGGGAGTATTTACATTTAAGGAGTAAAAGGAACACGTAAGATTTCTCACACCAGGTCAAACTTTTAGTTTGTTAGTCCAGTGTCTTTGCTCTAGCAGTGGCCGGTCTCTGATGCATCCGATGACGGTTAATATTAGAACTGTCCAGACTCGTGAAGATGTCAATTTCTTTTTGCAGCAGCTTTCAAGCTTGGCTTTCATTCCACATTGAAATGAAATCAAGACCTTTTGAACATTTTGATGAAAATAGAATTGTGTCACAATGTTTGGTTTTGGATCTAAATCAGAGCTTTATAATTCATGGACAGGTAGTGGTGTTTCTTTTTCTTTCTAGCCTTGTTGTTAGGGCAGCAGCCTGGAATATGGAAGACTGAGGTTAAGAGCAAGATGACTCTGAATGAGGCAGAACAGAGATTTAAACCTGGGGCTCTCAGATCTCAACCAGGCTATAAAGCCTCAGAGTCGCCAGTCCCCCTTCCTCCCAAACTACCTGCCCGAGGAAAATATCATACACATTGATATAGGTCCATACAAAGCAATATATGCCATTCTAACCAGTTCTAGTTAAAACTCCTGCTGTTCACACCTACTTCCTTTATCAGCGCCTTCCCACAACCAGCATACTCCTCTGATCTGATTCCTGCCTTGCAATATATTAGCCATTTGGTTGAGTTCCCTGGCTTGGACTGCTAGTGAAGTCCCCATTCTCTATTCCTCTCTTTATTCTTCCACCTCCCTGACCCTTTTGCTCTTCCTAGCTGGGATCCTACCTTTGTTGATTTTCAAGTTGTGCGGGGTCTCAGCAGATGGGCCTCAGGTGTGCCACAATGTGTATATCAAGTAGATCACGGTATGAACCTAGGGGTGCCATAGAGATGATGAGATTTGAAGACAGCATCTAGCCCAGGAAATCATGAATGTTAACAGGGCTTTGAGGGTCAAGTATCTAAACCTTTAAAGAGGTGCAAGTTCAGTATAAGGGTTGGACTGAGTTTCTATGTGCTTATATTTTTGCTCAAATTGGTATTCAGTGCTCATGTGCATAGCTGAAAAGCCTGTGCATTTAACCACTGCATCCACTGGCCTATTTGTGAGAGACATTTTGGAGAAATTAGAAATAGCTATTTGTAAACTTTGTATTGAACTATGAAATCAGCTGGCTCCATCTGGATTGCTTTATGTACATCAACCCTCCTTCTCACTCTTCTTTCTTGATGCTAAAGAAGGCACAGAACTGGCTTGTGAGGCATAAGACATTTCAGCAGATGGCACCCTTTCTATACACATATGAACCTGTCCAGGTGTGCGGGTCTGTAACTGCAGCAAAGGTCACATTTCAGCATCATTTGGTGACAGACAATTATTTTTAATTTGATTTTAATTAGACAAGTAACATCCACCGCCAAAGAAAATAAAGTTAAACCCCAAAGCAAGATAAAAGTGTGATGGACCCCACCTCTCCAAGCCATTTAGCAACACAATTAAGTGAACTGCGGTCTCATATACTGGTGTAGATTGCTATGTCTGCTAGGGATGGGCGAACTGAAAATGGAAAGCATAGACTAAAGCTGAACAAAAAAACTTTTTATTCTTCTTTTTAAATTAGCCAAATGTCTTTAAACTGCAAACAGGTTCAAATTCCAGGTGAAGGCTGGGTAGAAGGATGGCCAGTTCTTGGTTTTACACTGAACAGAGATACTACTGTTCTTACAGATGCCGCACCAGCACCATATACTGTGGAAGTCATTTGAAAGTGAGTAGGGCATTCAGCATTAGGCCAGGGTAGGAATGTGGACTCAGGTCCAGATATCAATGAATCTTTGTTGGTTTGTGGTTTTCACAAGGTGAAACTGATAGTTTTGATTGAGTTTTCTTTTGTGTGTTTGTAATTTGGTGTTAAATCTACAGAGGAGCTGAACAAAAACCTAGGACCCAAGGTTCATTCCTCATTAATGAGGGAAACTGATCTACTGGACCCAAATATTCCAAACTGGAGTGTTCAGAATTTATAGTGAATCAAAAAATGTTCTCCAAAGAAGCTACCAAGATGTAACTTGCAAGAATAACCAGAGTCTATGAGGAAATATTAAGAAAACAAATAAGAGTTTGGAAAGGGATATAAATCCTTATGCTTCAGAGTATAAGCTCAACTCTAACATGGGGGCTTAGGAGGACACTGTCCCTGGGTGCAGGATACCCCATAACTGACAACTGACAGGTTTCTTGCACGTTCCTGTGAATCAGCTAGAACTGGCCATGTTCAGAGATAGAACACTGGGCTAGATGAACCTCAAGTCTGATCCTTTATGACAAGTCCCAGGTTCCCAGGTAAAGATGCATGCATTAGACTCCCAACTTATTGCATGTTCATAGTGTTAGCACCTTTCTCCTCCCTCCACATTCCCTCTTTGTGTTGTCATCTCCTTGTACTGTTCTTGTTTATACAATATTATAAACTATACACTCTTAGGGGAATACTGCTATACAGGGAATATATAATAACATAACTCATGTTGTCATAAATAATGAATGCTGTCATGAAACACTATTAGTACATTACATTAGTGATAAACTTTCTCCAAAGTTTCAGGTATTTAGGTTCACTTTTTAGATTCAGCTCATGATGTAGTTTTGTTCTGAAAACTCAGCTCCAAGTCTAGATCTGGATCAAGGGATTTGGCTGGGGACCATCCATACTTAAAAACATAAAGTGGGCAAGGAGTTTGGAAGCCAACGCATAAGGAGAATTGAAACCCAAGAAATTGTCTGTCTGGATTCCAGCAGAGCAGAAACACCAAGTTTCCAACAGCTCTAATGTTTTTGAGGCAGCCTAACAATTTAACTTCTTGTGTCACAGCATCTTGGTTAGGCTCAGGGTGGAGAACTGCTCTGTAACCCCAATTGCTTGTGGTTTCTTACAGCCTCCATGGAACCTCAGTGGGCTTTTTACAAAATAACTTCCATATATTTATTTTCTTTTTCTCTTTCTATACCATGTTTGTGTATTTTATATGTGGGCCCCATCAACCCTATGCACTGTTTGTAAATAAACCTACTTGTTTGTCTTGTCTCAACATTTTGGCGCGTGGTGTGTACTGGATGGCCAAGTCTCTACCAAATTACCATGCAGATCACTCGCCAATAACTTCTTTGCCCACGGACCCTTTTTAAGCCATCTTTGTGTTTCCTTTATTCCGAGATGCGATGCATGGCTCCGGCCAGCCTCCAGTGTATGTAGTCTCAGGTATACTATAAATTATGCTCTGCTTCCCATGAGAACCTATTGGCCTTAGGAAGCAAAGAACAGTTGAAATGCACTGCACTCTGGCCATGTCCCAGTGCCTGGAGTTGGGAGTTGGTGCAGAACTCTCATGTGGACACTTCGCCAGTTGTGGGGGGTCCTCAATGTAAGGGGGTATTCTTAAATGGTTGTTCCTGCCCCCATTAGGGCCCCTTTACACTGCCAAAACACACCCAGCTAAGACATGTGGCTCCTCTTTCTGCACCCTTCTATCAGGAAACTCTCCTTTCTTTTTCCTTCTGCCATTCCAGATCCCGACTGCTAACATGTAGACACCAGTTGCGAGAGGTTCATCTGACTATGGCTGCTATCTTCTGGTGCAGGTCACAGCATCTGTAGTAGCGTGCCACCAGATGCCAATAGCAGCACTGTGCTATTTGAGCCAGCGCTCTGTTTTGGACTGACCTTTGTTCTGACAGTTGTGTACATCCAAGAGTATTTTGTTTCTTTACAGAGTACAAACACAATGAACTAGCTCCTCCTTTCTCTCCACTTTGCAGGAGGCATGCACCCTGAATAACTTTCTGCAAGCATGGCATTAAATAGCTCCCAGAAGTTCAGAATCCCACAGAAGCACCCTATCTGCTATATAAACTGCCACTTCCCACAAACCTGCCCATCCAGCCTTTTGTTCCTCTCCGCCCCTTCCCCAGTCTGCTCTTCCTCTGCGAGTCCTTCACTGCACCCGTCTCATTAGTAACTGGGTATGTGACACCATCTTTGGGGGGGTTAAATGGCCATCATACCTCTTACAAAGGCTGCTTTTGAGTTTCTGTGCTGTACATTTCTTGAGGCTAAGAGTATATGTTTAATATGTCCAGTATATGTTTAATCTGCCAAACTGTCACCACTGATAACCTCTAGCCTGCTCCATCCCTGTACTCTGGATATTCACTCCTTCTCTAGTCCCTCTTGCTGCACCATCCTGCTTGCATGCATTATTGGATCTGTCAGTATAGTTACCAAGGAAAAATTTACAGAGCAGACTTCCCCTCTTTGCTTTACTCCCTAGGAGCAGAATAGTGTTATGGTATGTAGCTATCCTGTCTGTCTAGCAAATTCCCAGTGGTCATCTTTCTGTGTGAGCATTTGCATTTTGTTGTAAAACCATGAGGAATCTTACTAGTCATTGGCTTGGCATCAAGTAATCCTCATCAGGACTGGCTGACTTTATCCTATCTTAAGCTAATGCTCTCTTGCCTATGTCCAAATTTCAGCAAGCCAGATTTCTCTCAGCATTTCAATACCAGCAATTCTGCCATTTGAGCTGGAGTCTTGTTTCCTGTCCTGACTCATTTATTACACAGCTTTACCAAGCAGCAGAGCACTTGGGAAGCCTTTGTGTTGGTGTCGCTGTTTTTGCAGGATTTCTTCCCAGCTGATCTTGTGCCTTCCGGTCATTTGTGAGTGTGATGGGACACACACACGCACACACACCGCTCATGGACAGGCTAACTAGCATTCCTTCATTCAAGCAGTAACAGCCAGGCACACCAGCAGAACATGGGCCACCTGAAAAAGAGGACCTTAAAAGAGTGAGACTGGCCACAGAAAGTGAGGGGAGTTTTCCCAGGAGGTCAGAGGCTACCAGGGACTGTTAGTGAGCTCCAGTAGCAAGGGGAACTTAGCCCGAACAATTGCTAACCTTTTCCTTCATCCCCCTCTGTTTTGTGCTCATTGACACTGTGAACTGAAGATAAGCAAAGGCCCTGGAGGACTGCTTCCAGAGGTCTAGGGCTGTGGGTCCTGGGAAGGACCACCAGGTACTAGAGATCAGGAGATTGTAAAATGGGCTCTGAAAAGATCCCTTGAGTGACCTGAATTCCTGCCAGGAGCAGTAAGATTGCCCAGGAGTAAGGGGACCTAGGGGCAAGAGACATACTATGGCTGAGCCCAAGCTGAAGATCAGCAAGGTGCTCCTTGTATCAGATGTCTTTCTTAATATTCTAGCCTTCTATACTATTCCTAGGGTAACATGGTGTGAAACACATCACCCTATTATTCCATGTTTGGACATTGGTGTTGTCCCTGGCCGCCCTCTTAGATGTGGTGAGGCAGCAATCTTTATTGTCTGTGGCTATCAGCCAAGTCATCAGAAGTTCCTTTATCACCTTGTCAGCTGATCTCAAGTCACCAGGGCCTCTCATATCCTTCTCCTCCCATCTCTCACCCTCCTGCCTTCTTTCCGACTCATCTTTGGGAAAGTTGCCTTTATTCTGACTAAGTCTCCTGGGTGACTGGTCATTAGTGGTGATCTAAATTATTTCAGAAGGTATCTGTATGAGAGCTGCGTAGAACGTTCTGGCTTGGATTCTTCCTTCTGTTCACCACAAAGCCTGTTTTGTGTGTGGATACTGTTTTCTTCTTCTGTGCTGGGGCATAGTGGTATTGTCACCTCAGCCCTCTGGGCTGTTTCCTTATTTGATTGACATACACTGCTTTTACTTGTGGCCTGGGCCACTTAGTCAGTCTTTGCCTAATAGCCTCATTGCTAGCCCCTTCAAAAGCTGTATCACATTCTTGACAAAGGCCTTCATTGCTATTGCTGCGGCAGAGTGCTTTGAAGGTTGAGAGGAACTGGAAGGCTTTAGAAGCTTGGAAGCCCTGCTCAGGGAGAGAGAGAAAGAGAAACTGTATGCTATATATGCACAGTCAAGAGGCGGCCCTTGCCTTAATGAGCTTACAATCTAAGAAGTCAAGACAGACCAAAGAAGTGTTGTTATCCCCATTTGACAGGTAGGGAACTGAGGTATTTGCCCAAGATCATACAGGCAAGCGGTGCAAAGCCAAGACTTGAATGCAGATTTCCAGCACCATGCCTTATCCATTAGACCACCCTTCCTGTTCAATCCAAGCTCATTTCATAATGCCATCTGTTCCCCAAGAAATCCTTTGGCATTTGTTACCCTTTCAAATCAAAGTCCTAGTGCGGGCCTTTCTTTTTATCCAGGCAGCACAGTTCATTCTATCATGCCCAAGGGGTGGAGCGTGTTATTGCTTCATGCTCATTAGACAATACCCAGTTATGAATGTGTGAGGAGATAGAGGATCAGATAAAGCCTGGAAATGTGCCATCTGTGGGACATGCTCAGGAAGCCCCTGAAATCACTGGAATTAAGTTTTAACATATTCTGAGCAAATATTGTCCTAGCCTGGTTCTGAGAATTCTGTGTGTGCCTTTTCTTCTGGAATTAGAGGCATGGAAATGGCAGCCAGCCAGATGCTCTGGTTCAGTATACTGGAATTTGGCAGCTGGCTCTTTTCAAGGACTTAGACCTATGGCTTTAGCACCCAGTATCATCTGCTGAATTGGGCTCCAAATGTACTCCATTCATTGAATAACATGTTCTCTTCACAAACGGAGGCCTTGAAAAACCACATTCCTAAAAAAGCAACCCTGGCTCATAGGTGTCACCACTAAGAGATTAGACCCCCCCACCACCCCCGCTTTCAGATTTGTTTTGACACCTGCCCCCAAAGTACAAAGCTTAAAGGAAAAAAGTGCCTTTCCCCAGCTGCTCAGCTGAGTGTGTTTGCTGTGGTTGGCCTACTGTATGGCATCACCTTTGTCCCAGGGGGCTGGATCCTGTTTGCTTTCCATCTCTGCTGGTCTTCAGCAGGTCTAAGGGCTCAGAAGCGGCTTATCTCCAGGAGTTGTGTTCTAAGGCAGTGGTTTTCAATTTTTTTTCCTCAGGATCCAGTTGAAAAAAAAATAATTTATGCCCATGACCCAACAGTTACATTTTTTCAGCAATACATTCCAGTCTTTTGGTGGTGGCAGTAGAGAGTGCTGTGACCCAGTACCTGAGGGTCTTTGACCCAGTACTGGGTCCCGACCCATAGTTTGAAAACCACTGCTCTAAGGGATGGACGGAGCATTGCAATGGAGTGGGAATTCAGGTATGTGCACCCATCTGACACGCACACTCGTAATGAATAACACAGGCAGAGCGGGCCTTTTCCCCAGAACCAGAAGAAACCATAGGAGCTAATAGACTTTGCAGTTGATACAGCAGGCTTTGTGTATAGGTGAGTTAAGGCCAAAGAGTTTTATTTTTGAGGGCGATGTGGGAATGGAACAGCTGTAAGGACAATTTTGCTGCTGACTGGTCTAAGGAATGTGTCCATACAACTTTAGATGTATTCTCCTGAGCATGCTAATTATATTCACTGTCTGTTCTAAGTACCCCTACATTGAGTTAATGGGGGTTATGCATTCCCATGGGAAGCACACTGCAGTAAATCAAATGGCCTGAAGATTGTTGATTGCAAGAAAAGCTTTGTTAATCATTGTCCCCAGTCTGTGTCCTTTCTCACAGACTCATGCACAGTATCCAGAGGAGGAATGGATTTTGACATGACAAGTTAGAACTGCAGACTCTGCACTGTATTGCCTTCTCCCATGGCAACAGATCAATGGTGAGACCTTCCTGGCACAAATGACTATTACAACAGGTTCGGCAAAAAGGGTGAGAAAAGTTGGTTTTATGGTTAAGGTGTAGACCTGGCCTGAGGAAATCAGGCCTTAATTCCTGGCTCTGCCCTAAGTTACCTATGTGACCTTGGGTAAGTCACATGGAGCCAGTCAAGTGTTCTGCACTCAACAAGTGGAGCCAGGTGTTCAAAGGAACTCAGCTCTCACTCAGGCAACCCAAAGAAATGGCAATATTTTCAAGAAGTGCTCATTCCCCTACATCTCCCTTTGAAACACAAATTGGCCACATTTTTAGAGTTCCCCACCCACTGGCCATTTACTTGTTTGCCTAGCTGGGAAAATGAATCTTCTGAAAATCTATCCCTCGATCATTCTGTACTTCAGTTTCCCACCTGGAATGGGGATAATAATCTTTTCTTTCTCCCCCATTTGTTCTGTCTTGTTTACTTAGCTTGTAAGCTCTTTGGGGCAGATGAACGTTTTCAGTAGGGACGGACAGCATCTAGAACAATAGGGCCTGACATAGGTGAAAAACTATGCCCCACTCTAATACAAATAATAATAATAACTGGGAGTGGGGGCAACAGAAGGTCCATAAGCTGATCCCTGCAAAACCATCACAACCTTCTAGATTTTTAGCTCAACCAAAAATGAGAAGTGTTCTTCTTTGCAAAGAACATCTCTGGGTAAAAAAAACCTGTTCCTTCACCAATCAGTGAAACCAGTAGGAGGTGGGAATGTCTTCACCTAACCCTCTCCACTAATAGTTGTCTTCTGTGTTAACTACATG
Organism: Pelusios castaneus; assembly: GCA_007922175.1. Taxonomy (NCBI): domain Eukaryota; kingdom Metazoa; phylum Chordata; order Testudines; family Pelomedusidae; genus Pelusios; species Pelusios castaneus. The sequence goes on along the minus strand of ML685792.1, from coordinate 12,733,503 downwards.
CTTCCACTAGTTGTCAAGTATGTAAATATAAACTATCCCACTGGCGTGATGCTGCGATACTACTAAAGGATTGTCTTCTTCTGTTGTATGGATTTGCCAGAAAGCAGGCTAGCTGCAACCCCGGTCACTAGGTGATGAGTGTTAGTGTGATAAAATAAGGATTTAGTTCAAGCTTTGGGTTAATGTTCTCCTTTGAACGTTGAAGAATAAGGTAAGCAGAGCACAAGAAGAGGCAGGCAAGGGAGGAATCTTCAGAGGTTTTCAATTACTGAAGGAAAAGAGGGAGGCAACATGGTATAAAGATTAGAGCAGGAAAGTGTGAATGAGTTTGGTAATCGAGTGCTTACCTGTCTCTGAACAAAACACACTTTGGAAGTGGAAAGGGTACAACTACTGGCTAATTAATCTTCACAATGGTTCTGATTCTGCGTTCTATTGTTCCACACTGCTTGAATCAAAACAACTTGCTTGGTTTGCTGAAAAATCTTAACTGACCTTGTGGCTTACCCTTCTCTGCATTTATATATTCCCTTTCATACTGTAGTTTCCATTTCATGCATCTGATGAAGTGGGATTATACCTACGAAAACTCATGCAATAAATAAAATTGTTAGTCTTTAAATGTGCCACAGGATTCCTTGTTTGAGATCTCCATGTTTCTCTTTTCTTTCCCTTGTTGTCTCACCCCAGCTCCTCTCATTATCCTTTCTTCTATTCTTCTGTCCCTACCTCTCATTCTTCTCCCCTCTACCTTAATAACACTTAGCCCATCACATTTCAAAGAGCTGTGCAACCCTTAACTAAAGAACTTTCGTAATACGTCTTTGAAGTATATAGATTATTCTCCTTTTACAACAGAAGATATTAAGATAGAGATTTAGGAAACTTGCTCTAGGCCACAAGGAGATCAGTGGCAGAGCTGGACTTAAAACTCAGGCATATCTGGCTCAGTGCTCCCAAATGAGAGTAATGTACTACATCTGATAAAGCTTTGATTATGTGTCCCAAAAACATCAGAAAAAGCTGTTACACAGCACATAGGTGTATCCCACACAGATAAGTTCTTCTTGCCCTCTAGTAGCAGGTCCACATAAAAGGCCAAGGAGTGCCTTATAAGGGCATTATAAGTGCCCATTATGAGATGTGTTTTCTTTAGCTCAACTAATAAAGGTTCATCCTTTTAATGCTGAAGGTCTTGGGTTCAGACTCCAGTGGGCAACCCAAGCAGGGCTGGTTGCACATGCTTCTGAAAGGTCAGTTTTAAAATGTTAGTGTTCAGCCATTGCACTTATTTTTAAAGGCACTGCATTTCAAGAGACCAATCATGTCCCCATCAGGTTCCTTTGGCTCCTTCTCCTTGCTCCATGCTACCTCCCTCTTTACTTTCTTTCCCACTCTACTCCTTCACTTATTCTATGTCCCCCAATCACCTCACTCCATTTTCTGTCCTCCACCCCTCCTCACCAGTTGTCCCAATCAGCACAAGAAGAGGTAGCTACGTGCCTTCTTGCCTCCTCTTATCTAGTCACAACATGTTCCCCTAAGAGAATTTTTGGCCTGGGATTGTGTGTGTGTGTGTGTGTGTGTGTTTATATGCTTTATTTTTATCAGACAGGGGATAGAGTACAGAATGTCTTCAGGCCATGAGATTAAATAGCAGATAAGGGGCAGACAGATATAATACAATCACTCCAGGCCATGAAGTTATATTGCTAATATCAAAAGCACTGAGAATGTAACAGGTAAATTGCTTCCAAACCTTGTTCAAGCACCTGATTTGTGTCAACAGATCCAGATCCAAGTTGAGATTTCAATGTTAATGTGCTGGCAGCTATGGGTAAAGTCCATGGCTTTCCCTCAATTTCTGTTCCTTTCCTGCCTTATTGTTTCACTTGTCCTCTATTCTTCTCTGATTTTTCGCCACATCTGCTGTTCCTCTTCTCTTCACCTTTATCTCACCACCTGTGATTTGAAAAGGATTTGATGGTGTTCTGTATTTGGATTCTAACCCTCTCAATTCATTTGTAACTTCTTCATGACAAGAATTTATTTGAGATCTATAAAGTGCTGAGCATGCCTGTGTCATTATATAAATAGTAATACTGTAGCAAAAATAGTAGGGACATGTTGGGGCCGAGAACTTGGCTAGATTCAAAGAAGGACTGGACATTTTATATGGGTGACTGAAATATCCAGAGTTATAATAGTTAATGTTAACAGCATTTTTAGAAAGAGATAAAAAGCTTTTCATGCCATAAAGTTTTAAACCATCTTCAGCTATTAGGATTTAGGGGCTTCTTCAATCTTCCTCTGAAACATCTGGTGCTGGCCAGTGTTGGAGACAGTTTATTGGACTAACTGGACCATGGTTTGATGATGCAATGTGGCCATTCCTATGATTCTATGTTCCTAACAATAAAAGGCTCACCTCTGTGACAGAATTCTGTATGTTTAAATTTTAACCCAGGCCTCTAACAAGTGGGCAGTGCAGAGGTTCAGCATATTCTCAGTTAAGGAGTACTGTGTTTCCCAAATACTGTGAGATGACAAATTAAAAAGGGGCAGTCCAGAGTCCTGCAAAAACAATGTGCCGAGTCACTGACGTGCCCTGAACATAATATCAGACCAGTGCAATGTCACCTGGCATTGTGTTAGGATTGCATTGTGATGCAAAACATGATGGGGTAAAGATGAGTTTGTTTTCTCGTGACTTGCTACTTCCCATCATCTAAACTAAATTGGTAGGTTTAATGTGCCAGATTTTATAGTGGCTCTCACAGGACCTGACCCAAAGCTCCTTGAAGCCTATGGCCTTTTTCATCAGGTTGACAGTGAGCAATTGTGGCTCTACTCCACCGAGATCCATCAAATGGAATGATCAAATCCGACAGGTGTAATGGAGATAATGTGACAGCAATCAAACAATGTCCCAGGATCAATGTCTCTCATTTGAAAAATATTGTCTTATCTCAGGATCTAGCTTTTCTCTAACAGCAGGAGCAGAGATCTTGAACTGATGATATTGTAGCCCCCATAGACACACACTCTCTCTGTCATGTGATAAATAATTTGTTAGTTTTTAAAAGTGCCACAGGACTCCTTGTTTGTTTTGCTGAAGTATACAATGTGCATTTTCAAGTCTGATTTGCATGATGTTTAAAATATATTGTGTAAGGGTCCTCCCTTGGGGTTTGGTAGGAAAGCATGGCCCAGTGAACAAGGCCGCAACCTGTGACCAGCAACAGGGTTGTAGGGAGGGGATTATTAATGTTCAGGGTCCACTGGTGGAAAAGAGCGGGAGGAATGTCCCATTCTCTGATTATCTCTGGGGTGGGCTCTTCCTTCCCTCAGGGGCAGCTCTGCCAAATACTCTAGGCCTACTGCTGCAGCTGCGGGCTACAGGTCTCTCTTCCAGCTCTGCAGCCCAAGGCGGCTCTCTCTCTCCCTCTCTCTTTTAAACATTCCAGCAGATGGAGCATTTGCTGCAGGTGTGATGGGGCAGGGCAGGGCTGCCAGGGCCCAAAATATTCCCCGAATCTCTTGTTCCCCAGTGTGGGGTTTGTACACCCCCATCACCTTTGTATATATGATGCATCAGCACATTCTGCCCTAAATATGTACTAACACCACCAAAAAATTACATTTAGTGCCAAGTTTAGGTTTCATGACATCACACCCTACCCACCAGAAACATTAAAAGCAGAGAAATATGAGTTAAGGGGAAAATCTCTAGCATTGCTTCCCACCTTCAGTCGCCTACAATGCTATTAATAAGACATTCCTGCACTCCATAAGGCATTCAGTTTTAAAGACAACTAGCTTCATCCAAATTGAACTCTCATACAAAACTTTAATGGTGAATTTATAAATTCAAAATATATTGTTCCACATCAGGAGTCAGCATAGCCTACAATAAGTTATGTTAAAAGGCATACATTAAAAGAATAGTAAGCTTGCAAAGACAAGCACTCAAAAGTTAGGAAATGCCAGACATAAGGTTTCGCCCTTTCGTGTATATATTATGATAGTCTTTAATTACATGATCACATTCAATTTTTAATGCAGGGTTCCTGCCTTATTTAGCGAATGGGTAGTTATTCAACTCTGAGTTTTTTATGCTCTGCATTCAATATGTGGCCCCAGGCCTTATTTTCTGCATCTGAACTCTGGACTGAATACACAATTATTATTTTCCTTTTGGGCATTTCTATGATGCTCTCATCAAACTATCTGAATGCATCTCAAGCACTGACACAAATTTTAATTAATTTATCCTCACAATATATCTATGGCTATGTCTACACTTACTAAAGTTAGTTCGAATTAATTAATTCGAACTAACTAATTCGAACTAATTTTAGTTAGTTTGAACTAGCAAAATTTAGTTCGAACTAAGCAAGTGCTATTCATGGCACTTGCTTAGTTCGAATTAGCAAATTGCATTGAGTTCAATGGGCCGGTTAGTTTGAACTAAGCAACTAGTTTGAACTAACATGGCCACATTGGTTAATTCAAACTAACTAGTTCGAATTAACCCTTAGTTCAAATAGCATATTCAAATTTATTAGTTCAAATTAAGGAAGGCCTTAATTCGAACTAATGAAAGCCTAGTGTAGCCATGGCTTAAGTTAGTTCGAATTAAGCTTCCTTAATTCGAACTAACTTGCCAGTGTAGACAGAGCCTATGAGATTAGCTGTTGTTATCCCCACTTTACAACCGGAAAACTGAGGCACAGAGAGATCAAGGCCAAAACTGTCAGACATTTCTACAAATTTGGGTGCCCAATTTGAGACATTTGCTTTTTCAGAATTCTTAGTGGGGTTTTTATAGCATTTCCTATGTTCAAAGACCAGCTCCCATTGAGTTCATTTACAGTCATAAGTGCTCAGCACCACTGCAAATTTGCCTGTAGGTATTCTGGGCACACAGAAACTGAGGAGTACACAATTAGAGGCCATGGGCAACCTTAATTCTGACACTTCCTACCTTCTGGGTGCGTGACTTTGCAGTCTTAATGATCTTTTAATTTAGTTTTTTATACACTCTATGTTCTAGGCAAACATTTAGTTTAATGCAATGTACAGTATGCACAGTTAAAAATCACAAATAAGGAGGAAGTTAAGGTTCCACCAGCAAGGTTAATTCAGCCACACCACACATCCTGCATGTTTTGTATTAACCTATATAATTAATCACAGAAAAATAGGAATACAAAATACTACAGCCCTAATCAAGTGACACTGGTGTTGGAGCCTTAGGATAGGTCTACACTAGAAAAAGTTAAGTCGACTTAACAAAGTGGCTTCTTTGTCGACTTAACATTGGACGTAGGTGTCCAAACTGGCATTAAGTCAACTTAAGGGCTACTCCCCGTCCACATCGTCCTTAAGTCGACTTAAGAAGTCAACTTAAGGCTTAAGTCGACCTAAGGAGGGGTAGTTATTAAGTCGACTTAGCTTTCATTAAGTCAACCTAAGGAATTTCTTAAGTCAATTTAATGAAAGCCCAGTGTGGACATGGAGTAATTTAGGTCAACTTATGGGTCCTTAAGTTGACCTAAATTGCTAGTGTGGACATAACCTTAGTGTTTGCATTTCCTGACATCTCATGATTTGAATTGGGTGACCAAGATTGGGTATCTTTTAGAAATTCATGTGTCCTAGAGACTCAGGACTAGAAAAATCAACGAGGACCTTGTATAACTTCATCTGCATATTTCCTTCAGAGGGTATCACTTGTCCATTTCTCCTTGCAGAAGTTCCAGGCTGCAAACCTCAACATATATCATCTCTTTAGAGTCTGCATGGTCCTGTCCCTGATATGGCACTGTTCCCATGTCCTGGCAGGACTGTCCCATTGGAGTTCTCCTGCCTCTAAGATCTCCCCTTTAAAGGGGTTTCCCAGGGCACAAGGCACCCTGAAGGAAAGTTAATACAGCCTCAAATTTCCTAGAATAAAAGTTCAGCTTTTGGCAGAAACTGAGTCTGGAAAATTTCAGCGTGAAAGGTGAATCTATCAAAGTTAGGAGCATGTGAATTCAAAGGGTTACAGTGGAAACTTAGTGGTAGCAACCAACACCTGCTATAATATTTAATTAGTTCAATGAATCCAGAACCTAATGTAAGATCCAGGCATCTTGTATCATTTAACACACACTACTACAATCTTTTAATTTTTCAGTACACTAATTCAGTCCATCCAAAATCCAACCACATGATTCTTCCAGTAGCCAACATCCCTCTATCCCCCATAGGAAAACTGCAAGACTGCTCCTATATTCATTTCCATCCTACAACCTTTCCTTCTGTCGATAAATACCTGTCATCTCACAGTGCCTGAGAAAAAAGGTTATCTGTCTGATCAAGTTCTACATGTTTGTAGTCTGTAAGTAGAACGCAGAAAGTGCCTTGATTATATTAGACATTGGGAATGAGGTTCCAGTCAGGTGCTGCTGAACCTTGGAAGTTATTTGCATGACTGAAAAAATAGATATTTATGCTTCCCCAACTTTACTAGCATGCAGAGCCTTCCTGCTGACCTCCAAGGCTTTGGATCAGGCAAGTGGCACATCCAGCGTCCCACACCGCACCTGCAGCATGAGTCCTGCCCTTTGCAGCTACATGGCACAAATCCTGCCTCTTCCTCCAGCATTAGAAGTCCCATCTTCCCTGCAGCAGGAGTCCTGCCTCCATATCTACATGTTGTGATTCTGACATCTCTGATCTCACCTGTGGTAGCAGCCCTACTCCTGCATTCCCGTTGCACACTGCCCACTCGCCACACTGATATTATGAATCCCACCTCCCACTTTGCAACAGCAGCACAAGCGCCAGCTTCTCCACCCACAGAGAAGGTTTTTTCCTTTGTCTGCTGCTATATATACTGAGCTCCCAAGGACAGCATCAAGCATACAAAGCGTGTCTAATTCCGAGGATGTCACCTGATATCACTATGATCGTTCTAGTTCATATCTCATGGAGATAATTATATTGTCCCGCCTTTGTTAACCCTTTGAGACCCCCACCTCAGATGAAAGGCCTGGGAGTGCAATCTATTATTATTTACCACTACTATTAACTGGGGAGAAAGAGGAAGCACAGCTTCCCATGCTGCTGGCAACCTAACTTAACCACCCCAATTCATTCACCTATTGTGCTTGAGAGTCTTCTGCTATAATTGTGAAAGTCAATGTTTTGCGCCATAATCTGCTCCAACGTCTACTTTCCTTTTTCTTCCTCCTTCTTCAGCCTGGTGGTGATCTGTTCAGTGGCAGAAAAAAAATCAGGTTCAAAGGTCACAGAAAGGACCATTAAGTTAAGCCGCTCAAAACAGGCCTACACTGAGTAACAAGCTGGAGGAGGCTTTCTCATTTGCATAAACAGCGATAGTGTCTTAGAGGTCAAGCCACCAAGCCCATGCCCCAAATACCTGGGCACTTGTGTGTTGAAAACTGGAGAAACCAATGGATTTCCTTGAATGTAACTGGTGCTTTGTTAATGAAAATACTATTCCATTCAGAAACAAAAGTCTCCACTTTAGCAAAAACTCATAAAATTTGATATGCTTTGGTACAATGAGTAGTTACTCTGCTCCAGAGAGGGCTGGAACTGGAATAGCATGTAGAAGCCTGGACTGGAAGAGAAATCATTGAGGTAATTGGGAAACTCTGTTCTCATCAGATTTCCATCTTCAAATTGAAATCTCTGGAGATTTTGGCTAATCTGGGACAGGTTTACATGGATGAGGATGGGGGTCTTGCAAGGGGAGTTTTCTCACTGACGCTTTCTCCCTGTAAGATCCCTTCTGCTGGCCCTCTCCTTCCTATGGTTCCCGGTGGTTATCCCCCAGCTGAGCTGCATATGAGATTGCTAGGCTTGAATGAAGCTCTCAGAAATGACTCCTTTGCTATTGAACGCAAACAGTTATTCAGAAACCGAGATAGCACTTTTCCTCTGTTCACCTTCAAATTCAAGTGTAACTACTCCCCACACCCCGTCCACATGTGTTCAAGGCCTACGGAGGTATCTGACAAGGCAATCTGGTGACTGGCTCCTCCCAGCATTCTAAGGCGTAGCTACGGGAGCTGGGCATCAGGCTTGCTCTTTGTGAAGTCCCAGGAACCCACAGTGAAATTAAGTCATTCCCCTTCTCCTCTTCCCAGTGCTGGGGCTGTCAAAACTGGTACATTTTTTAGGCCGAATAGCTCATTGTGGAGCTGGGATTATGTAGGTGCAGGTACTACTGCCTTGTTCTAACACTCTGATTTCATGGCTCTTCTATAGTCACTCATATGCTACCAAAGATGGAATGTCAGCTGTCAGGGTAGGGTTTCTCTCTCACTATGGCTGCATAAGCTTGCTTAAGTCGACTTAATTTACGCTGCATCTACACTACACTTTCCTTAAGTCGATTTAAGCAAGCTGCTTAAGTCGACTTAATTAAAATTAAGTCGACTTTATAAAACCACCTTCTTAGTAGACCTAAGGCTTAAGTCGACTCCCTAGAGTCGACTTAAGCCAGTGTAGCCATGGGGTAGCCCTAAGTCGACTTAGGGCTACCCCAGGGCTACACCAATGCCCTCCCTGCCGGGGGGGCACAGGGGTAGCCTGGCATGCTCCCCCACCTGGCAGGGCAGAGCCCTGCCCACCCTGCCCCTATGCCCTGCCAGGGTCCCTGGCCCCCTTTGCCCCATTGTACCTAGCTACAATGGGGCAAAGGCTGAGCCCCCTGGCATTGGGCAAGGGGTGCCCCTCCTGCCCCCATGGACCTGCCCTAAGTCCCCCTAAGCCCCTAGAAGTCAACCTAGGCATCCAGTGTGGATGCTCTAGGTCGACTTTTTAAGCTCCCCTTTAAGTCGACTTTATTTTTAAGTGAGGACACACTAAGTCGACTTAACTTACCAAGTGTAGACATAGCCTATGGGTCTGCACAGTGCCATGCACAATGGGGGCCCTGAACTGAGCAAGGATCTGTACAAATTATTTACAATATGCTACTATTGTTTGTTCATTCATTATTGTGGTCAGGTAGGTACAGGAGAAACCATTTGGTCCTTCCATAGTAAATAATACTGGACTGGATACAAGTGACAGAAATCTAGACAATGCAAAGGAGCACTTGTATACAGAGGATCCGGTAACATGTTAATCTAGCTGTATTAGGTACTGGCATTTCATATCCAAGTGCCACATAGTCTTCTGCTGTATTTATCCTGACTGTGTGCCATTTTACAAATGAGGACCTCTGACAAAAAGAGACTGAGTGACTTGGCCAACATCACACATGGAGTTGGAGATATAGGAAAGAATTAAAAGCTGATCTCCTGAGTTTGGCGTCAGGACTCTAACCACAGGGATATCTTGCCTCTCCTTATTAAAAGGTCCCAGGAGAACAAAACAGAATTGTGGCTCCCCAGAAATGAAGAGCAATGTGAGAGTAGCAGAGCCTGGGAGAAGAGAACCAGGAGGCACCACAGAAGGTGGATGGCTTGTTATTGCAACTGAGGATGCAAAGCCTCCACCACCACAGCCTGACAGGGTGGCTGAACCGTTTTCATTATGGCTAATCTGTGTTTGAGAGCTGTTCTCTTTTTATCCTCCTTTCTAATTTTAAACTACAAGGAAAACACAGAACTCTGAGCCCAAAACACACACAGGAGTCCAAAGTCTGGCAGACAAAGATAGGCCTGCCATTTCAGGAACTGCATAAACAGCAACGTAGGACTTTATAAACAGGCCTCTCCCTACCCCCACAGCCTCTGAGCATTCTGCAGGTGCCTAATTCTACAGGCTGTAGCAGACATATACATCAAATGAGTCCTATAGGAGGTGAGGCTGCTCAGCACCTCATATGTTCAAGTCTTATCTCTGCATTCACTCACTTTGATTCATCTCTGCTTTCACTTATTCATTGACTTTGTTTGCACCAATAGAATAGAAATCTCAGGTCATGTTCTGCTTCTGCCCCAGCTCAGGCAAAGTTCCTATTAAAGTCACAGAGTAAGGACTCAGCAAAGCTGATTGGGTGCATCTACACTTACAAATTAAGTCGACTTAAGCCTGCTTAAATTGACAATTTAATCTGCATCTACACTGCAATTTCCTTAAGTTGACTTAAACAACAGCTTAAGTCGACTTAAGGAAATTTAAAGTCGACTTTATTAAACCTTGTGTAAAGTCGACTTTACTGGCTAAGTCGACTTTATTAAGTAGACTTAGCCAGTGTGGACTCAGATTAGCCCTAAATCAACTTTAAATCAATTTAAAGGGCCCCAGGGCTCCCCCACTGCCCTCCCTGCCAGGGTGGCTGGCACAGCCAGAGCCTAGCGTGCCCACCCACAGGGCAGGACACAGCCCTGCTCACCCCGCTCCTATGCCCTGCCACTGTCCCTGTCCTGCTCAGCCCCTATTGTATCCAGGGAAAATGGGGCAAATGCTGAGCTCCCTGGCACTTTGGAAGGGGTGTCCCCCTGCCACCATGGACCAGTCCCAGGTCCACCTAGCCCCTAGAAGTCGACTTAGGCATCCAGTGTGGATGCTCTAAGTTGATTTAGCAAGGTCCCCGTTAAGTCGACTTAATTTTATTGTGTGGACATGCTAAGTTGACTTATTTGGCCAAGTGTAGACATAGCCATTGTATGGAATGTGGAGGGGGTGATGAGTTACTCTTAAAGCTGTCTAGAACCATGTTGGAGCAGTGGCTTCCAGCCCAGGCTGCTGCTATTCCCAATTGGCATGGGACCAGAGGAAAGGCCCTGAAAATTCAGCACCCTAGGTTTATTCTGCCCACTTGTAAACCCAGCCCTTGCTGCAGGATTTAGCACCTGGAAAGAATATAAGAAGAAAAACAAACAAAGAGCCAATAATCAACTACAAAGTCTAGATTTTTCAAGTCAGCACTAATGTTCTTAGAAGGTTCAATGCAAACACCAGCTGCAAATGTGATTTTGCAGACTGGTAGGGAAAATGACCTCTTATCATCATCATCATCATCATCATCATCATCATCATCATCATCATCATCATCATCAACACTAATAGTATTTTACATCCACGTTGTATCTCCAAGGATATCTCAGCAACGTACAGACTTGATATAGGTACCCCATGAGTGAAAGTGTCCTTTGGTGGCCGCCTCACTGACACTCTGCCTCCCTCTCTCTCCCAGCAGCATGACGGTTAACATTCCCAGTGTCGGGCTCTTCAGCTGCTTCAAACAGCTGCCATTTTTCAAAAGCAGCCTGCCACAGTAATGTTTCCTTTTACCATCTGGGTTCTCTCTCCAACTCACCCATCGTCCATAGATTAAGATAGATGGAATTCAGTCCAGGACAATGGGGAGCTGTGTCCCTGATTTGCAGTAGTTCTAAGAAAGCCCCCAGTTGCCACTGAAGTCAGTTGGACTGGCAGACATTCAGCAGCACCTGAAAAGATCAATACTTTGCTACCTGAATCATGGCAAGAAACAAGTGCTTTATAACATTAGAAAGGAGACAGTCTCATTTCCCCAAAGGGATACACAGTTCTCATGTCTCACCCTCAAAGGACCCAAGATAATGTACTTTAAAACCATGACCCCCTCTCAACCCTGCATATTGGGATTCCTGGCAATGAATACACCTGTGCTTACAGGGATACACTAAATAATTCCATTATATTTTTTAGGATCCCTAAAAGAAGATTTTTTGTTTCCTGTGGCTCATTTACAATACTTGGTGTTGCAGTGTGGCAATATGTTCTTATATTGGCATTCCTTTGGTATATCCTTCAGAAACCACTCTGTGTTTCAACACTCATAAGTAGTGTGCCCATCCTGAATTTATGCCAGTAAATCCTTTATATCACTCTCTCTTGTGATAGATAGAAACAAATGAAAACTCCCTGCGCTAGGCTTCACAACCTGCCAATTTCTCTATATGACATCAAATCAAAATAGAAGACATGAACGCTCTCACATTGAGATCTGGAGAGATATGGCTGTGTGTGGGTCTGTTACAGCTGTAGGTTCTATTGTATATGGACTGTGAATATGCAAAATATATAATCTCCTCAATTATCACTGAAGTGCATTGAATAGGAACAGTACCGCTTGTTTAACAGTGAACGGCAAATTTAAAGACTACGTAACAGGAAGTGGAAAGGAATGACATCCAACAGGGCTGTTGATGAAAGAATAAAGTAATTAAATTATCCAACTCAAATTTGGCTTAGATGTCAGGGCTTGGTTGGCTCGGTGACCTGTGAGCAAAAAAAAATGATTAGAAATATTTTCATAGTCTTGTTTTGTCAGGCAGGGCAGGAGGAGCAAATACTGACAACTTGCGCTGTTGTTTTCGAGAAAGTGGCCACTCCCCTTATTCTACCTCACAGTCACATGTCTAAACTACAGTCAGCTGCAGGGAGGGGGCAAATGACAAGTTTCTAATGGAAGCCTGGGGATTTGTTGCTGTTGTGCCGTCCAGAGAATATTGGAATCAAACCCAAGCCATTGTTTGACTCTTCAGTGTGTTAGCTACCAGTTACTTGGCTGGCCTTGGTATAATCCTTGGCCTTAGAGCACCTCCAGCAAGGTGCTCTGTCCTTCTGACTATGTCTCAGAGTTATAGGAATATGAGAATTGCCAGAGTGGGTCAGACACATGGTCCATCTAGCCAATAGTCTGTCTCTGACAATGGCCAGTACCAAGTGCTTCAGAGCAAGGTGCTAGAAGCAATTTGGTGGAGAGTTGTGGTATAAGTGGTCTGCAGAGAAAGCTTTTTTTAACTCCTATCGGTGACTCTCTTATGTACTGCAGTATGAGGCTTTTTATCCTTAATAAAAATAATTAGCCTATCTAATCTAACTATGGAGGTAAATTCCAAAGGGGTAGCCGTGTTAGTCTATTGTAGAAAAACAAGAGAGTCCTGTGGCACTTTTAAAGACTAACAGATTTATTTATCGCATGAGCTTTCGTGGGAGAAAATCCCACTTCATCAGACGCTTTGAAGATGGGAAACTTACAGAATGGGAGGAAATTAAATGCAGGGGAGTGTATATCATAGGATCAGGTCAGGCTGTAACAGCAAATCAAACTAGGTGTTAGGATTCAAACACTGGGGAACAGCACATAGAGGAAGGTGAGGTCAAATCACCTGTTGTAATGCGAGAAAAATCCATAGTCCCTGTTTAACCCAAGGAGGTAGTCAGAGATTCTGTGACCCACGTAGCAAACATTTGAAATTATAGGGGAAATGACTTGGGAAAATTTGAATTTCATGCAGGACATGTATATTCTCTCTAGTATCATAAATGTTTGTAAGAGATAACAGTTGTTGACACTTTCCCTTTTCAAGTGCTCTAGAGACACTAACTAGTTAATCCTACCAACACTCCTGTGTAATAAATATTGTTATCTCCATTTCTGCAGACATAAATTGAGGCAGGGTGGATAAGTGGCTTCCCCAAAGCTATAACAGAAACATTAGACCTGAGTTACAAAATCTGTAGAGCCAGTCTCTCAGCCCAGTACTCTCACCAATAGACAACACTTTACTCTCTCAATATGTGGCCCAGCTGGACAATGTTTACACCAGTCTCTTTGTTTGTTGTTAGACACAGGCTCCATCATGCTCCCGTTTAGGTGACAGAGAACCAATTATGGGAAAGACCACTGGGAAAAATGGGAACCAATTCCTCATCGGGCCTAAATCAACGTAGGTCCATTAAAGTCGATGAAGATTCACCAGTTGAATCCAGCTGGCATTTCTTTCAAGTTTTTACAGATTTGGAACAATTACCTTTTGGCTGATGCACTTATAGAGATACCTTTATGGAGCAAGGTTATGGTCAGTAAAGGGTCTCTAAAGCATGACTGCTCTGTGTTTCTATATCTGCTCCCTTTTGATGATTTCTGTCCAGTATCAAAGTTGCTCAGTGTTTATAGGTTGAACCAAGGTTTTTATAGCGGGCAGCACTGCAAGTTTCACCTGGTATCTGAAAGATAAGATAGTTTCCTTCCAGCCACGTATGTAACTCAGATGCCTGAATGTTCCAAATGTTTCCCAAATATACAAAACTTTTATGGAACTTCTCAAATTATTAAATTTGAATTTACTTTACATTCTGAGCAAAGGCCAAGGTGGTTTTTATTTTATTTGTCTTTTTTAACCAGCCTTTCTGCTTTGCAGTCCTCACCCCTAGTGAGGGTGCTGAGATCAGGACTTAGCTGGTAGATATACTGAGGGGGAAAGCAGATTGGCACACAGCCCCTCCTTCTAGCATGTCATTGGCTCTGGAGTGCTGTCTTGAGTAGAAACTTGTTTGTTTTTGCAGTATTCAGAGCAGCTTGCAGATTACTCAAGAGGCACAAAGGAAGCAGATACAGAGTGTGTGTAGTCACTTTTCTGATCACAAATATTAAACTTTCTCCAAAGATGTCAACTCGACTTTGCGGAGGAAGGTGGCAGAGCTGACCAGCTGCAGCACTCCCGCTCACCCACTGTTGAACTCAGCTGACAGATGGCTTGGCATTTTTTAGGTCAGTGAATCAGCTATTTCCACCCTCAGTGCTTTCCTAGTATGTAACAAATATCAACTTGAACACCATGCAGAAGCAAACCATAGAGTCCTTTTTTAATACTAATACACTTGGGTTGTCTGAACAGGCTATTGTAAAACAAAACTAGCTCTTAGTTGACTAGATGACATCTCAAAGGGCTAGGCCAGGAGCCACACAGTAGCACACATATATCCTAACTGAGCCAGTCTCTCATCAGTAATCTTATGGGAGAGCTCAAAGGTAAATCCAGTTGCTGCAAAAAACATTGTTGGCAGCACTCTTGCCTTTGGGACAATGGTGAACTAAACAGTCCAGCTAATGTTCAGAAGCCCCAGATCAGAACAAGCCATAAGAGCAAACACCAGGCTCTTGATAAAAGATCAGATTCCCCAGTGCAGCCACTTTGCACCATGCTGTTGGTATGTTCTGGCCCTAAAGCCCAGGAAGGATTGCTCCAGTTAAAAGGTGAGCTCTGCCACTTAGCTGATATCACCACTTCTCTTTCCTGCTGTGAGCATAGCAGAGGAAAAAGGCCATGACTGGGAGTCTCCTATATGGCACCCAGGGCCAGATCAAGGCCCCCTTTTGTGCACTCCCCCTCCACTGCAGTGGCGCACAGCCTGGGGGTGGGGCCGGCGCTGTGGGAGAGATGGGGTCCAAAGCCCTGCTGACACTGTGGGGGAAAGTCCAGGCCCATGGCCCAGGGCTACTGTGGGGGCCCATGGGCATGGCCCAGGGATGCTGCAGTAGGGGGAGACTCCTGCCCTGCTCCCAGGCTTGCAGGGGTGGTCCAGGTGGTCCAATGGTGGATGGCAGCAGCACGCCACTCGATTGGGGCCGGATTTTGGCAAGGTCCCCTTCAGACCAGGACCCAGGACTGCAGCCCCTAAAGCCCCTGCATTGATCTGGCCCTGACCGCAGCAGTCCTCTGCCATGCTTTCAGCCCCAATGGCACTTGCAGCCTGGTGTAAGTTAGAGTAGCCATTAGACTACTCTAACACGGTGTAAGAATGCTGGCTTGTATGAGGCAGTAGCAGCAAGATCTGAGCAGTACAAAGGTGAACTTCAAAACATCTTTGCTTAGCACCACGGGGGTTAGCCATGAGCTAGAGTTGAACCCAAAGTCTTTAGTCTAATAATAGCCCTGTCCTGACCTCAAAATGACATGACCACTGTTTCCCCCAAACCATGAAACCATCCTGCACTGTGCCAGCCACTGTAAACCCACTGCCCATGTGTGTTCTTGCTGCTAAGCTGATGGTTCAAAGCTGGGGCTCCAGAAAAGTGACTTTCCTCTGATTCATTAACTCTTGAAAAGACTTTAACCAGCTCCAGCCTGCCAAAAATAATTCCACTACACTGAGACAAGAAGTCATTGTCCATCCTCATCAATGGTTAAGCTTGCTTCCCTTAATCATTTGTTGTTTCCAGCAGATTGAAGAAGAATCACCACTGTCTCCCTGAAGAAGGTGTTTGTGTCCTTCTACAACTATAGCAAGCACCCAGTTAAAGCTGCATCTCATGTATCCCAGGAGCAGGGCCAGCCCAAGGGTTTTCGGCGCCTTAGATGAACTATGACTTTGGCGCGCCCCCCCCCCCCGAATACACGTATATGGCCGGGCAACCCTGCCTGTGAGTGGCACATCCTCCCTTTCTAAGGAGATATGGAGTTCAGAAGAATTTTCAGTGCAGCAGAGAGGAAGGGGCTATGAACACTAACTCAAAGCAGGTGCTGTGTGGGAGGAGCCGTGTAGGTGAGTGACACTTGATCAGTGATGCCTCAGCTCTTTTAGTCCTGAGCCCCACACAATCCTACCAATATAACCACCTTCTAAATCTGCAGCACCCCTCTTATTTCCATCATGGGAAACTACAACTCTATTAACAGATGTTAATCTAAACCAGTGGTTTTCAAAGTATTTTTCTCAGGACCCAGTTGAAAAAAATCTTTTATGCCCGTGACCCAACAATGACATCTTTGAGCAATGCATTCCAGTCTTTTGGCGGCGGCAGCAGAGGGTGCCACGACCCAGTACCCGAGGGTCTGTGAGTCAGTACTGGGTCCTGACCCATGGTTTGAAAACCACTGATCTAAACTGCTCTTTCTCCTGCAATTCCAGTTGTAAGTCCCACATATATCTGGTAATGTATCAGTTCACGCCTGCTACTGAAGCCATGTCCCTTGGTTCTTGGGCCCTGGTTGGGTCCATACAGGTGGACCCTAGCACCTGCCTGGACCTACACATATTCTTTAGGGTCTAATGATGTGCAGCCAGTTGCAGGGGAGTGACCCTGATCTGCTACTGCACTCTTGTTCCTCGACTGGCCCCAGACTGCTGATAGTGGCAAATTTGCCAAACTGCACATTGGTTTTCCTGTTACAGCCAAACATCCAGTGAGGGCTAAGTTCAGTCCA
Source organism: Pelusios castaneus (assembly GCA_007922175.1). Taxonomy (NCBI): domain Eukaryota; kingdom Metazoa; phylum Chordata; order Testudines; family Pelomedusidae; genus Pelusios; species Pelusios castaneus. The sequence continues at coordinate 12,716,551 of ML685792.1, read as the reverse complement.
GAAGCTCACTGTCACTTGTGACTAGTAGTCATGAAGTTATATTTGAACTAGGGATGTGTGAACCTGCCTACATAAAGTAAGACCTGCATTCAACCATACCCTGAAACTTGAACCACTCTGGACTTGACCCTTCATTCAAGTTTGAAAAGTTCAGTTAACGTTTAAGAAAAACCCCAAATAGGTTCACATTACTCTAACCTCTCGGAGACTTGACTGGAGGTAAGAGCATGGAAATATCTTGAGGAATGCTGTCTTGCAGTACTTCTGATCTTGCTTAACACTGTTAAGATTTCCATGTTGATCTCCAGGCCAAAGTAGTTCAGAGAAGTTTGGACAAGGTTCAAATAAACATCCAGGGTCAGATCCTTAGTTGGTATGAGTCAAAGTATTTCCATTGAAATCAATTTACACCAGCTGAGGATCTGGCCCCTGAAGTTTTGAGTGCTCAACCATACTAAACTACTGAAGCTTTTAAAATTCATTCATTACAGTATTTCATATTAATTGAATGTTAACAGGGTACTCAGCACTGAATAAAAATATCAGACAGGGACACAAGGAACTTACAGTCTAGTCCAGAGTTAGACAAAAACAGTTAGGATGTGTAACTGGAACTCATGTCTTAAAAAAATTAAAAGTCATTTTACACTGGGGCCTGAATTGTCAATAGAGCTTTATACTCATAATCTTCATGAATTCATGATTCATAGTTTTCAAGAGAGTACAGCTCCCATTTAGGGGCCAAAACAAGCAGCCAGATTTTGAAAAGGACTCAGCATGCTGGGTGCCGTGTTCTTTGGAAAAGCTGTTCATAGATGCCCCAATGAGAGAGCTGGGTGCTGAGTATATCTAGAAAGCAAACTCTGATTTCGATCCTGGACAGAATATGTACTCTCAAAATTCTGGCCCCCGCTGTGGTCCTGAGCTCTTTTGTAAATCTGTTCTTAACCTACTGTGCAACTAACAGTAAAGAGTTTTATGCTTTCTTTTCATATTTTTTTCTCCTTCTTCTATTTTACCAGACAAGAACTAACTATAGATTCCCTGGATTCCACCTTGCCATGTGTGAATTAGTGCAGAGAAATGATCGGTCTTTCTGATTTTTCCTGTGTGAACAGGAATGAGGCCTGGTCTGCACTTAAAAGTTAGATTGATGTAGCTATGGCTTCAAGAATCCAGTGGTGTCGCTGGCACTGGGCACATGTGGCATGTGCCCCAAGTCCCAGCACCAGAGCCCCGAGTCTGGCTGGACCCTGGGGCTAGGCCACAGACCGGTGGTGACAGGAGCCCATTCCAGGCCCCGTCTGGGGACCCGGGGGCCGGATGGGGCCCAGGGGCCTGAGCCCCAAACTTATTTTGTGGGAGGTGATGCCCCTGCAGGAATGTGAAAATCCTGGAGCACTTTAGCTAAAGTAGTCTAATCCCCAGTGTAGATGCAGCTATGTTCATGGAAAAATGCATCCGTCAACTTAACCACTCTGGAGGCAGATTATCTACAGCGAGAGAAAAATCCTTTCTGTCATTGTAAGAAAAGTCTACACTGCAGTACACTAACAGTGCCACTATAATGCCATGGGCTGAATGTAATTTAGGGAATAGGGCAGGAGTCAGGACCCCTTTCTTCTTTTCACTAGTGTGTCCCTGGCGCTCCGTAAGTTCTTGGGTAAATCACTTAACTATCTCCTTCACATTCTGCCATTCTGTCTTGACTTGAGAAACACTTTACTCTAAGAGTAGTCCCATTGAAGGAGTAAGGTAGGTCTAACAGTAGCGTAAATGATACTATAAAAGTGGCAGGTGTCCTCAGAGGTCGCTCCAAGGAACACAGTTATGCATTATACAGAGAGAACATTAAAAACAGCCAAAGTTATTTCAGCGGATCAGGACGGTTTGATTGTATTCCACCTTCCTAAACATGTAATTGAGCCAATTGGAATCCCTTGTGCTAAGCAAGAAAAAAATACGGAAGGAAATTCCCTGTTTGAATATCTGTTAATGAACGAATATTTAATCAACTGTAAAAACAAAAATAATAGTGTCTCCAGCTAATTTTCACAAGCACCGTCCTATGATGCTACAATGCTCTTTGGAATGTTCCATTATAAAGATTGTTTGCTTATAGCAGTGTGGACATATACCCAGAGGCTGGTGGTGCACTTGACAGCACCCCATGCAGAACTTCAAATGCTCCATCCTTATTCTGTTGTCCACAACTCTTTCCCCAGACCCCATTATTATGACATGAGCAATCAGGCTGTCAGAGATTCTAGTGAAAGAAGACATAGTTGCTAGGACAAAAGACACAAATAAGGGTAGCTTTTCCACCATGAAGCCTCAATGGATAAAAGAGGTCCACATTTATACTAAAACGAACAAGGAGTCCTGTGGCACTTTTAAAGACCAACAAATTTATTTATCGCATGAGCTTTCGTGGGAGAAAATCCCACTTTGTCGTTTGACAAAGGGCACCTGGCCACAACCATTTCTGTCCCCAGAATTTGCAATGAAACTATGGCTGCCCCCCTAAATGGGTTCACTTGAGGTGGGATGGGTTCCTTGAATCCATCTCCTGCCTCAAACACAGCCATGCTTTATTTGGACCTGTCTTGTATTGATTCCTACCTAGAGAGCAGGTTTCTTGATTCCAGAGAGAAAGAGAGGGCCTGATTCTCTTCTCACTTGCACCAGTTTTATACTCTAGTGTATCTCTATCAATTGCAACAGTGTTACACCTGATTTACTCAGGAACAAAAGAATGAGGCTGAAAGAGTCCATATACCAGTTCTGATTAAAAAAATCTATCTTATTTCTTTTACATCGTTAGTCACAACAGGATGGTAACTCTTCCTACCCATCTTCCTAGTGCTCTTGGGTATGTCTACACTGGCAATTTAGGTCGACTTAAGTAGCCTTAAGTCGACCTAAATTACTCCCTGTCCACATTGGACTTTCATTAAGTCGACTTAATGAAAGCTTAGGTCAACTTAGTAAGAACCGCCGGTTCGGTTGACCTAACCCTTAAGTCAACTCCTTAGGTCGACTTAAGCACAGTATGGACATGGATTAACCCTTAAATCTACTTTATTAAGTCGACTTAAGGGCAGTTACGTCGATTTACTAAGTCCCCCTTCAGGGTAACCACTTTGTTAAATCAACTTAATAAGGTCAACTTTAAGTCGACTTCACAAAGTCAACCTAACTTTTTCTAGTGTAGACATAGCCCTTGATTTCCTTTCTGGTAAAGAGTTCTTCTCTGACCGAGACCCATTCAAGATTATTATCTTTACTTTCATTTTAGAATGAGTTTCCCTTGCTCCCAGAATACACTGAGAAGAAAGTTAGTAAGCACCTCTGGGATATTTACTCATAAAGGGATATGGCTCTCAGATAGAAATTCTCCAAACCTCAAGACTTCAGCATCAAAATCTATGGAGTATTGATCCTTGACTCAAAATACTACTGACTGGACTATGCTTTAGATAAACTATACAGAATTCTTCTAAAGATACTAATATAAAAAACAAGGACCTAAAAATGTCACATTTGCCCAAGTGCATCTTCCTTTATCTAGCTGTGTTTTCTCATTTGCACAAGCTGAAGATCGTAGTGGCATTGGGAGAGACGTGATGGAAATTCTTTGTATGAATAAAATTCATTTGGCTCATATTGCACCTGTGGATAGAGCACTGGACTGGGGCACTGACCTGTTGGGTTACTTTGAGCCCCCCACAGCACCTCTGTGGGCTTGTGTTTCTCCTCCCACCCTTTGTTTATCTTGTCTCTTTACAGTGTTGCCTCTATGTATTTTCCACTATGTATTTGCACAATGCATAGCATGATGGAACCCCTGTCAGAGATGAGGCATCCAGGTACCACTAATAAATAAAAATAATAATTTTAATAGAAAATGAAATATTTGGTTTTTAATTCTTAAAAAGAAGTGAAATGCCCTATGTAAATGAACAGCACACCACTGTTATTTTAGAGCATTGGTGCTGAGACAGTGACTGCTTCCCTTCCCAACCCCCTCTATCCCCTGCCTTGGCTGTACAGAAAGCCTTATCTACCCAGCCGCACATATCTTGGCATGGTCCTCACAGCTGCCCAGCTATGGAGTGAGAGGAATGGGAAGCATCTGCTAGATAATGGGTGTGTTTGTTAGAGGTGATGAAGAAGGCTCCAATCAGATTCCTCCCCCTCTTGAACATCTGGACAGATAACACCACACCACTTTGGAGGAAGGTTTAAGAGGCCAGATCTGGTGGAAATCTCTGAAAAACATTCAGCTTAGGAACAACTATGAGCTGGGGGACTGGAAAGTTCAAGAATTATGAACAGGATGACAGAGCCTCTCACCTGTAGGCCAGGGGCTTGTATTTAGCCAAGAAAACTTAAGGCGAGGTCCTGTTCCCCTTGAAATCAGTGGTAGTTTTGCCATCGATTTCAGTAGCGGCACCGTTGGGCCCTAAGTGTATACTATTTAAAGGGCCTGATTCTGTTAGGTGCTGAATTGCATCAATTCCTATTGCTTTTGTTGGAAAACAAAGGTGCTGTACATCTCCTAGGAGACACTCAGCAACAGCTGGGATTGGTGCCTAACAGTGGTAATTGGTAGCTTTGGTGGAATGGGAGACAGATGAGTAGATAGAGAGGCAAGCATGTAGGCACATGTCTCAGGACTGAATAGACCACAGAGCCCGATGTACCCAACAGATGACTGCTTCTCTAGACCAGAGTGTGGATAGTGGACCATGCTGATTATTTGAGAGGCTTACCTAGTTATTTACTGCCCCTGTTATATCACATCCCTGGATAACAAAGGACTTCACTTGGTCTCCTGACCTGTGCTGTGTCAATCTAGCAAGTATAGAATGATTTCAAGAACTATTCAAGCGCTTGCCCAGAGCTAAGAATCATTCCCCTAGGGATGATGCCAGCCCTTTAAGGAGCATGGAGGGGGGTGAGCATCAATTCTATGGGAAACGGCTCCTCCAGAGCTTCCCATCTTTATTTTCTGGGGAAACTTCCAAACCATTCAGAAAAAAAAGAAAGCTCTTAACCTTGAAGGGCAGACCTCAGCTGGTGTATATCAGTGCAGCTGCATTGGAGTCAATGGCGTTCTGCTGGGCTATACCAGAAACCCAATCCAAAGCCCATTTAAGCCAATAAAAGTATTTCCATTGTCTTCAAGGGATTTTTAGATCAGGCCCCAGCTCAGGATCTGGCTCTAAAGTTATTAAGTCATTCACTCTTTGTCTCCTCTACTCAAAGCTTTGTCCCTCTCCTCCATCCACCCTACAGGTGCGTCTACACTTGTAAAGTAAGTCGACTTAAGCAGGCTTAAGTCGACTTAATTTACTCTGCATCTACACTACAGTTTCCTTAGTCGACTTAAGGAAAGTTTAAGTCGACTTATTAAGACCTAGCTTTACGTCGAGTTACTGGTTAAGCTGACTTTATTAAGTCAACTTAAGCCAGTGTAGTCATGGCTTAGCCCTAAGTCAACTTAAAGGGCCCCCAGGGCTCCCCCACTGACCCCCTCCCAGGGTGCAGCCTGGCATGCCCATCCACAGGGCTGTGCTCCTGTACCCTGCCCCTGTCCCTGTCCGGCTCAGCCCCCATGTACCCTGGTACAATGGGGAAGATGCTGAGCTCCCTGGCACTTTTGGAGGGGTACCTAGGAAAGGGGGGCACCTCTTGGGTGCCCCCCTTCCTACCATGCACCACTCTCAGGTCCACCTAGCCCCTACAAGTCGACTTAGGCGTCCAGTGTGGACGCTCTAAATTGATTTGGCAAGGTCGACTTTAAGTCGACCTAAATTTACAGTGTAGACGTGCTAAATCGACTTAACAAAGTTGACTTAAAGTCAACTTTGTTAAGTCGACTTAGCAAAGTCGACTTATTTGAACAAGTGTAGACATAGCCTATGAGCCTCATCAGTACATGTCTCAGGATCAATGCAGCAACATGTTCCCTCTTATCCAGTCTTTCTGGGTTCATGTAATCCTATACAATCCAGCAGTGACACTAGGATACACGAGAGGCAGTATCACTCGTAGGAAAGGTACAAAAGCACCAGTTACTGAAGTAACATTGTGGTAAAGTGATTGGTATTGGATCGTTATGTCAGAACGCTGCAAGAGTTTTCATAAGGGCTAAAGCCCGGCCATTCTTTGGGACTTAGTGTGCATCCCGAAGTAAAGCAGAGCAACTGAACCTTCTATATATGCTGCTTCAAACTGTTCCAGTCAAGCTGGGATATTTTTCGCCAGGGGTAAAATTCACTCCCATAAAGCAAGCCAGCACGAGACCTATTCGCCACTGAAGTCCTATTTAAGCCTATTTTAAGGACTTAAGTGGTCTGTAGCCCTTCGTACAGGAGTAAATTTCACACATTGTTTGCAGCTATAGAAGTGGATGAGTATAAGAGGTGGAAAACAAACTAATAAGCCATCCACTAGAGGCCAATGTAGGATTGTTTCCATACAATGTGTTTCTTTACTGTTTTGTCCAGTGCCATTTCAAATGTGCCAATAAATAGGATAGCCATTGCTTCCCTTGGAATCAAGTTCTAAAAAGGCAGCCGTGTGAGTCTATTGCAGAAAAACAAACAAGGAGTCCTGTGGCACTTTTAAAGACTAACAGATTTATTTATTGCATGAGCTTTCGTGGGAGAAAATCCCACCTCGTCAGACGCTTGGATACAGGTAGCTATACAGTGTGAGTGGAGTTTAGTCCACCTCCTCAGATTATTTTCAGCCAAGAAGTTGCCTTTCCTGTTTACAGCTGGGAAAACTGCTTGCAGAGAGAAGTTCGAGGCAACATTTTCAAAAACTTGGGTGAGAGCCTCTCAGGTGGCCATCTGGAGGTTCAAATGGAAGTCAGATACCATGGGGATTTCCAAAGCTGGAGTTTGGTCTGCCAAAGTTGCCTGAGGATCCAGTGGTTTGGGAATGAGGTTATGATGTAGCCCCAACAGGATTTTACAGAACCACCAGGGGCATTCAGGTGTTAATGGGCAGTGAGCTCTAGTAATATGCATTGCAAACACAAACATCAAAGGGGCCATCCAGGAAAGGAGATAAGTCATACCCCCTGCAAAGAGAAGTGCCTGGATCACACATCACCAGAAGTTTAATGTGTTCTGAGTTGGGTGTTGTATTAAAATACACAGAGTGGAATTCAGACTATGTTCAGGTGCGGGGTTAACTGGAGTGAGGTTCTGTTTGTGCACTGAACATGAGGGTGTGTGTTTTGTCATCCGATACAATTTACTGCACACCAGAGACCATGACTGTGTAACATAGAATGAGGGTCATTGGCTGCACATTAAAAAGAAAACAAAAGTTGTTTTTGAAAGATTGCAGGTTGCGGTTAACCAGCTGCTCCTTTCCCGTGGCAGTCATTAATGCTTGGAGACCACAGCAGATACACAGTTGCCAGGGTCTGAAGGGCAAAAATTCCTGCATTTCAGTCGCTGAATTCTTCCATCCGATTCCTGTGTTTTCACAAAGACATGGCCTGCTGCTGGCTGACCTGGAAGAGGAGATGTAATGCTTTGTCAGCACACCCGGCTCACTGCAGAAGCTAAGGACCAACTTGTCTTATTAATCATTTAAAAGGTGGAGAGGAAAAAATGAAAAATAAAAGCACAGTTCTGGCTAATTGTAGAAAAAATGAGGTCAGAGTTCATTTTTTTTTCTCTTCTGCTGCTTCACAGTTCACTGACTGACAGGAAAGCAAGATAACAGGAAAGGGAAGAGACATTTCATTGAAGAATCTCCCTCCATCACAAGGGAGTTCTGGATTTTGGAGGTGGGTTTCAGGACCCTGGCATAGAGGGGTAATCCTGCAGTTCCCCTGTGTTGGGCTTCATAGCCCGCAGATTTCCCAGAAGAGAATTTTGCAGGTGCCCTATGCGAAGATTCACAGTTTTGGAATTGGTGGATCATGGCAGACAATGTAAGTGTACTCACTTGTACTTCATACAAAGTTACATCAGATTTAATGTCGCCCCCTCTGTGGTACAAAAAACTAGAACATCTGGGGTAAGCCTGAGCCCATAAAATGGGCCTGCTGGCAGTATGTACTGAGCACCTGTAGAGATTTCCCACAACAGCTACCTCAGAAAAGGGACAATCCTGGAAAAACATGGACAGGTGGCAACCTTAGATTGTCTATAATGATTTCTTGTGGGGGAGTCTGGTGTGGGAACAACTGTGAGATTCCCATAGTCAGCAATCCAATGGCATTCTCAGTAATTACCTTTGAAGGCCACGCAAAGTGAGTTCTTAGCCTGTGAGTTGCACCTGGGCCTCCCTTGATTTATGGCTGAGTGGAAGAAAGGGAGCAGCCCTAATATTCTTTCTGTTGTAATGTGGGTCAGAGTAAGGAAAAGACTGAGAAGTATTCACTGCTTGACACCACTCGCTGCCATAATTTCTGGTATAGGAGGCAGCCACTGAAGTATCTGTAAGGGTAGCCATGTCAGTCTCATTCAGCAAAACAAACAAGAAGTCCTGTGGCACTTTTAAAGACTAACAAATTTATTTATCGCATGAGCTTTCGTGGGAGAAAATCCCAATTCAACAGATGATTGAAGATGGGGAACTTACAGAATGGGAGGAAAATAAATGCAGGGAACCCATTCTGTAAATTCCCCATCTTCAAAGCATCTGATGAAGTGGGATTTTCTCCCACGAAAGCTCATGTGATAAATAAATTTGTTAGTCTTTAAAAGTGCCACAGGACTCCTTGTTTGTTTGGCTGATGTATCTCTGGGGCTTCAGTCTATAGAATCCTCCTGGGAGAGACTGGCGTTTGTTACGCTGATTTCTGCTGGGAAAACGCTCCCACAGCTGCCATGTGACATAAAATATAGCATAGGCCCTGACACTCAAGCTGGGTTTTCTGAGGAGTGCTCAATGCAGGAGGCCTATACAGCAAATCAGAACAGTAATTACAGGGGCTTGCACCAAACTGAGTACTTTTGTGCTAACCCTCACCTGAAATTACAGAGCTGCACAGAAAGGCAAATGCCGTGTCTGACTTGAACAGGCTGCAAACAACCAACCCCAAAACAAGGTCATTTTTGTTTAGCTAGGATCTCTGTTCTCTAGGACACACACCAAAATAGCCACAGGCATTAGGACAGGGCTTCAGTTCACCTCTGTAAAGGTAACACAAGTGTATAGTAGCTGGCTTGGGAAGATCATCAGCTAAAACACATAGGCTAAATCTGTTACTGCTCTGGGGTTATAGATGTATCTTTACGTCACACAATGAAACCCCCATCAGAATCACTTTGATTCTGCTATAAAGGAGGAGCACTGCAATAGGACATGGGCTAACAACACTCACCAAGCCACGGGTATGGTCTAGATTCATAGCTTTTTATGGCAGGAAAGGCCCATTACGGTATTCTAGTCTGACCCACATAATAAAGGTCATAGAATTCCACCCAGTGATCCCTGCTTTGAGTCCACCACTTCTGACTGATCTATAGCATCTCTTTCAGAAGGACACCTAGTCTTCATTTAAATCTAGAGGTGCTGATGAGGGGGTATGTGGTGACCACAAGCAGAGTGCGACTATGTCTAACCCCTCCCACGCTATTTCTCAGGTGTAGAGGCCATGCCACAGCAGCAGCACTGAACGCCATTTCTGGACTCGGACAGTACAGCAGTGATATCACAAAACTAGGTATGGTGAATGTGCTAATAAATGATCTCCTAAAACAGCCTTTCTCAAAGGCGAGGCCTTGCTGTCAGACCCTAGACAAAGTCTGGGTGGGGCCTGCGTGTCTTGTTTTACTCTTTTTGCTGTAGTTGCGCTCTTGAAAAAAAGAAAATGCAAGTGACTGCCTGAGATTTTCTGTCAGATTCCCCTGCGTGCTAAAGAACCAAGTCTCTCTAGCTGAGGCTGCAGCAGATTCATATCCTCTGTGGAGCGGGCACAAAGGGGGAACCTGTAACACACACTCCCTAGTGTGTTTCACACAGATTCTGTCCAAGTCCTTGGGCGAGCTATGGTTGGGGAGAAATTTGAAAACCACATGTATGTCTCTAGCCAGAGCTATCAGTGTTACACGCCTATGAACCTCAGATTTACCAAACGTATGCACAGATTCCTGCACCTTTTACTCCCCCATGGACCCCACAAAGTATGTGGGGGGTAATATTTTTATTATTGCAGATCTGAGAATGTGTACAGAAAATGTGACTTGGTGCCTTATTAAAATATCTTGGATCAAGAGGGCACAGGTGACCAGAGTAAAGATTAACAGCCAGACAGACAGACTATAAGAATGACAGAGAAAGAAGATGAGAGCCAAAGAGCATGCAAATCCATTTGCCCTAGCTGTTCCCCGTGACAATGATTAGCTAGACAGGGCTTTATAGCTAGCAAAGGGAGAAAGGAAGGGTAGGATCTGACTCTCAGCTGGTATTTTTGAATAAGAACCCAGAACCAAGTTTAGTTTTATAAGAGCCAAGGTTGACTAATGAGGAAATAACCCATGCTCCAATTAGGGGTACCTGTTTATTCCCTTACTGCAGCTGTTCTTGTCTATGTAACAATATCCATGTAACTATACATCTCAGAGGACTGAAGCAGGAAAAGACAGCTAGTACTTGCCCTGCCTCCTTTCAAATGTCTGCCAGTGATTTCAATCACCACCCAGTTCTGCTACTTTCTCTTCATGTCCTTTTCCAATGGCTGTTTGAATCCACTTTCTGGATAACACCAGTAATTCTATGGCTTGTGTTACCCAGTGTATCAGAACAGATGAGCATAACAGTGCCTTAAAAACCTATGACTCTCTGTGCATGCTATATAGCAAGTTACTTTAGCAGAAGCTCATTCTAAGGTGGGGTCTAAAGCAAATACAAAAACTTGATGCTGCAAGATTTTATTTTCCTTCAAAGGCTGAAGTGGAAGCCTGAGGGAGATGCTGGAGTCTGTGGGGAGATGGTGAGGAGACAGTCTGATTGCCAATTCCCTCTTTGACATTCTGTGGCTTGAAAGAATAAAGGGATACCTCTTTCCTTAACACAGCACAGATCCTAACCAACATTTCCAGCAGAGTGGTAGCATGAATGGATAAGGAGGTAAAAGGCAGGTGCCCAGACACTGGATAGGTAAGAACAACTCCTTGCCCTGTCAGTTCCTTGAACTCTGAAACACAAAAATAATCTTTAGCCCAAATCACTAACTGGCTAAGATACTATATTGCAGCTACAAGTCAAAGGGGGGGGGGGGAGCACATAAATATTTATGATGTGTGAACTGATCACTGGGAAAAAAACATCAGCAAGGGCTCAACTTCACCTGTTCCCCATTATGTTCCCTCCTTACCCCTTTTCATTCTATTTCAGAACAATTTCTTTTCTGCTCTTGCCATTGAAGTGTAACATGTCATTGCTCTTGTTTTGGCTGGGACATCAATAAAAACCCCTCTCAATTTAGACAAGACGGAGGAGAGAAGAAAATAGTCTTGTTTTCAATAAGACAAAGACTGTGTATCACTCATTTGTCCAATTGCACAAGGCTCTCTGGCTTTGGAATATCCAGTTTCTCTGGAGGGAGTGATTGCACTGGGGGAGCAAAGGAGAGTGTTGGCAGGTACCCTGATGATAACAGGCGTTATAAAGAGTAATTTTTTTTCCTGCTGGTTTTGTTTATTTTACTACAGAGGCTCAGTGGAGCTGGCCAGCAGCCTCACGCAGCAGGTGCTGCCTGGAAGTGCAAGGGGAGAAAAATCCCTACTAAATGGAAGCATTATTTGATACCATTGACTTTCGCAACATTTTCCTTTTATTTCAGGCAAGCCTCTTTTGGGCATCATGGCCAAGGCTGTAGCTGGACTTTTCTGGAGTCGGAGAAAAGTGATGCTGTCCCAAGCATACCAAAGAGTTGATTGACAGGCCTAGAATTCTGGAAATAATTTTGCACAAGTTTCAAAGGCATGGAAGGGAAAGAGAAAGAGAAGACTTTTGCCTTGGCTTCTTTGTGACTATTTTACAATGCTTTCTTCTGGAGATGGGCCTGAACTGTAATTCCCAATCCAAGCCCCCTCCAAACCTGGAGAAGTTTGGACTCAGGTCCACACAGACATTTCACGGCTTTTGGCCCCTCTCTACTTTCTTTTCTACCCCAACCTATCTGAAGGCTGAGGAGACTGGGTGGTTCTGTGATTATAGCATTAGCAGGAGATGCAGGTTCAATTCCCTGTTGAGTCAAAGACTTCCTGTGTGACCTCGTGTAAGTCACTTAGCTTTTCTGTGCCACAGCTCCCACACTGTACAGCAGGAATAATATCACTTCCCATACATTCCCCTGCATTTCATTTCCTCCAATTCTGTAAGTTTCCCATCTTCAAAGCGTCTGACGAAGTAGGATTTTCTCCCACGAAAGCTCATGCAATAAATAAATCTGTTAGTCTTTAAAAGTGCCACAGGACTCTGTTGTCTTTCTACAATAGACTAACATGGCTACCCCTTTGGAATTTGACTACCTCACAGGGGTGTTGTGAGGAAAAATCCATTTAAGAATGGAGGCACTCTGATATTACACTAACGGGAACCGTATAAGCACCTGAGAAAGACAGATAGGAGTTAGAACTATGCAAAAGTTACAGACATTATCAAAGAAGGAGTGCAAGTTCATTAGTTATTTTGTGAAGGACAATCTGACTTAACACACTCTATTGCTTGCCAAACCGTTCTTTAAATCAGAGAAATGATGTTTCAGAGAAATCTGTATTTTAAAAAGCCTGTTGCATTGGTTCATTGGCCAACACAGAAACAGTGCTGTATCCAAGGATACCTCATACCAAGAACTTTGTTAACATACAATTAAGATTGTGCAACTACATTCTTCCTCACCTGGATCATTCTATTCATTTACATTTCTGTTCTAGTTAGATTGTGAAGTTTTCAGAACAGGGACAAACTCTGTGTGATGCATAGTTATGTGTACTGCAGTGATGTCTAAAGCATGTTATTTATAAATGAAAAAGTGGGAAGGCGTGTTTGAGTGAGCTTGTTGGCGTTGCTGTATATCGGTATGTCTAATAGCTCTCTACAATAAATATATGAATGAATTTTAAAGGGGGAGAAATTGGGACACAGAGGAGGACAAGGAAATGGAAGTTAGGCATCTAAATATCTTTGAGGATCTGAGCCTAAGTGACTTGCCCATGATCTAAGAGAGGAAGACAACAGTAGAATGCAGATTGTCTTGAGGCTGCTCCAACTTATATTAGGAGCTAAGCAGGCCCTTACCTTCACTTAGAATGTAGAAGCTCTACTTCCCATGCACCATGCACCAGATGCAGGAATGGAGCATCAGGGAATCCAGGCCTGCCTGTTGAGTAAGAAAGTTCCACTGCCAGATACTAGCTTTCCTGACTCTAGCTGCATTTCAAAAGCCAGGGTGAATGATCAGAGTGTTAGAAGGCCAAAGTAAAGAAAACCCACTAAACTAAACTAATACATTTTAACTTCTGACTTAAACATGAAACTCAGGACAAACCATTCACAGAGTTAAAAACCAAACCAAACACTGTATAAATAAGGGAAACCAGCTCAGTCAAAGGGAAAGGTCAGTCAGAATGAAAGTTACCCAGTCCCAGTATAACGCTCAGGGTCCAGCCACCTGACTTGTTGCCATGGGTGGTGTCAATACAGTTGGTACAAGAAGCTAATACCTCACAAAACAGAGCATTTTGAGGCCAAAGTTGCTGAACTAGAGGAAAGGGAAAAGGAAGACAAAATTGTTAATACAAGTTCCAAAGGGGTAGCCGTGTTAGTCTCTTGTAGAAAAGCAACAGAGTCCTGTGGCACTTTTAAAGACTAACAGGTTTATTTGTTACATGAGCTTTCATGGGAGAAAATCCCACTTCATCAGACACTTTGAAGATAGGACACTTACAGAATGGGAGGTAGAGAATGACTCTATGGCTTAGTAGCTAGGACATTCATTTGGGAGACCCAAGTTCCAGTCCTTGCGCCAATGACTATTTAAGTCATTGCAGACTTCACCATCTGCAACTTAGGCACCCTGTGGCCTTCAGTATCTGCAACCTCGGCACCCAGAGATTTTAGCCACATACAGAGTTAGGTGGCAGCTGAGCAGGGTTCTTGAGGATCTAAATTTTGGATTTGGTACCTAAATCCTGTTGTGGACTTAGCCCTAAGTTTCCATTCATAAAACATTACAAATGTAGTTAAATAAAAGTCCAAATGACTTAGACAAAGAATGACTACAAAACTTTCGTGGACATAAGTCAGATGGGAAAATGAATGTCCTAGCTACTAAGCCATAGAGTCACTTTCTATCCCCCATTCTGTAAGTTTCCTGTCTTTGAAGTGTCTGACGAAGTGGGATTTTCTCCCACGAAAGCTCATGCGATAAATAAATCTGTTAGTCTTTAAAAGTGCCACAGGACTCTGTTGTTTATACAGATCGTGTTTAGGAATAATGTGGCATCCTCCTTTCACTTAGGTAGCAAAATCTTGTGTTTTGAAGCACTGTGGCTAAGGGACCAGCCTGAGCGTCTGGAGGCATATATTCTATTCCTGTTTCTGCAACTGGCCTGCTCTTGGACCTTGAGCAAATCACTTATCCTCTCAGTTTTCCCTTTTCACCCTTTGTCTGTCTTGCTTATTTAGCTTCCTGGAAGGGACTGTTTCTGACTCAGTAATATACAGCACGTAACAGTGGGGCCCTATTTTTGCGTGGGACTTCTAGGCTATGTCTACGCTTACAAAGTTAGTTTGAATTAGTTAATTGCATTGAGCTCAATGTGCCGGTTAGTTTGAACTAAGCGCTTAGTTCGAACTAACATAGCCACAGTGGGTTAATTTGAACTAACTAGTTCAAATTAACCCTTACTTTGAAAAGTATAAGCCAATGTATTAGTTTGAATTAAGGAAGCCCTTAATTCGAACTAATGAAAGCCTCATGTAGCCAAGGCTTAAGTTAGTTCGAATTAAGCTTCCTTAATTCGAACTAATTTGCCAGTGTAGACATAGCCCCTGATATTACTGTACTACAAATAACAATATGAATGTAGAGCAGGCCTACCTCAAATTAGCAGCACCAGCTCTCTGGAGCATACCAGCCTCATAACAGGAGGAATCCAGGGAGAAATGGAAGGATAAATTCTCTTAGTCTGGAACTGCTTCCAATAAATAGTGAGAAGTCTGATCAGCTCTCATGCACCAAAAAGGCTCCCCCAGGAGCTATGTATGATGCATAGGGAATGCAGATTCCCAATTTTAATTAAAATTAATTCTACCTTAAATGTCTACAAACCAGTTAAATAATCTTAAAAGTAAAAATTAGGGAACTAGAATGCCTGGCAATGGAAGAGGACTTTGGAACATTATGGAAACATGGTTAAATAACAAAAAATCAGCAAAATCAACAAGAAACTATATTAACTGGATATAAAGCAGTGGCTCCCAACCTTTTTGGCTCAAGGGTCACAGATATCATTTTTACAACCCTGAAGGGCCACCAGTCTCCACCAGCACCCCCCGTCCCTCCCGGCCACCCTAGTGCAGCCAGACAGAGAGGATTCTGCCTTCTCACTGATCTCCCGTCTCCCTGGCTGTAACCGGGAAACCACACAGGTCTTGTAGCACTGTGTGGTCCACCTGGGTCTCTAGGCAGTGGCTCCCTTCTGCAGCTAGGATGATGGAAGATCAGGGCTCCCCTTTCTCTGGCTCCAGCAGGGCCCTAGGTGGTGCACTTTTGCTCTCTGCTAGAGCCAGGGGAGGAGAGTACTAATCTATTCCTTTGGCTGCAGTTTCCTTGATCTTTTGGCCAAGGAAACGCGGTTCACCTGGATCCTTAGGAAGCAGCTCCCTTTTGCAGCCAGTAGGAGGGGAGCCCCGGGCTACTCTGAAAGCCTCCGTGGGCCACTTTTGGCCCCAGGACCACAGATTAGGAACCACTGCTATAAAGTATATATAGAGGACAGACTGGGTCATACGGTTCAGAGACAAGCAGTCTACCTAAAATATTCCTTGAAATCCAATGAGATCAAATTTCTGACTAGAGAGGACCATTCAGTAGAAGCCATATCAAAGACCAAGTTGATTGATAAAGGTACTGTGTAGAGATAATACACTTAGAGTTTTGTAAGGAGTTTGGCATAATATCACCAGACATTTTGATTTTAAAAAATAGCATTATATAATATCAATAAAGCATATGTCAAAAGGACTAAGACTGGGCTAATTGAGGGATCTAAAAATAATTGTCAGTGGGGAAACCACTCTGAATGGCAGTTCTGCAGCAGTAAGTACTAAGCCATTGATGCTATTCAACCTTTTCATCCATGCTCTGGAATTAATATGTAAATTCACTGCTGGCAAAATTTGTGAATGACACAAAGGTTGGCAGAGTGGTAATCATGATAAGGATGGGGCTGCCTTACAGCATGATCTGGGTTGCTCAGTAAACTGGGCCCATTCAAATAAAATGCTTTTTAATACAGTCAAAAAAAATGCAGGCCATACCTGCTGATTGGTGAACTACATCCTAGAATGCAATGACTCAGGGAAAGAATTATGAGGCCACAGTGAACAAACAGCAGAATGGGAGCTCTCACAGTGATCCTGTGGCAAAAAGGGCAAACGTAACGTTTCAATGTATCAGAAGGGAGTAATGAGTAGCAGCAGGGTGGTGATTTTTCCTCCTGGCTTTGGAGAGACACAGACTGTAATATCATCCAGTTCTGGAGTCCACACTTTCAAAAACTGGAAAGAGTGCAAAAAACCAGTCACAGAAATTATTTGAGGGCTGGAGAAAATGCCTTGTAAAGAAGAGGTCAGTCAATAAGCAAACCAAAAAGATTCAGAGGGGACTTGATTACAGTGTATGAGTTCCTTAATGAGGAAAAAATATAGCGTACTAAAGATCTCTTTAATCTAGTGGAGAAAGGCATAACAAGAAAGAGGGACCGGAAACTGAAGCTGGATAAATTAGAAATTAAACGTAAATTTTAACAATAAGGGTGATTCACTTTGGGAACAAATAACCAAAGGAAGTTGTGAATTGTCAATCACACAACGTCTTCAAATCAAGACTGGCTGTTGTTCTGGAAGATGTGTTTTAATCAAACACAATTTAGTGAGTTCCATACAAGGGTAAGTAGGTAAAATTTAGTGGCCTCAAATATACAGGTGTTCAGACTACTAGATGATTTATTGGTTCCTTCTGCCTTAAACTTAATGCATCTATGAATGAACCTAAGAAATCCTGAGCCCTGAGAATACAAACATACTAGTAAAGTTATATTTCTGCCCTCCAGAATGGGGGAAAGATATTGAATGTGCATTGTTAAGGGAGATCAAAGAGGCAGCTAAATCTAAGCAGTAATAAAAGATTACAGCAGTAATTTACACATAAAATGGTTGTATGTCATGTCAGGGCAAGTTCCAAAGGGGTAGCCATGTTAGTCTATTGCAGAAAAACAACAGAGTCCTGTGGCACTTTTAAAGACTAACAGATTTATTTATCGCATGAGTTTTTGTGGGAGGAAAATCCCACTTCGTCAGACACTTTGAAGATGGGAAACTTAACAAAGTTGACTTAACTTTTCTAGACATAGCCCTTTGCTGACCTTATTAAGTCAAATTAACGCTTTAAGTCGACTTAATAAGGTTAACTTAGGTGCTAATCTCCATCCACACGGGCTTTAAGTCGACTTAAGGAGTCGATTTAAGGCTTAAGTCAACCTAAAACCAGGTGTTATTAAGTCGACTTAAGCTTTCCTAAAGTTAACTTAAGGAAATGCTTAAGTCGACTTAAGAAAAGCCCAGTTTGGATGTGGCTTTGTTTAAATTGACTTAAGCCTCTGTAAGTCGACCTAGGTTGCCAGTGTAGACGCACCCACTATGTTTTTGTATTAAGCCTAACAAAATGGAATTCTGATCTTGCTTGGGGCCCACAGGCACTCCTGAAATAAGAAATAATAACCATGGACTATGGTAATATTCAGTGTGAGTTCAGGGTATCAGAATCTAACTCAATATGTATGTATATATATGTTATTTTGCAAAGCTATTTGACCCAAACAAGTATCCTTCAGGACACAGAAATTCAGCTGAATGGAAACGAATATACAAAGAACATAAACTGACTAAATTCTCCTGAAAAACCTTCTCATTATATAATAGCTAAGCCCAGCATATCATGAAAGGTGCTGCATTTTATTACACAAGGCACACAGATATTATAATGTCATCATAGATGCCATGCAACATTGGGCGGAAGGACAAATATGGCAATGTCGTAGAACCATACATAATGACAATGACAGTGGAACTAACGTGCAGGAAATTATGCTTACATTATTCAGCACTTTCCATTGCTTTCCTTTTTAAGTGGCAATATGGTTTATTTATAGTTGTCCTTAGTGATAACAATGAAAATATTAATGCATTTTCCCCCATACTACCTTCATTGACTGCAGTAGGCCAATCAATTTTCAAAGCAAAAATTGAGAAATGCATTCAAGTCCTTCTGCTCCAATGCATTAAGAAGAAGAGGTGTAAATGTAGAAGGATACCGCATGGTGTTTTTAACATGAGAACAAAGAGCAAGTTGGGGTCAAGGCAGGAGACTGCATCCAATGGAAGAAGAGTGTTAGCATGCTGAGTGTAACATGACCAACCACCTTTCAGCCAGGAGGTCATCTTCTGGGAAGGGGAAAAAACCATTCAGTTGAGTGAGCGTCTGTAGTACCAGACTGTCAGGGAACCTGTGCCTGTTGCTCAGACAAAGTCACTCGGCTAGGTGAGAGCGGTTGGCTCCTGGCCAAGGCTGCACCTGAGAGATGAGTGAAAATATCACAGAGCTATGACAAAATGAAAAGGCAAATTCTAGTCTTCAGAGTAAATCTGGAGTGATTCCATTGGCTTCATTAGAGTTACTTTGGATTTATAACAGCATAACTAAGAGCAGAATATGGCCCTCACGTGAGAATACTTACAAACCACATGGTTTATAATGTATCCTTTGAGTTTCCTTTGGGATCCACATACCCAGAATGTTTCCTTTCTATAGATGTAGATATTACACTGGAGGAAAGACCTCGCCATAGGTTAAAGCAACACAAAGGCCTGGCTTTGGGTAACTGTAGTCTGAGAGTCAGCTGGGCTGCTTGATCCAAGCAACCGCTCGTTATAGACCATAAGGACTGCTGTGTATTTGTTTGGAAAGAGAACACAGACCCTTCTCCCGCACCACTGTAATTACATGCAGTCTTCAAAGAGGTTCCTCCCGAGTTCTGACACTTCTAGAACTCAGGGAAACTGGGAAAAACCAGGAAGAACAATGTGCTCTTTGCCCTGTCTGCTTACCATAAAACTGAATCCAACTGTTGAAAGATGCTGAAATCACTGATAAGATACAGATTTCTCTGTGTCCGGGAGAAGCTGCCTTTATTATAAAGAGACAAAGAGCTGCAGGTTCAGAAGCAGCTAATTTCAATTTCTGTTAGGTGCCCAAATGGAGATTAGGAGCCCAATTTCTTTTGAGCATTCAGCCCAAAGTGGCAAAGACTGTGCTTAGAAAGAGCAGTGCTGAAGAGCTTGATTCTGTGCTGGACCCATGTCTTGCTCTTGAATCTGTGCTGCTTCTTGGAATTGCAATCCCACAACCCCTAGAAAAGCAATCCTCAGCCTATGCACAAAAGAACTCCCTTTGAGAGATTGGGCTGGAATTTCTCTGTATTGTCCTCATTTCTGAGATCACTTTCTCCAACCATTGCATGTACAGTCATGCACGGCTTATGATTCTGCCAGAGAATGGATCTCCAGTTAGTGATGATCTGAAAAGATCCTTTTTTTGTGATGGGGGTGCCATAACTTCTCAGTGTACTGTAGTTCCCTCAACCATTCAGCTTGCATCCTTCCTATTCAGTTAACATCGCAACTCCCTCCAACAGCATGAGTTCCAACAGAATCCCCTCACATTGGAGTCACATGGTTTGCACAATAAATTCAGTAGAAGTAGAGAGATATTTCAACTGGAATTCATACATTGCAATACATTGAAAGAATTCATGAACTTTATTCTGCTTCACTACAAATGGAGCTTCATTGTAATCAGATGACGCTTAGAATATTGTGTGTTGTGGGGCGAGGGTGGGGGTAAATGGTTGGAAATATTCGTGCAAATAAAAGACATACGTCTACTTGGAGAACAGTGTTTGCAATCCTTTTCCTTTTCTCTGGTTAATGATGCGACAGGAAAATTTTTGTTGAATAAAATACTCATGGAAAGTGTTGCAAATACTTTTGTAACTGTTCATTGACACATAAACACTATGTTCACATGATTGTTTGTGGCGGAAGTATTTATGTAATCATTTTGAAAGTAATTTGTAGATTTGGGAAGCATCCAATCAAGGAAGGGAAACAATATCATGTAAAGCACAAATAAAGAATGGTAAATGAGTATATTTGAGCAATAGTCAGTTGAATAGTTTAAAAACAAGTCATAGGCTGAAATGTGATCACATAAACCATTCATGGAATAATTAAGAATATCAAACACATTTGGAAAGTCTGCTCCTAGAGAATTTGGTAACAGAGGTTCCAGTTCAGCAACATACTCAGGACTACTTGCATGCTAAAAATAAGGCATGTGCATAAGGATCTTGCTGAAACAGTGCTAGAAAAAGGAATTGCATCTTTCTGTACATAAATTTTGTTCTATGAATACTTTATCAGGCTGTAATTCCTGTGTTATCTGATGCAGTTGCATCTGATGAAGTGGGTTACAGCCCACAAAAGCTTATGCCTGAAGAAATCTGTTAGTCTATAAGGCTATGTCTGCACTTGAAAAGTTAGGTCGACTTTATGAAGTTGACTTAATAAGGTTGACTTAAAATCGACTTAAAGTGGACCTTATTAAGTCAACTTAACAAAACTCGACTTAACTTTTCAAGTGTAGATGTGGCCTCTTTTTGGCCTTATTAAGTCGACTTAACGTTTTAAGTCGACTTTAAAGGGTCCAACTAGGCACTACTCCATGTCTCCACTGGCTTAAGTTGACTCAATAAAGTTGACTTAAGCACTAGTTCGAATTAAAATGAGGTGTTATTAATTCAAACTAACTTTGCCTTAATTCGATTTAAGGAGCAGCTTAAGTCAAATTAAGGAAAGCCCAGTGTAGACGTGGAGTAAATTAAGTCGACTTAAGCCTCCTTAAGTCGACTTAATTTCTAAGTGTAGACACACCCTAAGGTGCCACAGCACTCTCGTTTTTGCTGTACACAGACTAACACGGCTACCCCTCTGGAAATTTCTGTTATCAATATATATCATAGATCTGGTTTTTTTTAAATTAAGAATTAAGTATCAATATTGCATGAATGAATGTGGCAATTGGGTAGCTCTTTGGATGAAATAATTGGATAGGTGTCTGGGCATGAAGCTGCACTTGTACACTTCTATTCTAATCATTTTTCAATGGGTAGCCCTAATGACTAAAAATACAAATGGAATGTGAGTGTGTTCATCTATTTAAATGCTAAATTGTATTTTTCCCAACATAGCTAGATACTCAATTGAATACTTACATGTAATCAATGAAGTGTCTTGTGTAAACAGCTATGATTTGCTGGAAAGAGCTGTGCTCTGCTTTGTTTTGTTTTTTGTTGTTATTGTTTGTTTCTTACCAGTACAATTACTAAGGGGTAAATTAAATTAGATAGTAACATTATTTTGAACCATATCTTCTCTGTTTTGCTTTATTTCAAATGTTCTGATAAGTCTGGTAAGGTTTACAAAGTTAAAAATACACAACTAGCTAAAAGCACAACTAGAAGTGAACACAGAAGATAAACAAAATAACTAAAACTTCTTTTCTTTTCTTTTCTTTTCTTTTCTTTAAAGGACAGGGAAAGGCAATGGGTCTGATTTCTTTCTGTTACACCAGTATTTACCCTAATGAAGTTACCTTGGCATAAAACTGGTATACTGGAATGGAAACTGAGGGCCAACATATAATCTTGTAACTCATATTATATAACAGACAACGGATCCAAACCTGTGAGGGTTTAAGCATCTTGGAGCATTGAAGTCAGTTGCAAGAGTCCCATTCAATTGGATGATCCAAATTCACTCTCAGGGCAGGTCTACACATATGGTGGCAAATTTACCTCCGTCAATGAAGTGGATCCCTGAAAACCATCCCCTCAAGTGGAGTAGCACTGAGTTGAAGGTATGGCATTCCCCTTCAATTCAGCACAGTGGACATGCCGCATTAAGCTGGCGTTAGGCAGTCAAAGGGAGATACACAAGTTATTTTAAGTAACTTGAGTATCTCTCTTCGACTGCTGCTAAAAAATATTTACAAAGTAGACCAGGGCTCTATAACTCTAACAGGTGAGCTTTCTCAACAGTGTACATCTCAGGATTGAGCTAATAGCTCGGTTACCTATTAATGTTTCCCTCTTCTTAAAGCCATATTCAAATTGCCCCTCACAGTTCAGGTAAATATTAAATAAACTGCCAAAAATCTGTCTATATAAATCTGGATCGTGTCAGATGTATAAAAGCGAAGTCAGAAGGTGTTCTTATCTTGCCAAGTAGTGTCTTTTCTTTTAACTCTTTTGGAAGAATAACTATTTTATAGACATGGGCATACTATGCTGAGTTAAAAGAGCTTTGGAGAGGGAAAATCTGTGACTATTTCAAGGTAATTAGTAGGATTTTGATCCCAGCAAAAGAAAAAAAAAAAGAGCGTTTGCCTCTTATTGATTTCTTTTTTTGGTTACAGGGGCTATTGTTTGTTTTAATGACAGGAAAAGAGAGCTGTTAGAAGACATTTGCATAGTGCAAATGGGGTCACAAATAAGAGGGAATGTGTGTGTTATTTAGCAGTTAATGGGCAATGATGAGTATGTAACTATGAGAACAAAATTGTTTCCTGGAATATGGTGAAAATCTGATTTTTCTTCCACGTGCAACTGAAAGCTCAGCTGAGCAGGCAATTGCAAACACAAAAGCCTGCTTGCTTCCTATTTGCACCAGGTCCTTGAAATGATCTCATGAAACATTTCTCTTTGTTTATTTTTATTCCTGCCTGCTTAAGATGCATTCTTTGAAAATGTAGCCGATACGTCTGTTTGTATAGACTGTGCTGCTGGTGAGTTAGACCAGAGGTTTGTGTTCATTTGGGAAAAGGAAAAGAATCCTGGCCATCAGAAATGTTTACTATATCAGGAAATGAATTCACTACTCGAGGGTTCCAGTGGTTATAAAACAAAAATTAAAACAGGAGCCTCATATAAACCCACTCTCTATTGTTTCCTCCATAAACGGCCCCATACGTGACAAAGCTCAGAGAGAGAGGGGGGACTTTTTGGGGATGTGGAGGGGGAAGTTAATCATTCTTGGTTTGGGTTTTTTTTTGTTTTGTTTTTCATGTTGGTTAGTTTGAATAAAATCCGGTTCTCTTTGCCCTTCCTCCCCTTCCAAAACTTCACTGAGAAATAACACGAGGCAAAATCATTTCAAGCTGTCACCATTACACAACCTAAATTTTATTTCTTCATTAATGCATTACAGAGCAAAAAACAAAACAAAACAAAAAAAATCAATGAGAGCATTCCTTTGGAATGTGTGTTTACTGAGCACAAAATGATATGTTTACTGAAATAGCAGTTGCTGCCGGGTTACCCAGTGGGAGAAAGCTTTCTCTTTCCACACCATCCTGATATCCTGGTGTCACTCTGATCCAGAGCGTTTCACTCCAGAGATGGAAAGATTTTGCCCACCCTTGGCAGCCCTTCGATTATGATTCGTATTACAATAGCCATGCCCTGTTCTGAAGGGGAGGCTGTGGGGAGCTCATATCTTATTGTGCAATGGGACCATGAAGAAATAAGCAAGGATGGTATGACTGTTCACTGAAAGCCTGATCCAAGGCCAATTGAAGTCGAAGGGAATCTTTCCATGGGCTTTGCATCGGGCCTTCAAAAAAGAGAAATCAAAAGGAAAGAAAGGTCAAAATATCCGTATGTGGGGAAAACAGTGAGTCAGACAACAGGGAAATAGGGCTGAGTCCTTGCCCCTTTGACGTAAGTGGCAAAACTTTCATTGATCTGGGATTTGACCTACAGGTGGAAAAAGACTGAATGAAAAATACGAAAAATATGCATGCAGAAAGAGCTAGAGTGTGTTGTGATGGTGAGAGACAGACAAATACATAGACCAACTGAAGGAAGATGGGAGAGGGTCAGAAGATAAAGAAATAGATACAGGCAAATATGTGCTGGCTGAGAGAGAGCAAGAGCAACAAACACACATCCAGAGAAAGACAGCTCTTCAGTCATGGACTCCTTCATCCCACGAAGAGCCTACACTTAATATGCTACCGTAGTGCAGCTGCAACTGTACTGCTATAGTGCTTCAGTGTAAACACTAGCTATACCAATGGGAGGGATTCTCCTGTTTCTATAGGTAATCCACCTCCCTGAGAGCAGTAACTAGGCAGACAGAAGAATTTGCCCTTTGACTTGGCGCTATCTATACCAGGAGTTAGGTCAGTATAAATACACCTCTCAGGGGTGTGGATTTTTCACACTCCTCGGAGATGTAGCTATACAGATATAAATTTCTAGAGTAAACCAGGCCTGTGCCTGACTATCATTAGGCCACAAGACCCATCATTTTGCACACTCCCTCCCTCAGTGACTCTGGCAGAGAAGTGGCTCCGGAACTTTGCTCATGGAGAGACAACAACAAAGCTTTCCTGTAAGTAACAGCTGCTGGAACCAGGACTGGTGGTGAGTAAATTTCCTTTGTGATCAAAACAGTGTCATTCTTAACGTAGTTCTTGATTTGATGTAACTATGATGGGCACATTATAAATGCCTCTGCAGGCAGGCAAGTAGATGAGGGGTGTGAGGAAGAAAGGATGAATGCATCAGATAGATAAACAGAAATAGAAAACAGGAAGGGCCTTATTCACTGTTGCATTACTCCAGTTTGAGCATAAAGCCAGACTAACAAAGTAGTAAATGAGGACCAAAGCAAATGAAAAGGAGAGAGAGAGAGAGAGAGAGAGAGAGAGATGTGGATAGTTAAATAGACTAGAGCATGAGTTTCATTTAGGGTTGATCTTCACTGAAAAGACAGGTCAAACCAGCTTCATTGCTTTGGGATGTGAAAAATGCAGTAGTTAGCTGCCATAGATAAGCTGACATACCTCATAGTAAAGAAAGCACTAGATCAATGGAAGAATTCTTCTCTCGATCTAGCTACCGCCTCGGAGAAATGGTTTAACTACAGTGATGGGAGAACTCTACCCAACACCACAATGAGGGTGCATCTACACTGGCAACTTAGGTTGACCTAAGGATGCTTAAGTTGACCTAAACAAAGCCACGTCCACACTGGGCTTTTCTTAAGTCAACTTAAAGCCAATGTGGATGGGGATTAGCGCCTAAATTGACCTTATTAAGTCAACTTAAAGCATTAAGTCGACTTAATAAGGTCAACAAGGAGCTATGTTTACACTAGAAAAGTTAAGTCAACTTTGTTAAGTTGACTTAAAGTCAACCTTAATAAAGTCGACTTCACTTTTCTAGTGTAGACGTAGCCTGAGTGTCTACACTGGAGTGCTGCAGCAGTGCTGCGGTAGCGTTTTAAGGGTAGACATAACCTCATACTCTGACTCCCTTACATCACGCTGGCTTACATTTACATCCACTTTGAAGCTCCTTTATGCTGTTAGAATGTTAAAAAATTAGAATGCTAAAAAGATGTTTGTACATAAGAATCAAGCTCTGTAGTCTTTGTGAAGAACTGAACTAAAGGGCTTTGTGTGTGTACATACAAGCACCTGTACATATACACACACCCTCTCACAGGCCAATGAATACAAAAGAAACAAGAAGTGTTTTCTTAATGTTACACCAGACTCAGGCAGTAAAAACAATCTGCTGTATAATTAAGGAGGCTTTTGCGCGTGATGACTGCCAGTCACACATCCACATTGACTTCTACATTGCTTAGTGTGGATTCTACCATAGTTCTCTAGTGATTCACTCACCAGCCAATCAGAACATAGCTTGTCAGCTTCCCAACCAACCTCAACAAAACTTCAGTGTGTTTTGTTCATTCCATCCTCCTTTGAAGAAAAATAACACACACACGCACTCACACACACACACACACGACACTGTTTCCTGCCATTCCTAACTGGTACAGCATATTACACTAATGAAGGGATACTGCTGCTCATGCATCACTTACAATTGCTGCCAAAACAAGGAACAAACAGTCCCTACCATTTGGATGGAACTGCTTGATCTGAACTTTTCAGAGGCTTCTAATATGAAAATTCCTGAAAGAACAAGAACAAGAATGTCCAATAACATTATAATAATGATTATAAACAAAAATGTGAGTTATGGAAGAGGTGTAAACCCGTCTGCTTCAGAACATGAACCATCTTCTGAGTATGAGGGGTTAGGAGAAAATTTTCCCTGTGGGCAGGTTAACTCATCACTGCCTACTTCAGGCTTTATTGCACCTGCTTCTGAAGTATGCGGTGCTGATCATTGTCAGAGAGGAGATACTGAATTAAGAGGATCACTGGCAAATCCTTTATTTCTATTGACTTTCTTATGTTCATTCTCAGAACAGAGGAGAATTCCTTTGGGACGTTTGAATGAAATCTGATGTGTCAAGTCTGAAGCACGGAATTTAGAGCCATTGCAGTTTTCACCAAATCTTTACCCACTCATAACACAAACAAGCCTAGTTTGTACATGCTCTGATGTGGTCTGCACATATTTCTTCATGAGGACCAGTACCTGGAATGTGTTTGGTTGAGAAATCCAAAAAGTGAATAACATTTGAATTCCTTAACCTTTTCAAGTTGTGTGAACTGGTCCTAGAAAAGATGAGCATCTCTCTCAGGCACCTGAGAACATGAGAACAATCAGGGGCACCTACAGGAGAATGTAATCCAGGCAGTAACTCAAAAGCAAAGTGCAACAACAAAAGCATGGAGAAGCCATTCCCTGGATTTCTGCTTGAAGCTCAGTTGATTGTCAGTGCCCTGGAAGCAATGTGACATGCTGCTGATGGCACTGGTTGGATCAGCGAAAAATTCAAGGGAGCATGGACAATCATTGCGGCATTGTTGGCACTAGGGCCTGTGCCATCTGACCACCTTTCCAATGGGTGTCATGTAACTATTAAAGAGGAGGGGACAGAGGTTAGTTCTTCGTGGGACTCCACCTGGGAGGGACTTTGTAGAGGAGAAGCATTCTTTGGAGTCCTCTGAAGACAGAGTGCTCTGCTATCTACTCTTGATCCAGGCCCTGAAACTTATTGCTGTAGGTTTGTTTTTTTGGTGGATTTTTTTTTCTATGTAGATATACCCTTAGTGATTTAGGAGCCTCAATCTGATTTTTTTCAAACAGACTGGCACCCTGAACCCTGAATCTCATTAAAAGTCAACAAAACTTAGGCTGAGCTGGGTGAAGGGTTTCACGTTAAACTTTTTTGTTCAGTGAAAAATACACTTCAGGTCAACTGAAACATTTTGTGAATTTGCGTCAACTTTGCCAAATTGTTTCCATTGAAAAACTACAACCACAACAAATCAAAAAGTTTTCTTTCAACATTTTCTAAACAAATGTTTGGATTTGTCTTTTCCAAATTCCTTTTTGTTCTGAAATTTCCTTTATTTTATTTTTTAAAAACTTAAGGGAGCTCAAAATTGAAACAAAACATTTTGTTACAAATCAAACTGTTTCATTTTACCTGAAACAAATCTTTTATTGACTTTTTTTTGGGTTACCAAAAGTGTAAACATCTTGTTTTGGGTCAACTCAAAACAATTTTTTCCTCTCTCTCAGAACAGCCAGAGAATGGGAAAACCAGTTATTCACACAGTTCTACTTCTAAGTGCTTAGGCCACTTTTGAAAATGGAATTTGGGCTCCTAAGTCACTTACAAGTTTTTTAAAACCTTATCTGTGGTCTCTGTTTTAACAAGGGGGTTGTCTCCCTCCATTTTTAAGAAATGCCTTAGAACAGTTTCTTATTCATACATGGTTTTTGTTGTGAGCTATCTCATTTATTACTTTCTTTAACTTTCTATTCCTGTTTTTCTTATGATACCCCTCAATTTGTTTTATTTATATAATATATTAAATACCCCTCCTTCTCCAGTTTGTTCTATTGATGATTTGTGAGTCTCTGCCCTGAAATGCCATGATAAGGCTGGGTCTCTGAGTTCAAGGATGTCTTTGACATCGACCACCTGTTGAACTCTGTGAAGTCTTACACATCCTCGACGCCATAGAGAGTTATATTCCTTCACACGTGATAAAGTATCAACCCTCTGCTCCAGTATAACGCTAGAGGTGGAAGCCATTACTGTTCTGAAGAATACATTTGATAAATGGAAGTACTCCCACTTTCCTTCCTCATGGACTAAATATTTCCAGGCCAAAGAATTACTCAGCATATCATCAGGTGTGCAAAGATGTCCTTTGCACTCATTATTGGCATGAACACAGCTATTGAAAGGACACTGAAGCCAAAAGAGTGATGGCATCTGGCCAAGTCTGTTACCAACTCCTGACTTCCATGTTTCTCCTATGGAGTAAAACAGTCATATTTTTCATTTGACAGAGGACAAAGCTCAACAGGAATTTTTTTTCTAGGAATTTATCAAACTGTATATTGTTACTCTTCTCCCTGCCAGGAAATGGGTAAGTCACCCTGCCCATGTAGTAAAAGTTTGCTACAGAGCAGTCAGTTTGCATTTAAGAATTATAGTCCTTTACTAGGTATTTGCCTCAATGGTCCTTCAAACATCTAGCTTTGAATATTATGAAAGTTCCTTGTAGGCTTCTTGCACTATGATTCTGGAAACGTTCCTGTTGATGGATGGAGATCTGTTAGTATAGCTCCCCTGCCTAAGAAGCAGCAGACTCCCTCTCTTGTGCAACCTCTAATACAGCATCTGTTTTATTTTATTGGATCTGTACACTGTATTTAATGCGGGAGAAAATGCCTTTGTAACCCCTGTTCAGTGTATGTTAAATGTCTCGCTCTGTGATAGATTCATAGAGACTGTGGATCTGCTTCAGCAGCTGTACTCTAAGCGCTGAAGGCCCTGGGTTCAATCCCTGTTGACAGTCATCATACCCTCAGCACCAGGTGATAAGCTGGGATCATTGCTATGAATAGTAGGATGGTTTCTGACTATATTTGGCAAAGAAGCCTTTTAGCGAGGGCTGGATTTTTGGAGAACTGGAGTCATCCTACAGAAGAGATAGCTCACTAGAGTAATAAGGGCCTGACCCATAGTAATGCTGGTAAGAAACATAAACTTTATGTTCCAGGAACAATATCATGGTCAGGGTCAGAGTTCTGAAAGTTAATATTCTGTCACATGACAGTGTCTACTCACTCCAGCGACTACTGCTAATTACTTCTTCTGAAGCGCTAGTGTTCCTCTATGGTGAGCCTCTTTTAGTACGGAAAAGTGATACTGGCAGCACACCCCTCACTCCTAACAAACTCCTACTCCCTGGGGGGAGTGACATTTCCCTTGTCAGTTTTGACTCTGTGTCCCCAAGAACAGCACTGGCCAGAAAATGGAATCTCCGTCCCATGGAAATTTCCAAGCTTTTTGTGGGGAGAAAAATTGCCCTGATTTGGGATGAAAAGTTAAAACCTAGATATTTTTTGCCAGATGGAAATTCCAAAAAATTGCCTTTTGGGGGAACCTTCCTTCAGGGGCAACATGAAATTAAAAAAGGCCACCCAGGCACAGCCATGATGCCATTATTTTGATTTTCCCAGTGAAAAGTTTTGATTTCTTTTTTTCAAAAGTGAAATTTTCCTGCTGAAAATGTTGATTTTGGGAAAAGAAAATCATTCCAATGGAAAATTCCCAACCAGCTTTACTTAAGAACTGCATCTCCTCCAACCTGTGCAAATACTCTCCCAGGCACTTGTCCTTTCATGTCAGGCTGCTGAGTCAGGTATGTCACAAAGGCCTTTGTCTTGACATCATGGCAGCAAAAAGAAGTGCTGAGGCAGATGCCTCATAGAGGCCCCAGCCTTCACACACAGCTCTGCAAGCTAGATGCTCTGTGCCCATTATGTCACAGAGCCATGACATCAGAGACTGAGGCAATAGCATCACAGAGGCAAGTACTTGATGCAATCTTGCCAACCTAGAAATACTGAATTCCTGGTGTCACAGAGACCTGATACTTGACCCAAGACCAGAAAGCTGAAGTTACAGAGCTAGTGACATCACATTTGCCTTGTCCCTTGACATTGCACCACTAAGCTAGAAGTGCTGAGCCAATAAACACACGCACACTTGCACTTTGGTATCAGTCAAGCATTCTACGTATGCTCACCTCAGAAGTACTTTGGCATCAGCCAGAACCCTAAAAAAATTCCCCCTCATCTGTTGCAAATTGGCAGGTCCTCTTTGTCTTTCTGAGGCTTGGGAGCTTTGGCAGTGCGGGCTACTTCTTCACAGTCCATTCTCCAAGGGTTTGTCTGCTCTAGATTGAAATGATGTGCTCTGACAGCCTCCCAGGAATGCCTGTTCCACTAGCAATAAGTAGCAGGGCTCAGGATTTGGAAATCTCTTCTGACATTTAGCCTAACTTTCTCCCTGATTTAACATTTCATTCTATTATTCATTGTTATCCTCCTCTTGGACCACTCTGGAACAATTTACTTCCCCTCTTTGGTGTTTACACCTGTCAGTTGATTTAAGGATACACAACAATAAATAAATAAATAAATACATAAAATAAGATAAAATAACAAGGCACTGACAACATTCAAATATAGTACTTGGCTCTTTCTTCTATAACGTTGTAAGAGGTCTGGCTTGCTTATTACTCATCTTAACTACTACACTGGGCATTGAAAAATAAAACCTTCTGAGAGTCCCTAAATAGATGTTTTCCCACTTGACAGACAATAAGCAGCAAGAGGATTTGTGTGATTTCCTATGAAGTTCACTGTTCTGAAGGGGAGCTGTTGTTTTTCTTGTAAGGGAAAGGGATTTCAAGGTCATGGAATGAATAAATGATCATATGTGGCTGCAACTTATCTCGTTATGGAGAGAAGGAAGCATAAAAATCACTCTGCAAGCTAGTGCTATGCTAAGAGAAGTGCTCTTGGGAGTATGGTCCCCTACCCATCCCCCTCTGTGGTCGAAAGGGGAATACAGACCTACTCTTCCAGATTGTGGAATTCTGATGCAGGATCATACAGAAGCACATCCCTGACATTCACATTCACCGTGAAAAATGTCCTTGCTTAATTTCCCTGCTGCAGACCAGCATAAGCACTTTTTTCTTGAATTGGAAACACAAATTTCTCTCTTTCTTCTGTCACATGCAGTGTTGTAGCCATGTGGGTCCCAGGATATTAGAGAGACAAGGTGGGTGTGAGGTAATATCTTTTATTAGACCTACATCTGTTGGTGGGAACTTGTCTCTCTCACCAGCAGAATAAAATATACTACCTCACCCACCTTGTCTCTCTTTCCCCTGAAACATCGATGCTAAAGGTGCCTTCCAGGACTGTGATTTTTATGGGATACATTCACATCGACCCCGATAGAAAACTAGATAGGAAATTAAACACTGGATGTCCTGTTATCCTTGTGGATTTGTGGTGGGTTTGTTCAACCAGCCATGTGAAACACCTATTCATGGAGACTCCAGCTAGTGCATCGGGGCCTGCATTTTTCCTTGTTGGAGAGATCTGCATTTAAATTTCATTTTGATCACAAGTGAATTTTGTGGTCTCAGCCTACTGCTTAAGTTGCCTCCCCAAAACATCACACAACACAACTGGTACTCTCCAAGCTTGTGACTAGGGAGTGGTGAAAGAGGTTGTCTGATTCTCTGTCTGTTATCTCTGTCTTGGGATCTAGCATATTCTTTTCATGATATCATTATGTGGGTTGGGGTAAGCAGAAGCCTTTGGTGTCCAAACTGAGGATTCAGTACATGACCCTTGAGGATCACCAGCTTCCCACACTGCAGTGAGAGACAACATAGCGGGGTGGGTGTGACGGCTTTGGGATACAGGCAACTGGTGTTCTTCTTTTGGCTGTACTACTGGCCTGCTGTGTGACTCTGGTTGAGTCATCTCACCTCTTTATGCTTCCCATCCTCTGCATATCTTCTCTGTGTATATTGTTTGTGATAATTTCAGGGTAGGGACTTTTTCTTACTATGTGTGTGTACAACAAGGCCTCTATGTACTCCAAGTAAGATAGTAGTGGCTGGTGAATGGTAATTCCATTTCATAGAGGATTTAGCTATTTCAAAATTTGGTTTGGCTCTGATTTGGAACGAAAAGAAACATTTCAAAATTCTCTGTGAAGGGGGATGGAGCATTGGCCCTGGGGCAGTCCACCAGTGGGTAGTCCCAAAGCCACAGATCCTAGAAATCTTGGGATCCCTGGCCTGGCTGGTTGTTTCAAAACAGTGGCTCTTCAAAATTCTGGGTCCCTGACCTTGGAGCAGTTCATGTGGAGAACTGCCCTGGAGCCACAGACCATAGAAGCCCTAAGAACCCAGGATGTCACCAATGGAGCTAGTGAGGATATATGTGGATGAGCTGGCAGGAAAACAGTCAGGTTTCTCTCAGACTCCTTCTGCCTGGTTTCCTGAGGAACATTGTTGAAACTGAACCTTCAGGGGGAAACATTTCAATTTCAACAAATCAGTAAATTCTGACAGAAACCCTTTTGTCAGAATTTTTCCAATGGGCTCTGTTCATAATGGCTTTTTTTCCCCTCAAAGGTATCCTGTGAGTTTCAAACAAAGAGGAAAGCTGGAAGCCCTCATTTTCCCCAGGTAGGGTTCTATATACTTGGGGCAGAGGGGTAGTTCATTCAGGCTTACAGGGATGCTGGTATCATGGGATGCTTTATTCCCAGATTTCTTTCATTCTCTTAGACTCTTAGACTCTAATGTCAGAAAGGACCAATATGATCTTTTAGTCTAGTCTGACCTCCAGCACAATGCAGGCCACAAAACCTCATCAACTCCCTCTTGCAATAAACCTCTAACCTCTGTCTGAGTTATTAAAGTCTTCAAATCATGGTTTAAAGACATTAAGGTACAGAGAATCCACCAGCAAATGAGCCGTGCCCCATGCTACAGTGGAAGGTGAAAAACCCCCAAAGTCTTTGCCAATCTGTCGCAGGGGAAATTCCTTCCTGACCCCAGATGTGGTGATCAGTTAAACCCTGAGCATGTGAGCTAGACTCACGAGCCAGATACTCAAGAAAGAATTTTCTGTAATAACTCAGTAATAGTTAAACAAACAAGGAGACCTGTGACACTTTTAAAGACTAACAAATTTATCTGTCACATGAGTTTTTATGGGTATAATCCCACTTCTTCAGAGGCATAGAATGAAAACTGCAGTGTCACAGGACTCCTTATTTGTTTTGCTGAAATAGACTAAGATGGCTACCCCTCTGAAACTTGTCAGTAATGGTTCTTTCCTCCCTTCTTTCCTCTCTTCCTTTTATAGTTCTATCTAAAATCTTTGATCAATGCAAATTTACCTATTTTCCTTTTGTTATCTCCCATTTGTAAATGTGAGAGTGTCTAAGTCAAGTGACAGACCCTTGCAGAGAAAGAAACCTAGAATGAGTGAGAAGTTCCTGGGCTACTACTGTTGGTGAATAGAACACTTGCTTTCAGGTAAGAGGCCTGTAGACTCCTAAAACCTGCCTGTATTTGGCAAGAGACTGAGACTGTGATGAATACAAGTTGCTCTGCTGTAGCTGCCATGGCTCAAGATCTGTGGAGGTTGCAAGGTAGACCACAGTGGGATGAACTTCAGTAGAGCTGACACTGAGTCTTGGGCCTTACAACATTAGAGGTCTTTCAGGGTTCTTTTAAAATGTCTAGAAATAAAGGGTTTGGGTCCTTTAAAAAGGTGAAGGTTGGCAAATGCCCAGCTATAAAAGCTCTCTAATGTTCTACTACCTTCATTTAGGCTGAGAAGCTGAGGGAAGACACACCTGTAGGAAGTGCTCCTGAAGTTTCTTAATTAGTTTATTCTAGGCTATGCTTAATATTGACTTTCTGTATTCATGGGTGGGGGGCACATTATTAGGTTAGTTTTCTTCTTTTAGTTTAAGATCTTGGGTTACTCTTTCTACACAGTTGTTTGGTTTTTTTACATGATGTAGTTAAAATAAGTAAACTAGAGACTTTCAGGAGTTTTGCATTTTCAGCTGGTAGGGAAGGATGGTGTCTGTTTTCTACAGAATGATTAGGCAGGATTTGCAAAGCTGTAGAGGCATTTACTGACAGAAGAACAGGGGGAGGTGCAGGTTTAATTGAGGTGCCCTGTCAAAGCTAAGCGGGGGGCAGCAAGAGATTTGTACCACATCTCCTTCTATTGTGGCTGGCTTTAGAATCAGTGAATTGAAAAAAAAAATCACACACCCCAAGAGAAGCCTTTCCTGGTTAGATATGACAAAGTTGTGTTTCTGGAGATATCCCAAAGTGAAAGATAGGGCACAGAGTACAGAAAAACAACCCTGAAGCAAGTGCAGAATTAGGCTCCTTATCAAATGGACTATTATGTCATACAGTCTAAAGAAGAAAGAACTTACCAAAGCCTAGAATACAAAGGGCCCTGCAGCAGACAGGAAACATAACCAACTCACTCTTACATACAAAAAATGTGTTCACTTATAAACAGCTAGCAGGCCATTAAAATCTGTAGAATACAGAGCCCTACTATAAGGAAAACTTCCAAGCCTGCTTTTCAGTTGCTGCTGCTGCTCTTACTCATTTGGGAGGCTTTTTTTTTTAACACTGTTATTTGATTGAAATAAAATATGCTATTGAGCAATATTGCCTTCCTTCAAACTTAAACAAGAGCAAAACAAATCCAAGCAGCACTGTTTAGCAAACAGACTTGTTTGACCCATGCAAATACTTGAAACAATCTTCTGTGACTAATCACTTGGAATATTGAAAAATACCCATCCCAACTCTCAGCTGTTAAAACAAACAAGGAGTCCTGTGGCACTTTTAAAGACTAACAAATTATTTATCGTATGAGCTTTTGTGGGAGAAAATCCCACTTTGTCAGATGCTTTGAAGATAAATAATTTGTTAGTCTTTAAAAGTGCCACAGGACTCCTTGTTTGTTTGGCTGACCTAGACTAACCCAGCTACCCCTTTGGAACTGTTAAAACTAGTTTGCAGGAAAAGATATTAGCAGGAGTTTTTATGGAAATAGCAAACCCTGAACAAATACTGACTAGTGTTCACAGAGCAAATGTCAAATCTACATTGCATGAGCTTTTCACACTAATCCGCTTCTGAGGCAGAAATATGGCCTGTGACTTAGGTGGCCAGTCTCTTCTCTTGAATCTCAGTTGATCATGAATCTTACAGTTAAGGCACTGGGCTAGGATTCAGAATACATAAATGATCTATTTTGCCCAGACATCCTATTTTACCATGGACAGGGCACTTATTTCTCTGTGCCTCAGTTTCCCATCTGTCCATTTGAGATATGTCCCTGCCTCTTAGAGGTGTTGTGGGGGACTTGGATACCATGATGAGAGAATCTATAGGAGTATCTGGACAGGACTCCTAATGCCATTTTTTAGAAGGGAACAGTAACTGTTAGCAAATAAACTACAGAACCAGGAATATTATCCAGAAGGATATGGGCTGATTTGAGTGCTGCAGTGGCATAGTGGGGCTGGCTGTTCATCTGAAGCACAGCTGGATGGGTGGGGCTGATGTGCTGCATGTGTTTGTCCGGGTTCTTTTGTTGGGGCCGTGTCTTTTTATGTAGAAAGCACAGAGAAGCTTCAGACAATAAGCATCAGAATAAGGACAATGAACTTCAAAAAGCCAACTTTAACAAATTCGGAGAACTGACAGGTAAGGTCCCATGGGAAGTCATGAAGGTCAAGAGAGCTGGTAATTTCTCAAGGAAACTATCCTATTAAAGGCACAATAGCAAACAATCCCTGTGGAAAGGAAAGATGGTCATATTGGCACCTTATTTTTCTTCCTATTAGGAGCTCCTTAGTTACTTGTTAACCAAAAAAGAATCCTATAAAAAGTGGAAACATGGATGAATGGCTAAGGAGGGCTATAAAAGTGTAGCACTGGCATGTAGGAATAAATCCGAAAGGCTAAGGCACACAATGAGTTACCCCTAGAAAGGAACATAAAAGGCAATAAGAAGAGGTTCTTTAAATATATTAGGAGCAAGAGGAAGAAAACTGGAGGCCCTCTATTTAATGGGAAAGGAGAGCTACTAACTGGTGACATCAAGAAGTTTCAGGTGTTTAATGCTTGTTTTGGTCTTCGCTGAAAAAGTTATTGGTGACCAGATGCTGAACACAATTAATAATAACCAGAAAGGGAAAGAACGCATGCTAAAAGAGGCAAAGAACAGGTAAAAGACCATTTTGGTCAATTAGATTATTGGAATCAGCAGGACGTGATCCCTGGAGAACTTATGGAACTAGCTGAAGTGGGCTTGGAAACATGAGCAGTTCAAGTTCTGGGTCAGCTCTTATTTTAGTTAAACTGTTTCAGTCCTCTAGAATAACTTTGCTTCTACCAAAGTGTCATAGACCTATGGCATAAATACAAAATTACGGTGGGCAATGTATTGATTGATGGAAATGAAGAATATTTTGAAATATTGTGTGGCTTTTTCAAGTTTAGGAAAAAAGTTTCTTAAGCCATGAAAGAAGGCCAGTTACAATACATTTCTGAGAGACTGCATATCTTGGAAGATTTCTGAGGCACTAGGCAAAAGGCTGAGAGACATTAAGCATCCAAGAAGTGTAATAATTGCCCTGCAGCACACTGTTTGCAATGTCTATATTAAATGGAACTTATGAATAAAGACAAGGAAAACCCATTAAGTAACATTAACAGGGATATGACATCACTGGTAGCCAATCAGAAGGCTCCATTTGCACTCCACATTTCTGAAATAATTTTGTAATGGAACTAGTGTTCCAACTTAAGTCCTTTTTACATATACTACAGTATTTGCCAGCCACTCAAATGTCTAGCTTACATGATGTTAAGAAATCCAGAATTAACTTCAGGCACAATTATATTTATAGATTCAAAGGCCAAAAGAGTCCATTGGATATTATCTAATCTGACCTTTATAATGCAGGTGACAGAAATTTCCCCAAATAATTCCTAGAACACATTTTTTAGAAAAACTTCCAATTTTGATTTAAAAATTCCCAGTGATTGAGAACCATCATAATGTTGATAAACTGTTCCAATGATTGATTAACTTGACTGTTAAAAATGTCTGCCTTATTTCCAGTCTCAATTTGTCTAGTTTTAACTTCTACCCATTGGACAGGATTATGTCTTTTTCAGCTACATTGTTCGCTATTTTGTTCAGTCAGATTCTTGTTCATTGTCAGTTACTTGTAGGTAGTCACAGACTGAAATCAAATCACCTCCTAACCTTCTCTTGTACACCGATACACTACCATGTGATCAATTTTCAACATTATGTAGAAATATGAAATTATAGACTCATAGACTCTGAGGCCAGAAGGGACCTGCATGATCATCTAATCTGACCTCCTGCACAACGCAGACCACAAAGCCTCACCCACCCACTCCTGCAATAAGCCTCTAAACAATGACAGAGTTATTAAAGTCCTCAAATCATGATTTAAAGACTTTAAGATACAAAGAATGCACCAGGAAGTGAGCCATTCCCAATGCTACAGGGGAAGGTGAAAAAGCCCCAGAGCTCTAGCCAATCTGCCCTGGGGGAAAATTCCTTCCTGACCCCAAATATGGTGATCAATTAAACCCTGAGCATGTGGGCAAGTCTCATCAGCCAGTCACCCAAGAAAGAATTCTCTGTAATAACTCAGAACCCACCACATATCCACCACCAGTAGTCAAAGATCAGTCACTTACCAAACTAGGCCATCCCATCATACCAATCCTGCCATAAATTTATCAAGCTCAGTTTTAAAGGCAGTTATTTTTTTTGCCTCCACAGCTCCCCTTGGAAGGCTATTCCAGAACTTTACACCTCTGATGGCTAGAAAAATGCATCTAATTTCAAGCCTCAAATTCCTGATGGACAGTTTGTAACCATTTGGTCTTGTGTCCACTTTGGTGCTGTACTCAAATAATTCCTCTCCCTTCCTGGTATTTATCCCTCTGATGTATTTATAGAGAGCAATCATATCCCCACTCAACCTTCTTTTGCGTTAGGTTAAACAAGCCAAGCTCCTTAAGTCTCCTCTCACAAGGCAGATTTTCCATTCCGTGGATCATCCTTGTAGCCCTTCTCTGCACCTGTTCCAATTTGAATTCATCCTTTTTAAACATGGGGGACCAGAACTGCACACAATATTCCAGATTATTATTATCATCTATCAGCATTTCTTAAGCACCTGTCCCCATATTGAATAGGTACCATCAGGAATTACAGAGGAGGAACAGAGCGGGACAATAAGTTTTTCCCTTCTACTTACCTGCTACTGCAGCCAACTGATATGTCTTTGATGCTCATAATCAATCAATCGCAATATTACCACCACCACCCCTCACAAGAAAAAGTTTCACACCATATTGCTTGTCTAAAAATATGTCTGGACCATGTGTAAAAATGTTAAATAAAGGCTGTGCAACTGAGGGAACCACCCAAGTTAGCCCAAATTACTGCTTCACTTCAGAATTTTAATAACGAAACCCTTTTTATAGTGAAATAAAATTAGGATGAGCAAAGAACTAATTGCATAATACAACCACAGAATTCAAAGTCTAATGCACATGGAACAACAAAACAAGTAAACATGTTTCTTTATACAAATGAACATCTCACTTAATAAAAATTGTATATGAAGCATCGAGCTGAAGCAAGCAACAGAAAAACATAAGAAAGGAAACCATAAAAAGAAAAGAAGATAATGGTGGAAGAAAGAAGTCAATTGGTCATCGCTGGACCCCAGAGCTTTTCCATCAAGTGGGAAGACAAAGCAGGAAAATGAGTTCCCATCAGGATACCTCCTCAAAATACAATTTCCAGACAAGATTTATCAGCATAGCCTATTTTCTGAGCATGTTAAGAAAATGAACTCATTCTTTGGATATAGGAGTTAAGCCTGGATTTCTGAAGGAGTCTTATTTCTTATTTTGTATTGCAATAGCACCTAAGATTCTCAGTCATGAACCAGGATCCTATTATAAGGGCTGTATATTTTATTAAATTTGAAATGATAAACTTGCTTCCCAGAAATCCATGCCACAACAAACTTTAATCTGTCTGATTGTATAAAACATCTTTTTGGGAGGAGTAGGGGAGGAGATAATATTTTGACAGGTGATGAAATAATCATTTGGTAACTGCATCATGACCATATTCCAAATTCAGATCTACACATCTTTAGTCTCCAGCTGAGATTATACTAGAAGGTGTGTAAAGAGAATCCTGTTGGGGAACAGCATCTGGAAAGAGCACGGACGCTATTACTTCTCGGTCACATTTAAGTTTTATTGATGCCATGCCATCTGGCTCGAAATAAATGCCATTATTAACAAGGCACTCTGCTTCTGCCACCCTTTGTGCATCTAAATGCTACCATACAAGTCTCTGTGACCCACGTAATACCCACCACACAATATACATTGATTAGATTCTTATGTCCACAGAGCCAGGCTGCATTATGTTCTTCACTTATAAACCAGTGAAGGATACAATGCAGCCTTTATATTTTGATATAGAAATGTAGCCTCTACGAGGTGCCACTCGCTCTAGGTCAGGTTGTTTGCACAGAATGTTTCATTTGGAGACCTTTGGTTGAGACCCGCTTCTCCACTTCATGCAACGTAAACTTGATCTTTGGGCTCATGTTCCATTGCTACCACTTTGCCCTCACTAACACCACCATAGAGGACAATGTGGGTGCTAATATAAGGTTAGAAGGAGGTTAAAAACCTAGGTACACAATTGAAGAAGCAGCCATCACTGTGGGAACAATTAGCTCAATTGTAATAGGTTCAAAGATAGCAATAGGCTTGTGGAGTCATCAGTGATTATGGCTCTCCCACAAAGATGGAGGGAGTCGAAACTTATCACAATAAGGGTGGTTAGGATAAATAGGATAGTCACTCAATGCTGGAGAAGCACCAGTGAGGAATATGAGGGGAACTGACGGCTA
Organism: Pelusios castaneus; assembly: GCA_007922175.1. Lineage (NCBI taxonomy): Eukaryota > Metazoa > Chordata > Testudines > Pelomedusidae > Pelusios > Pelusios castaneus. The sequence goes on along the minus strand of ML685792.1, from coordinate 12,676,288 downwards.
TAGAAAAGGGACCTATTGTGCTAGCCATTGTATAAACACACTGTACTGTCCTGCTCCCCAAAGATCTTGCTTTCTGAATAGATAATAAGAAAAGAAGCAATATTTTCTCCATTTTACAGATGAGGCGTTGAGGCACAGAGACACCAAGATATTTGCCCAAGCTCACCCAGGAAATTTGTGACAGATCAAGGGAAAAAACCAGCGTGTCTGTCTCCAATGTGATGCCTTAACCACCAGAGCATACGCTTTGTAATTGGTGCTGTAGGTTAGAACTCAGTTATTCTTGAAAAGCATGTCCAGGGCTTGCCTACACTCTGATGGGTGGGCACTGATGCCATGAAACAGTAAAACTCAGCAACATTTTGAGAAGTTCTGAATTGAAAGCTCCACATGAAGTGATGGAAGGGAGGTTGGCTTTACTTAGCTGAAGAAATCTTGTTTTCTAAATACGCTTGATGTTCGATCCCTGACTTGTTTATTCCTTATCTTTTAGTGGTACTACCCCATCTAGTTTAGAATGAGTCACTCATCCCTCCCATCAAAGTTTTGTTTTTCTAATCATGCCATTCTTTCAAGTGAAGCTGCTGTACCTCTTTCCCCTTAGAGAATAAAGTAAAATAAGCTTTGCAGACAGCTTTAAACCATCCTCCTGGAATGAATGATTTTCCCCCCTCCTAGTGAAACAGACACAATAGCAGCCAACAAATAGAATGAGGGCAGAGTAGGAAATGTGGGGTGGGGTGGGCGGGGAGCCCTTAAGGAGGTGAAGTCAGTTCCTTCTATCCAAAACAATAGAAATGACAAGCACGTTCCAGGATTATTCTTGCACTGCATCAAATGAGGGTCCTTGGTGGAACATCAGATCGTGTGCCAGGATAAACTGGTCTTGGAGGGCTCAGGGGTGTGACAGGAAACGTCAAAGGTTTCACTGAGGGCAGTAGAGCGCCAGTCATGTTAAAAATAAAGAGGCACTCTCTCTCTCTCAACCTAAACATCCCTGGGGGGAGTGGGAGGAGGGATGTCCAAGACAGACAGCAGAGGCTACAGCTGCTCCTGGAACTTCCTTTCTGCTTCCTAAGTATTTCCCTTCTATTTTCTCATTCTCTGAAAACAATTAATTTTGTTCCACTTTTTTCTGTCACACTGCCGTGACTTCGCCTTGCTCTGCCTTCCTCCTTTTTGGAGCAGGCGGAATTTTACTGACTAACATCAAGGAGAAGTTGGCTGCCAAGAGTATTTGTTTGGTTAGTTCTAGATTTTCGTGAGAGCAGGGCAGAGAAGTAGGAGCAAGAAGGGAACCTGATACTAGTTGAGTCAACAGCATGGAAACAATGCTGAACCCAGCTTTCCATTTTTTTTAGATCTAATTTGGAATTTCATGACTCCGGGTGGGTGAGGTTGCCTGTGTCTGTCCATGAGATCCAACCATGGCCCAGCACTTGGGAAAGAGTCACACCCATCTTAAGGTATAGATTACAAGGATCCTAAAGTGTTGTACAATATGGAGCAAATTCTACCCTCAGATGCTGAGCAGGTGTAACTAGAACATAATTTGACAGGAGGTTACATATTTGAAGGAGACAGAGTCCCTTCAACTGCTACCGAATGTTTGCTGTCTTCTTTGGAGAGTGGAATTCCCATCTCCCAAATTTGTGCAAACCACAGGCATAAACAAACCATAATGAACTGCAAACCTCACATTGGCCCTGTTGCCACCAGCAACTAACTTTGCAGGAAATGGAGTGTGGGAGAAGAAGAAAGATGAAAGAAAAGATGTTCAGATTGAACGGCCCCTCTATCATCTCCTTCACCTTGTGCAACTGGTGTGATGTTTGGAAACTGCACATACACTATATGACATCCACCTGGATGCTGGTACTATGCTGACAGTCCCCACCTTTTCCTTGCCTGTTTTTCCATCCCTAGAGCTGTCCTGTGCTGGGTAGGACCTGGTGTGCTCTGTCATCTCTAGTGCAACTCCTGTGGAAGAGCAGCATGCTGGGCCAATGTGTTAGTGACCTAATAACTGGCTCAGTGGAGATTTTAAAGTTAGGGTTACCAGATACCAAAGCATGGAAAGGAGGACAGAGACATACGAAAAGGAGGACATGGAGAAAATGTAGTATTAATATAACTGTCATTACCATATTATGTCATGGGAAATGGGTAATGATTAATGAATGCATGGCAGCATGAAAAAAATGGAGAACAAGTTGAACAATAGAAATATTCTTAGGGGGCACATTAACTGCCGGACGGAGAACATGAAGGTAAAAAGGAGGACATGTCCTCCTTTTCCCTGATGTCTGGTAATCCTATTTAAGGTGACAGCTTCCTGCATCCCTTCGGAGGAATGCCAGTATCTTGAATGCCAGTTCATTGTATCAGCTTGGCATTAAACAAGAGGGTCATGGGATTTAGGCCAAGCAGAGCTGAATTAATACAGAGGTGTTAGGGGCTGCAGCCCTGGGCTCCAGGCTAAAGGGGGGACCTCCCTGCCCCACAAAAGTCCAGCCCTGAGCCCTGCTGGCACTGCCCTGCCTGCTGCTGCTTAGACCCCCCAGTCTTTCTGCCATGGCTCCATGCCCCCAGCTGACAGTGCTCCCAGGAGGAGGGAGTCCCCACCCCTGGAGCGCTGCCACCCGGCCTGCAAGCACCACATGCTGCAGTGCTGGCTGCTCCGCCCCCTTCCCTCCCCCTCTCCTGCCAATTGTTGTCCTGCCCCCAGCCAACAACACCGCTCGCAGTGTGGGAGGGAGTCCCCAGTCCTGGAGCATTGTGCTGCCAACTGGCTGGTCCATCCCAGGCCCTCAGCAGGTCATCAGGGACCTGCTGAGGCAGAGCAGCCAGCCCGAGGGTGGAGCAGAAGCACTGTGGACCCTGTACTGGCTGCCTCCCAAACTTCCCGCATCGAGTGCCGACCCACCCTGGCCCCATGGCTTGGTAGGGTCTGCAAGCCCTCCAGCACTGGTTGTCCATCCCCTCCCCACCCCCCCCATGGCTGGCCGGTCTGCCATTCACAGCCACGGTGTGGGGGGCGTGAAAGTGGGCATCCCAGGGCCCTGGACACAACCCTAGCCCCTGGAGGCCAAGACAGATAGTCAGCATTGGCAGTATTGTCTGGCTCTACATGCCACCAGCAGCAGGCAGAAAGAGCAGGCAGCATTTAGATGAGGAACTATAAGCAGAAATGGACAGAGAGCAGCTTCTAAAGGTACACCAAGAAGAGAATTAGACCCTGCTGCCTCGCGCCCAAAAAATAGCATCCAACATACTCAGCATTGCTGGCCTTACGGATTCTGATCTCTACGTTTGCAGCCAGTTAATTAGCTAGGGATGTCTGTGCAGCTTCAGCCCTTTTCCAGCCTGCTGTGAGCAGGTATGGCAGCATCGGTGGGCATGCTGGTCAGAGAAAGCAGTCACATCGCAATGGTGGCCATGACAGTTTAAATATGATGGGGGTGCGTCTACACTTACAAATTAAGTCGACTTAAGCTTGCTTAAGTCATCTTAATTTACTCTGCGTCTACACTACACTTTCCTTAAGTTGACTTAAGCAGCTGCTTAAGTCGACTTAAGGAAAAATTAAATCGACTCTATAAAATCTCATTTTAAGTTGACTTTGCTGGCTAAGTCAACTTTAGAAAGTCGACTTAGCCAGTGTGGACGTGGAGTAGCCCTAAGTCGACTTTAAGTTGACTTAGGGGGCTCCAGGGCTTCCCCACTGCCCTCCCTGCCAGGGTGGCTGGCACAGCCAGAGCCTGGCGTGCCCCCTCAAAGGGCAGGGCTCTGCCCCTATGCCCTGCCATGGTCCCTGTCCCCCTTTGCCCCATTGTACCAAGGTACAATGGGGCAAAGGCTGAGCCCCCTGGCACTTGGCAAGGGCTGCCCCCCCTGCCACCGTGGACCTGTCCCAGGTCCACCTAGCCCCTAGAAGTCGACCTAGGCGTCCAGTGTGGATGCTCTAGGTCGATTGGGCAAGGTCCCCTTTAAGTCTTCTTAAAATTTGAGTGTGGACATGCTAAATTGACTTAAATTAACAAATGTAGACATAGCCATGGAGCTGCTCCATGTCCTGAGCCACAGAGCTGTTACCTTGACTGAGATGGATTCACTTTCACTCTTGGTGGGTCACTACCCTTTCCATGCCCTCTTGCTGCAGTCCGCCCCCCCACCCCACATCATTTTTATTCATTAATTCTGGGGCAGATTAATTAACAACTCGTCAGAATTCTGTCCAAATTCAACATCAGAATCTGGGAAGCAGCCTCGTCCTTTATCTTTAGGCTGCCTACAAGTAGCTTCTCTTTGTCCCTTCTCTTTGTCCTCTGAGGTCTTCAGGCAAAACCACTGTACTGGAAAGTGATTGGCACTGAGGAAGGCTATTCTGTATCTTCTGGGACTCATTCTTCATGTGCTGCTTGAGCCTTCCTACGGTGAAATGTCTGTTCATCTAGAGCCAGTGCCACTCCTGCTTACCTTGATTTTTCAGACAAGTACCTATTACAGGAGACACTAACGAAGAGGAAAAGGATCCTTTATGAAGGAATGTCGATATGACTGATGGGCATACATTGGATATGTCTACAGAATAAATAGATAACAATAAATCTGTAGTCCTATGATTAGTCTAATACCATAGACTATTACCATAGTATTTGATTGCGTGACTTATTGTTGTCCTGTGATTAGTCCTCTGGCATTTCCACTGGTTACGGAGGCAGCAATCACCTATCCCTATCACATGGGCATACATTGGATTGGCCTACACCAATACTATGGTACTAGACACTGTAGGAACAAATGGAGATGGTTGCCTCCATACCTATTTCTGAGCTGTCCTTGCTTCCATTGCAAGTTATCAAAATAGAAAATGAGCTCTTGGGACTCCTGCTATTTCCACTTCAGTATTTTATTGGCTTTGATTGTGTTGTTTTTGGTTTATAAATACGTTTACAAGACAATAGACAATGCAAGAAGTGGCTTAGGGCTCCCGGTGGACTTACATTGACAATGAATGCCACTGAGGGAAACATAACCTATGTTCCCAGAATAGCAAAGGAGAGCTCATCAGCTGAACAGTGAAAAGCTGGAAACAAACAGCTATAGTAGAATTGTCTCAAGGACTCAGATAATGTCATCTTGGCCCAAGAAGACTAATTTTCCAGAAGATCTGCTCTCTTTACTTCTTGCAAGGATAAGACAACATGATTCTTCCATTAGTCTATGCCTAATGTCAAAGGTCTGTGGAGTCATAGATTTAAAATAATTTTAAAGAATTTGAAGTTTAAAGAGGCAAAACAACCCTGAATTTCATGATGATGACTAGGTGTCTCTTCTGGTAGAAAGTACTTCTGTAGAAGTGAGATCAAGTGAATCAGATGGCAAATGCATATGGATGGGATGGATTTGCACTATTTGGGGGTGAAGAAAGGAGGATTACAAGAAGTTATATTCTGTATTTGTGGAGTTGTATATTGTCTTTAACATTTTTCTCTGTGCCAAATCTCTTCATTAAAGTCTCCTTGGGCATGAAACATTTTTAACATGTTGTTGGGGGAAAAATCAAATGGATTTTTTTTTTCTTTTGAGATTTGTTGCTTTTCAGCCTTTTGAGTTGAAAACTTTGCAGCCAAAAAAACATAAAGCTTTGTGGCTGCAGATGTTCTGGTTGTGTTTCTCTAGCTGGAGGAAAGGAGTTTTTATTGGAAATGACAACTTAATGGTCATTAAACCGTAAAGTGGATTGTTAGCATGTAGATCATAATAAAATGCCAACAGTGGCTTTTTAAAGACAAGTACAAGACAAAAAGGAAGGCACAGTCCTTGCCTTACAATGTTTACCATGTAACGGGTGTGCTTGTCTTCCACTATGACCTGCATAGTGTATGAATGTTAGCCACCAGGGTAAACAGGAGAGTGTGTAAAGGCTCACTGTCAAGGATCTATCACCATCCAAACATTGCCTTTGGGTGGAAAGTGCACTCCCGGAACTCCAATCCTTCCAGAAGGAACAGTTGTAATCTGTCTAGAAACTGGCTTTCAGCCCTCTGTCTTAGGCCTTCTGATTATTTCTTCCCTTTTCTGAGTTCCAGGTAAACCAATGTCAAAGTCAACAAAGGATATTAAACAAAAGAGAAAAGAAAAAGAAAGAAACTTGAAGCCATATTAGCCTTTCTTTCTTCAGCAGTGCCCTGGACCGGACAGTCTGCTCCAAATCTGCTGGGCCTCCAGCACAAGTTATAGGATTTAACCTGTTTCCTCTATGTAGCACAGCGATCTGTGTCCTCTGTCTGCTAGCAGACAGGCCTCTTCCCGGGGGCAGGGAAGCTCAACAACCTGTTCCCTTCCCAGGGCTGCCCATGGCCAACTGGTGTTTTCTCCTTTCCCCTAAGCCCCCTCCATTCTTGGGATAACTTGCTGGGGAGGCAGCATAGGGCTACTCCAGCCCAAAGCATCTCCTTAGTGCCATCCATGCTCATGTGGAGTTTGTACACCTTGTCACAGATACTTGCTTTCCGATAAAAAGAAAATTCAGTAAGGTATGTTACTATACTAATCTGAGAAAGACGCCATCACAGCTGGTTGTCTCCCCTCCGTCCCCACAGCAGCTCAGAGGCAAAGTGCAATGGCAACAAAATCCCATGTTTAATTCCTGTTTTTTCTCTTCTTGCCTCCTTTTTTCCCTAGTATCTGAAGAAATGCAACAAAAGGCATCACACCCTATAGTGCTGGGAGGATGTGACCTCAGAGGTCTGGTGCCAGGGTTAAGGTCAGAGTCTAGTCTCCCCTGAATTGGAGTCACAGTTCTATGACTGACTTTGTCTAGCAAATACCCTAAGCTCTGGGCCAAAAGACAAGTTCTTTTTTCCCTAAAGTTTGTCCCTCCCAGCCCATGAGTGAGCTGCCAGCACTGGAGACAGGAAGTTGCTGTTCTGTAAAGGTCAGGTTGGTTGGTAAAATACATTAAATTATGTAAACACCATGCCACCAAGCCAGCAGAATAGTTCCAGGGGCACTGGCCAGCACAAGACCCTGCTGTTGAGGTATAGGATCAGTCCCAATAGCCAGGAACCTAATACAGAGTTAATGGGGGAACTCCACTACTGACATCCACCTTAGACTCCACACTTATGCTCCACTGGTAGCTCAGACTGGGTCTCCGATTCAAATGATGTGAACAGGGGTGTGGCAAGTTTGATGTTAATGACACCTAGTCAAAACATTGGAGGTCTACTGTTTCCAAGCAAGCAATTTGAAAGTTACTCAACCAAAATATTGATTCTTCATGGTTACTGAAACCTTTGCAACCAAATCTTCAGCTCGCCCACCCAGACTAGTGCACTGACATGTTTGTGGTGGTATGTTCCTTTTGAATAAAGTTCCTTGAATTTTTATAAATTCCAGGCATCATTTAAATTCACTCTTTTAAAAAAATGATCTAGCTTAATAAAAATAAGATCAAGGTGTAACATGATCACAGTCTATAAGGGCTATGTCTACACTACAAAAAGTTAGGTTGACTTTGTTAAGTCGACTTAACAAAGTGCTGTCCATGGACGTGGACTAAGTCCACTTTGTTAAGTTGACCTAACTGCCTTTACATCGACTTAACAAAGTGGACTTAAACATCCACACTGGGCTTAGGTCGACCTAAGGAAGGGTTAGGTCTACCTAAGCATGCTTAAGTTGACCTACCCCGCAGTTCTTAGTAAATCGACTTAAGCGTTCGTTAAGTCGACTTAAGGAATTTCTTAAATCGAATTAATGAAAGCCTACTGTGGACGTGGCTTAATTTAGGTCAATTTAAGCCTCCTTAAGTTGACTTAATTTGCTAGTGTAGACATAGCATAAGTGCCTATATGGGGAACAAACATTTGATAATTAGTTCTTCAGTCTAGCTGACAAAGATATAATAAGATCCATTGACTAGAAACTGAGGCAACACAAATTCACTCTGGAAATAGAATATACTTTTTTAACAGTGAGGGTAATTAACAATTAAAATAATTTACCAACAGTTGCAATTGGTTCTGCATCATAGACAACTGTTAAATCAAGATGTGAAGTTTTTCTAAAACATAAACTCTAGTTCTAAAGGAATTATTTTGGGGAAGTTTTATGGCCTGTGTTATACAGGAGGTTGCACTAGATGATGACTACAATTTTGGAATCTATGGACATTCTGGCCTGGGATATACAGGCAATTGGACCAAATTATACTTTGGTGCCTCTGGAAAGACATACAAAGACTAATGGAAATATTTTGCTACCCTCTTAAATAAAGCTGCTAGGCTAGTTGCAGCCTTTGTCACTACAGTGCCAAGTTGCTGTTACAGTAAAGTCTCATCATGAAGTTCTTGTTCTACAGAGATAATTGTCCAGTACTGATATCGTTTTTTAAAATGAACTCAAGAACTTTCCCATCTGGATTCCCTCATGGCCTTTATCTTGTGTCTTTTATATTTTCTATATATGTACAAGCCCCAGAGGAGAGTTTCTACTGATGCCATGGATGGCAGTGCCCCCCACTTGCTCAAGGCATGCCTTATCCTTCGTAGCTGATGTGACCAAGATCACCATGCAGATGACACACTATTGGCAAGAGCATGAAGAACATCTTTCTGAAGCTCAAACCAGGGAAGATAGAAATCAGAGAGGCTGGGACAGGGAAATACTTTGAGGACCTAAGACTCTCTGTAGAGGACATCTGATTTTCAGTTACCAGAGAGCAGTGAATAGCCTTGAGGTATTAGATTGGTCTTCACTCCTCAGTAACCAGGTAGCAATGGGATTGGCATATTTAATCAACTGGTATTTTCTTGCAGCTGTCCCAGGTGAAAAATAAATGACCATAAAATCTGTGTTAGCTTTACACAACACTGCAGGATATGATTCCCTTCCCATCCCAGCCCTCTCTCTCCATCTAATAAATGGAACAGCCAATAATGAACTTTATGGTGTAGTTACCGCTAGCTTCATTCTCTCCCTATCATCAAAAGGAACTTAAGGCATACCTTTGTTTCTGGAGTACAAGTATGGTCTGTGGGCTATTTACCAGTGCTGCAGGTGGCCTAGTTGGTGACCAGAGGAGAAACAAAGCTGTAAATAACAGAAGTGAAATCTTGCCCTGCACCCTCATTGATGCTTCACTGAGTTCCTCGGGATATTTGTAATGCATGAGGCAGCAGAAGTATCGTATTAACTTGCAGACTCCAGACCTTATGCAACCTTTAGCTTTCCTAATTATGCTGTCCTTAACAACTCCTGCTTAACCTCACACATACGCATACTCTTACAAATGGGCACACAGAATCCGGAATGGGTTAACCTTTACTCTATCAAAATGGAATGTTTGCTTTAAGAAGCAAAAATTGTAAATAGTGCTTTGCCCTGCCAGGTTAATTCATTCACTTCTGGGTCATTAGTCTTCAAGATCCAACCTTCGTTGGGAGAGGGGAGCAGAAGATAAGGCAAAAGTTATTTTCAGTGACTTCCTTTTAAAATAAACTTTAGTCCACTCTTGCTGGGATAGCTAGGCAGTGTACCCCCACTTGTTCCTTAACTACTTTGAAGGTAGCTGATAGTGTGACCTTTGCTCAAGAAAAAAGGACAACTTCTCACAAAAACTCCAATCCACAGCATTGTGGATACCTTGGATACCTCTGGTGTGACAGGTGTTACTGATATATTATCATCATGTATATTTGACTATGACATCACAATGAAGGATCTTGCAATCCAGTCAGAATGACCCAGCTACTTAGCACCACTAAAGTTGTTTTGCCCCCATTCACGCCCTCCCACTGGCAGTTATTGGCCCTATAGCTGGTGTAACACTACATGGTACAGGAATCCTCAGCTAGTCTAGAGATGATGTCACTCCCCATCTCTGTGGCTGGAAGAAAAGAGGAGTGGTTGGGGCTTCTTGCCACTGGTCCTTAGCTGCCATTTTAGCATTGTAGGGCTGTTGGAAGCTCACACAACTCAAAAGAGACTTGGGCTATTCTAAGTTATGCACAAGGACTGGACTAGACCAGCACGCAGCTGGGAGAGGAACATGAAAGATACCTCTGAACAACCCTAACCCGCTTCTAAGCTATGCTGGGGTTTCCACAACTATAGGTGAAGACTTTGGCCCATAAATTTATTTCATGTTTTAATACTACAATGACCCTTGTTAATTAATAGGCATCTGGGAATCCAGTCCTTAAGTTGTAGCCTTGACTTTGTGATTAACTCACTGCATCATCTTGAATAAAACACAAAAGCTCTCCATAGCTCAGTTTCCACAGCTGTGAAAGGAGAATTAGACTTGGCTATCTCAAAAGAATGTTGTGAGGTTTAATGACTGTAAAGTACTTAGGGACTTTAGCATCAGATACCACATCCACAAAAACAAGGTGTTGCTTCCAGAGCAGTTGGTCCTGTCATTGATCTTATGATAGCGAGGCCTGGACTAGATGGGTAATGAGTAAACACATGTTCAAAGTGGTGTATGAAGATCTGGCTGCATGTCATTCCAACGCCAAGTGCATCCATGCACGCTGCACTGAAAATACGTTGCATACATTCTCATAACACTATGGGAAATGTTTGTGCCTCTAAAGTGTTAGTAAATGATAAATTTTGTCTTTGCACCTCTAGCACATTTTTTAAAATGCTTCATCTTCCTCTAATGTATAAACCTTTCTGTCTTTTTCCTCCTCTTCCTAAGTGGTGAGTCTCCATCTGCTAACATTGGTGCTGATACCCTTTCTGAGGAGCACAATTCTAATATCAAAGGCTTCAAACTTTTGGAAATCTGGGGAAGGGAAGGAGACTGTTTTAAAAAAACAACCAAATTTCCTGACATATGAGATCAAAAAGTTTGTTTCTTCCATCTCACTCAACAATGTTTTTATAATGCCATGGAAAACTAGTTGTCTATCTTTCTATTTTTGAAAGACCTCGCAATGGATGAGATTTCCAGTTACTTACAAGAGAACTACTGGAGCCAGCAATCTTCTTCTAACTACTAACAGAAGACTATTAAGTGAGACCACAGCACACAAGCATTGAATGCTGACAGGATTTCCCTTTTTCTGTGCCCCAAAGAGCAATACCTATCAATAAATGTAGCTTCTGAAAATTTTATTTCACTGTGCCAGTTCTCCAAATGTTGCACATGACACTGACTTTAAAAGTTTGGAACTGGGATGGGTAAATAATATGTGGCTCTAACACTTTTTACTGAAGGGTCTCAAAGCATTTAAAGACACGTAAACATTAATTCCCTATTTTTACCAAAGGAGAAACAAAGGCAGAAAGAGGTTAAATGTTTTGCCTGAGGTCACATGGTCATTAATGGTAGAACCAGGTCTTCTTCCATAACCACTAAATAATACTATCTATATCCATAAAGTGGCTCAAATTTCAATTCTTGTAGATAAAATGTTATCCTTCCCACTTCCCTCCAGTCCACCCTTGCTGCATATAAGTGACCAGAGATGGAATTGACTTAATTTGCACAATCTCCCTATATAGTCTTTAAATTGTCATCAACTTCTTACAACCTTTTAAGAATTGGCTTTAGAAAAACATGCCCATAGGTGTTTGAGGGAGAAAGCGAGCAGGTACTGAATTCTCAACTGTTACATTGCATTGTCTCCTAGGTCTCCTGCAGTGCACGAAGAGCTAGTGTCTGCAGAATTATAAAAAGATTAGTCCCATCCACTTGAAAACCAGCCAAGAGACTGGTGATAAAAAAAAGCCACAAAGCAGCAAACCTAGAAGCTTGGGGATTCCCCAGTGTACTCCATTGTATTCCATATGTTGCCCAGAAGAGACCTTTATTGGTATTACACAGCTTCTCCTCCAGGTAACCTGAACTTATAGGACTGTGAAGGGAAATACAGTGGGTCTAAGCTGGATAAACTGAGACACCACAAACTTCCAGAAGGAGCCTCTGTGCACCTTATTTCATTTTTCATTACCTCATACGACAGGAGTTTAATTTTTCTTTAAATCATTTTTTCCCACTTAATGTAGCCCTAGAGTGGAACAGTAAGTCCCACAGCATGAGGTATTTGGGTTGAGGTTAGTTTACAGTCAGCCATTCCAGGAATCCATTTGGCTTGACATCCGTTAGAGGTTTATATGAATCTTATCTCTTAAAAGTCTAATACAGCTGGGTGCGTTGCAGCAGCATTTCCCAGGGGATTCTGGTACAATAAACGTTCACTTTTTAGGTCTTAGCTCCAGCATTCCTGTCTCCAGCCTGAGTTCCAGCTCTCTGGAATTAATAAATTGGCCAGATTCTACTTCCAGTTATAGTCAGCTGTCAATATGGAGTAAAACCAGTGAAGTGGGCCACACTCCGCTTTCCTCCTTATAATGAGCTATGCTGTTTCATACTGCAAATTCCTCTTCCTACTCAGTCTCCAAAACTCTTCTGGAGTTTGTAGCCATGGTGGCTACCCCCCACACTGACACCTAAGCTAGTACCATTCTTGAGACACAGACATTTCCGTATCATCTTGCTTCTTCATGGGTGGGGAAGGGTTTGGATGAGATTCATTCAATGTAGTCAAAACTCATGAAAAACTGGAAGAAAGTTCAAATGTATATGAAATAATAACTTTGTTGAAAATGCTGGCAGAGGCAGTCCTATTTTTCCTGTCTTACAAGAAGTTACACAATCAAGTGATTAATTATCCATGGCACAGACTGAGAGGTGAAAGATTAATATCCCGGAGACTGCTGCCGACCTTGCTTTACACAGAGTTGGGAGTACTCCTAGCTTCCCAGCAAAGCACTTGTTGCCCCATGCCAAGACTGTTCCCGCCTGGATTGAGTGGGGAGTTTAATTTGTCTTTTTTTTCAGTCGTCTCCTTTAAAAAGGAAATAGTACCATCGAAAGGGCCTCAACATTTTCCAGGAATGTACCTCTGAATTCCACAGTAGCAGTAGAGTGAAAAACTAGGGCTTGTCTACACTGGGAAATACTATTGCATCATAGTATGTGTTAACTGGCACACTACTGAGTACGCAGTGTAGATGAGAACTGGCATGTTTAATGTTGTTATCTAGTCATGTTTAGCCCTAGGATGGACCTTTAAAGTTAAATACAACCAAATGACCCAATTTTAAACTTGATAGTCCTTGTCTACAGACTTTAGCTATGCTACTCAACACATGTTGTAACATGATGCCATTTCCTAGCAAAAGAACCCTTTTCTAGGAAGTGGCAGAAATTCATTGTATGTGTTCTTGTAATATTGGGCAACCTCTAACTATTAGGCCTCACCCTAACCTGGTGGTAGCTGTGGGATGAGAAGATACACAAGCTTATTGGTGATCCTGAAATGATCACATACCATTGTCCTTTAATCCTTCTTAATTCGAATATATCTGCAGAAATCACTATCAGTTGAAAATCTTCAAATTTATCACAACTGTTTTGTGTAGATGATTCAGATAGTATCCCCTATATTAAAGATGACTGCCATTTCTCATTATAAGACCCTGTTTCTCAGTTATTTATAATGTTGCCAAACAGTATAACTTTCTTTGGAAAGTTTCAACTAAAATGGCTCAGCCCTTTCTGAAAATATTAGGGAAAAACTCATTGTTTTGTCCATGTTAATTAAATTCTTGCAATCATTTCATTGAAACACTCTAGTATTTCCCTGCTTTGGAGCAGGGATTTGCAAAAATAGTATCTGATTATGTATTGAAAGACTGGTTCATAATGTATACACAGAAGAGGCCTGAATTAAGGCTACCAAGCAACCTTAATTTTGGCATTTCCTAACTTTTGAGTGCTAGACTTGCAACCTTAACATTCTTTTAATGAAAGAAAAATTGGTTGGTAGGTCTTTCTTTCTTTCTTTCTTTCTTTCTTTCTTTCTTTCTTTCTTAATGTAATGGTCTCTGTTTATTATCAGCTATATAAAATGAAGCCATAGAGGCAAATGTATAGTAAACGACTCTGCGCTATGTAACACACATCTCCCATCACTCCAAAACCCACATGAAATTGAAAAGTTCCAAAGAAGGGTCAAAACCAAATGTAAATAAGGAAGAAAACTGGGAAAGATGGGAGAACTCCTTTTTGTAGAATAAATAAAGCCTACATAATGTTAGTCTAATGTTAGTTAGAACAGGTCAGCATTCCTGATGCCAAACAATTCATAGCGGAACACTGGACAACAGCACACCTGCTTGGGACAGTGGAAGACTGGAGTCTGAAATGCCTGCTGTCCTTCAGAATGTTCTAGGGCAGGAAGGGACACAGTTGAGGAACAGAATTTGAAAAAACGTTTTAAATTGTAATTTGGAACTTGCCTACATTCTTTCCTTTTGAACTTCTCAAACCACCAAATCTTAATGCTTGTGAGACAGAGTTCTATGCTTATTGCTTCACATGTTCAATATTGTGTTTCACCACCAACCTAGAAGAGGTCTGTGCTCCAGATTCCCATTCATTCCTGGAAATCATGAGGTTGTTTTGGTTTTGTTTTAGTGTTAGAATTAGGGTCACCAAAATGTGTGTTGGTCAGAAGTTCTGGAAACAGAACCTCTCACATCTCCTGAGAAATCGAGTGATAGAATTGTGGCTTTAGCTTTAGACATCTTTAGTTAATACTTTGTCCCTTCATGGGGAAGTAAGGAAAAAGTTGTGATGAAGGGTAGTTTTACTGTAAAAGCTTAGTTACATGGCATTAGAGGAGGCTTAGTTTGTAATTTTTGTATGAACTTAGCAATAATAATAATAATTTTAAAATAAACGTAGCTATTGTATTTAACCTTGGATTGTGCAGTCAGTGGTATTGCGCAGCATTCTAGCCATCTATGGCTTCTTTTCACCCAAGCTTCCCTTCAGGAAACAGAATAAATTAATGATACAAACAGGAAGCAGCTGTCTTTTCCTAAATAATAATTAAAATAGGGTCCCCTTGATGTGAACAGGGGAAAAAACCTGGAAACCTGTCCATAGCCCTTTGATTAGTCTTTAGAGAGCATGCTCAGAATGGTTACACTCAAGCATTGGCGCTGGGAAGAGTTATTTTTACAAGAAATGTTTCATGTTAACATAGTTGTGTGATGGGAGCTGACAATGGGGTGGGAGGTTGTCTCTGTAAGAGAGAGACTGACTCTTCTTGGGTATCATGCGGAAAGAAGCCACACACTGTAATATGGCATTCTTGTTCCAGGGCTTCTGAGGAAATCATCAGTAGCTGGTCTTGTTCTCTAGTTCCTTTCATGTGCCATCATCAGTGTAAAATACCGGGAGTGATCCTGATTTTTGAAAAATTATTCCTCTTTCTCCTTAACTGAGCACTTAACATATGATCTTGAGAAGAACAAGAAGCCGAGAACGGGAGGGGATTAGAACGTATATTAACTGTACCATCTTCTTGCAATTAATTGAGGAGTATTACTTGTGGATTATGAATAGCCCATGTGATCTTTATTACTGTGGCACCTATGGGCCCTATTGTGCCAGACGCTATATAAACACAGAACAAAGTTTGCTCTCTGCACCAAAAATCTTACAGTCTAATTGTAGGATGAGTGAACAGTTTGGGAAGAACAAAAAACCAATGAACTATGCATGATAAGCAGCAGTCACCAAATGATCTGGAAGTTTTATCTTTACTTATACTCAGGTGCCATAATAAAGCAAGAAAATGTTCAGCTACATTAAGAGAGGTGATGTTGCAGCTTGGGTTGCTGGTCAGGCTGTTGAGCTTAAGGAATCGGGTGGGCTTGGGGGCCTGAACTGCAGTGATCATACTGCTATTTTTAGTGCACTAGTTCAAGCCCTAGTAATGCAAATCTGTCTCCCTGGGCTCAGAGATTCACTCCCAGGTTCAGTATAGCCATATCCTCAGTGTTTTCTTTCACGGTATCATTGGCTGCTGAGCTGCCACTTGGAGGGCTTATATTTGCCAACTGGCTGACAACTACCATTGCCAAACCTAAATCTTTTGAGCTCTTGATTAGCCAGTGACACAACATCAAAATGAAATGGGGGCTGAATAAATGTGCACTGGAAGAGATTTAAATGTTTTGGATTTTAATTGAGAGAGTAAAACAAAGTTTTAAGTCACCCCTTCCTCAAATATATCACTGAAACATGAAGAAATCTTTGCTCAGACCTCATTATTCTGGTGAACAAGAGATGCAGGGTTTTATAGAACAAGAAAGGAAAATTAGGCAAGTTGGTGGTGATTCCTAAGACTCCCTCTGGGGTTTGAAGGACTCTCATCATATACGAGGATCTCCAAAGAGTGACAGCTCAAATGAACCACTCTGAATCTGTGACCTATATGTATGTACCAGATTCATCTTTTAAAAATGCTGAGCTGGCTCTTTTAAAATAGAAAGACAAAGTGGCATCTAGTCACCATGAACATGCTGTTGTTTCATTTTTTGTTTGTTTGTTTTTTCCTCTATCCCCTGAATGTCCCTACAGTCCATTTTAACTGGGCATATAAATGCCGGGGGGGATTTCCCTCCCTCTTATGAGGGGTTGTAGTAAGATAAACCTGGATTTAGTATCCTCTTCATGAATTGACTCCAGAATGTATCTAATTTTAACTGGTCACAAATACTTTAGTGGTTCAGGTCCTTCAATATCTGATGCATCACTTCTCTTCCAGGGCTTTAAAACTAATTCATACTTTAAGGCTATGTCTAACTGGCAATTTAAGTCAACTTAAGGAGGCATAAGTCAACTTAAATTAAGCCACGTCCACACTAGGCTTTCATTAAGTCGACTTAAGAAATTCCTTAAGTCGACTTAATGAAAGCTTAAGTTGACTTTATAACTATCACTCATTAGGTCAACTTAACCCTTAAGTCAACTCCTTAAGTCGACTTAAGAACAGTGGGGAGGTGGAGTAACCCTTAAGTCAACTTTATTAAGTCAACTTAAGGGTGGTTAGGTCAACTTAACAAAGTGGACTTAATAAGGACTTTAAGTCAACCTAACTTTTCCTAGTGTAGACATAGCCTAAGAGTTTAAAAAGACAGAACTATTGTGCTAACAGCAACCCAGTGATCAGTGTCCCTCTGAAAGTCCCTTCAAGAAAGACAAAACAAAATCTAATAGTGATCTTTCTGAACCCTCTTCTTTCCAATGAATATAAAGACCAAGGGAGTATTCCCCGTCTGACAAACTTTGCTAATTAATTTTTTTTCACATGCTCCCAGTGTTTTTCTGCCAAGCAGACTGCAACAACAGAAGCCAGGTATGTGTGAAACTCCCTCCAGATAATCTATGACTGGATTTAGCCCTTGTCTACCTGAGGAATGGCTACTAATTTAACTAAATGGGTTTAGAAACTGATTTAAGTAAACTGGTGCAATTGTCCTTGTGTGGACATGCCTACAAAAGGCACTGCTAAACTGAAATAAGAATGGTCAAGCCATATAAAAGAGGCCGTAGAACAATTTTCCTGATGCATATGAATCCTTAGAAAACAGCACTGTCTTACTTATTGGACTAGTATTCCAGTTCAGGAAAATACTTAAGTAAAACACCTTGTGTGAGTAAGGGTGCCTTCCTGAATTGAAATTTATATCAGTAACATTCATAGTTCAATACTAATCTAATGTCAAAAAGGGAAAACAAATCTGTGGGCAAAATATGAATGGCACCCATGAACTGAACTTATGCTAGTGTTCCAGGTTGTTGTGGTTTTAGGTTGCTTATCAGCACAGAATTCACATCATATGAGAAAGTTTTGTCAGAACTAACAAACGGTTCGTCTACACTTGTGAATTAAGTCGATTTAAGCCTGCTTAAATCAACTTAATTTAATCTGCGTCTACACTACAATTTCCTTAAATTGACTTAAGCTGCTGCTCAAGTCAACTTAAGGAAATTTTAAGTCGACTTTATTAAACCTAGTTTAAAGTCAACTTTACTGGCTAAGTCGACTTAGCCAGTGTAGACGCAGATTAGCCCTAAATCGACTTTAAGTCGACTTAAAGGGCCCCAGGGCTCCCCCACTGACCTCACTGCCAGGGTGGCTGGCACAGCCAGAGCCTGGCATGCCCACCCACAGGGCAGGACACAGCCCTGCCCACCCCGCTACTATAGCCTGCCCCTGTCCTGCTCAGTCCCCATTGTACCCTGGTACAATGGGGCAAATTCTGAGCCCCCTGGCACTTTGGAAGGGGTGCCCCCCCTGCCACCATGGACAAGACCCAGGTCCACCTAGCCCCTAGAAGTCGACTTAGGCGTCCAGTGTGGATGCTCTAAGTTGATTTGGCAAGGTCCACTTTAAGTTGACTTAATTTTATAGTGTACACATGTTAAGTCGACTTAACAAAGTCGACTTATTTTGACAAGTGTAGACATAGCCAAAGATACTTGCTTCCTTCAGTAGGTCTTCAAACATTGCATTCATGGTGGGTCACTTCCTAATATACTGATGGTCTCCTTTTTCAGATGGTCACAACTGATACCATGCAGTTTTGTTAGCTTACCATACTTGTCTAATATAGGGGCAAAAATGTATTAAGTGACTCTGGTGAAAAATAAATGCACTTTCATAAAATGAGTGTTTGCTACTTTGTTACTTCTCCCCATTATCCATCTATTTCCTCTATTTGGTGTATAATTTTGTGTGTGTGTGTGTGTGTGTGTGTGTGTGTGTGTGTGTGTGTGTGTTCAATCCTCCTTTGTTGTCATCAGTCCCCACTGTTTCAATATCCATTTGCAACTTATTTGGTTTGTTTCTGTCCTGCTGTGAGCCAGCTGTGCAAAGTGGCACCTGAAGGCAGGTGGTTATAATTCAGAAGGTCAAAAAGGCCTCCAGAAACATTGCAAATTCTGAACAAGGTACAACTATAAGCAGATCACTGCATAAATATAGGCAGATGCTTCTCTGGTGTTATAGGAGGACCCCAATATGAAACCCTAAATTACAAATTTTTGTCCTGGATTTCCATACACTTATGCACCTGTATTTAACTTTACTTGAATGGTAGTGAAATTGAAGCGAGATTTGAGTTAAAGCAAGATTTTGTTGGATCAGAGACCTTAATTATTTAGCCAATATTGTTTCCAGAAGATGCAGTTATATTAGACAATTAGCTGATCCATTTATCAAAGCACTCATAGGTAGAGGAAACAATAAATATAGAGCAAACAAAATTAGTCTGTATTTTGGGTATTTTAAAAATCAAGGTAAAAAATAAACCCATCAAACTAGACTTCTTGACTTTGCCAATCCACATTCTCATTTTTAGTTTGGATTCAATTAATATAATAAGGGTCAGGAAATATAATTTCATGTCTCTGATTTTTCTTGGACAGGCACTGAAATACCATTAAGGGCAGCTTGGTTTTTCTGACAATGCACAATTGAAGGAAAGTGAGAGAGTATTATTCATGTGGGTGTGACGTGTAAATGTGTAAATGCTGATTCACTCTTCCACTCCCAAGCATTTCCTAAACCCTCCAACATTTAGAACTGCTTTTGGAAGGGTCCTTATTTGGCTAACAAGACTGCATTATTTTGGCCTGCACTTTTTCCTCCCTGCTACAAGTTATTGTTGTAGTAATAGCTCAGTAAGATTTTTTTTTCCCAAAGATTAGACTATTTATTGCTAAGAATAGCATCTGCAGTTACACTAACAGTAAAAAAAATTACGACTGTCAACAAGCTGATAGCCATGTAAGGCAAAAATCCAACTCCAACCAGCAAGACATTTTCAAAAAATTTTGGGTGCAACAAGGATATATTTTTAACCCGCTTCTGAAGAATCCATGATTAATGTGAGAAATGGGATAGCAAAGTAAGATGATCCCTTCTGATCCATCAAATTCTGTGTTGCTGTGATTGACCCTTCTAATAATCATTCACAATTGAAAACAGAGCTCTTGAATTCATGCCAATTGGCTGGATTTGTTTCAACACCAAGTAGTTTGAAAGTAGCTCCCAGAAATATATAGGGAGTTACTTGAAATTCAGAACTGATTAGAAATAATTATCTTCATGGATGCCCTCTACTTCTGCTTTGAACTGGAAACGTGGAAATGAACTCTCTACATACATTTTTTTTTTGGGGGGGGGGGGGGTCAGTTTTGTCTATGCATATCTGCAGATATCCTTACTGTCCTGGTAACTTAATGCAGTGTTTCCCTAGGTGTGGGGTACAGCTCTCCCAGAAGGGGAAGGCTCAAAGGACTGGTGGGAAGGGCAAAAGAATGGCACCCTGACAGTCCTCTCAAATGCTTTGCAGAATCCTAGCATGCATTTTTCTGAACTGTAAGCCTTTTATTCTTATGATTGCAAAGAAAACCTTCAAAACATGACCCAAGTGTAACAGATGAAGCAATGTCTGCTTGAGTTGGCAGGTAGTCTCTATGTGCTGTTCCCCAGTGTTTGAATCCTAACACCTATTTTGATTTGCTGTTACAGCCTGACCTGATCCTATGTCATACACTCCCCTGCATTTAATTTCCTCCCATTCTGTAAGTTTCCCATCTTCAAAGCGTCTGACAAAGTGGGATTTTCTCCCACGAAAGCTCATGCGATAAATAAATCTGTTAGTCTTTAAAAGTGCCGCAGGACTCTGTTGTATTTCTACAATAGACTAACACGGCTCCCCCTTTGGAATTTGAATACATCCAAGGTGTGAACTACTCTATCAGTTTCAGCAGGTGCTAATTTAAATGCTATAGGTGATACTTTTAAATGTCATTGTTAACTACTTTACTGCACTTCAAAGCACTGTAAATTCCATGCTGAGTTAAAATAATTCAATCAGGGAACAAAATATCATGTGACCTGTTTGTCCATTCAAAACTAACGAATACAGTTCCTACTGTGAACTAGCAAACACTTGCAATGTACAATTTGGGAATCATGTATATCAATATGCTGGGAATTCTGTATATAAATTATCTGGCAAATGTTGAATATTATATACAAGATTTTAAACTGTTTAAGCCTCTTTTTCTGATTGAAAATTGTTCAGTTTTCTGAATGAAATATTTGCTGAGATGCATTGACTACACTGACCGGAGATTTGGTTGGAATGTTTTGAGAGGAAAAGGTACATTGCATATAATCAGAAGAATGGGGCATAGCTATCCTATCTCTGGTTCCATGGTCAACATGAATGTAATGTTTTTATGAAGGAATTAATCTACACTGTGGCCGCACTCTTTCATGACCTCAGATAAGCTTCATGACTAATCACTTTTGTTGTTATATTACTAGAGACACTTGTCTTCTTGTCAACAGAAAAAGTCCTTATAACAGAATTTTGTCCAATCAGCAACAACAAAAATATAGAAATATAGGAATTGCCATATAAGTTCAGAACCATGGTCCAACAGAGGCCAATACCTGATGTTTCCAAAGAGGATGTAAAATCTCCAACATGGGTAACTATGCACTAACATGCCTATGGAGGAAGTTTCTTCCCGACACTAGGCAATTAGTGAATAGGCTTTACTCCTCAAACATCAAGGTTTCCATTCTTTATAAATGTTTCTCCTACAAAAAGGTAATGATGGCTATTCTTGTTAATCATATACATGTCTAATCCTTTTCTGAATCTCCTTGCTTCACTAATATCTTGCAACAGCAAGCAGTTGCCTCATCACGGAGTTAATCTTTCTCAGTTGAGGACATCAACTTCTTTGTTTATTATTACCTTTTACTTTCTATGCATTGTTCTCTTTTGAAACCAGCGCCCAGGTCTGCTTCACATATCCCTGCCTCTTGCAGAATGTTCTGGAGGTATGGCTCCACCCTACCAGCACATCCCAGTCTGCACCAATTTAATGAAGAAGAAAGCCTAAAGTTGATGGTTGTCTACCTCTGTGTTGGCATGAAATTCTACTGATTTAGGAAGCAAACCACCAGAGATAATCTGTTCTATAATGGCTAAAGTAGATTTGTGAAATGGACAGTGTTAATGTTCATTCTGTACATCAGAGATGACACTCAGCCACACGGCATAGGCTCATTTTCAAGAATCTGCCTCTATCTTTAACTTTCATCCGGCTCCTTAATTTGTTTTCCGGAAATCACCTTTCCCCTCCAAATGAATGTATTTCCAAGGAGGCTTGATATTTCTGGACTTTGGGTATTTTTTTCCACTGACTTCGCAAAACTTTCCAGCAAATCCTAAATCCAGCAGCATGCCAGGAAATGCAGGAAGTGAAACATCTAAACATCCCAACATATTTTCATATAGGAGTCAGATTTTTCCTTGCCCTGGGACATAAGCACCAATTTACCATCATCACTTTTTGCTTCTAGCACACAAAATCTTCCAATACAAAATCGAAAAGCAGCACCACTCCTTACCCCTTTATACCATTATTAATATGTGTCTTTATGTGTTGTCTAACCTTGATCTAACTAATACTCAATACAATTATGAGGAGCTGCATTCTGCTACCATGCCCTCCTTTTCCTCTGCTGCTGCATCTTCCTTCTCCCAAAATGGTTGATAAAATATGCTTGATCACACATGCCATGAATGCCACATTCTGGGCTTATGGCACAGTGGCACAAAGCCTGTATTGTACAACCTCTCAGCCCTGAGATGCGATCTAATTGTCTTCCACCGAACAACTGTTGGCAGGGAGACTTGTATAATTACATAATCGTAGATGGCCTGACTCATAAACAGATCTCTGGAACATGTCTGTCTCCCCTTATTTTGGGTAAACAGCAAGTTGGGTCTGGCTGACACCTTATTGCTGTTTATAAGAGCTAGAAACACATTCAGTGGCACAAATTCTTGGCAGCAGATGATAATTTATGGCATTACCTTTTCTTTGTGCACAGAAAAGCAGGCATTGGGACTGGAATTCCTGGAAATGTTTTCTTATAAATAACTTTAAGGTATGCCAGGATGGACTCGTTAGTTGCATCTCAGACATAATCAGAAACCCTTCCTCTGGGATGGAAGAGGAAGTCAGTTTCTATGATTACTGAGCAGTGAACCTGTCTACACTTTTCTAACAATAGAGCTCTACTTTGACTGGAAGGGCCTACTGCACAGCAGCAACAGAAGGAATTTGGCTTCCACGTTCATAATAGTCTGCTTGTCTCACCATCCTGCTGCTTCAGTGTTAGCCCTCAGTACTAACCTGAAACAAACAGCTTCTCTGAGGAAAAAAAAAAGAGGGGGGGGGGGGAGAGAATTGGCCTTTATTCTCATTTATTCCAGGGATTCTCAGAACTACTCCAGGATCTGAGGGGAGATTAGATCCTGGGGTAGTGCCTGTTTCTGGGTAAGAACATATTAATCTTCATATTCAGTCAACCTGACTCTTCAAAAATGAGTTCTGGAAGACAGGTCCTTTGTTTCACACAGGGGCAATATTAATGAGAATCAGGACTGTCATCCAGTATCTCATCTGAGCAAGAGGGGTGCCAGTAAGAGAAACTTATTTCCATATTCAGTTTTGTGGAAGGAGTTGAAATGACTATCCGTTCTTAATTTAACACAAAGTTTCCTCATGTTCAAGCATTAGTGGGCATTCTAACCCAGAGAGGACACATTTCTTATAGATGAGAGAGGAAATTAGTTTCTCTATTGATTTTAACCTTTTGAGCTTCCACACACTGTAACATCAAAGGTCCAAATCTCTGGCCTGGAAGAATCTCTTAAATGAGATGAAGGGAGAAATCAGTCTCTATGATAACTAATTTCTAGGTTTCTTGTACTGCTGCACCTGAATTTTAATCAGGTGGAGAGTAAGGGGCATTGAAAGGAAAAATATAGTGGTTAAGATAGAATTTCTTGCTACCTGTGGTTCTTCTGAGTGAAGACTGAATTGACTAAGAGAAAAAGTACTTTAAAGTCTGATCCAAAGCCTACTGAAGTTGATGGCCATTAACTACTCTGGGCTTTGAATCACACCCTTAATAGGGTAACAGTGAAGCTGACGTTCTCAGAGACAGCATAAGGTTTATTGCTTACTAGCTTAGGTCATCAGCTACACAGTGTAGTCTTACTGAGCTCTTTCTCTGATGCTTCTCATTTCAGTCCACCCATGACAAGCCTCCATTCTCTCTCTCTCTCTCTCTCCACCCCCAAAGTCTCTGGGCATTGCATTCTGACTCCAGACAGAGGGTAGAAACATTTTGGGAAGCTACTGCAATATTATAACTTGGCAGTGGCTGGGTCTGTGCATCTTTCTTTGTGCAGTCTAATCTCCCCCACTGTTTGATTCAATTTCATACGTAAATGCCTTGCATATTGGCGTCACCACAGGCCTTGAGAAATTATATCTTTGCTAAGCACAGACAGCACAAGGGAGAGGGCGTCAGAAAAGAAGCAACAACCTCTTAGAAGATGAAGTATTAGTATATTATTGTATTAATCACCTCACTCCCCTAGCAGCTCTGCACCAGCTGTGAAGAAAAAAAAATTACCTTTGCCAGCATATCCCTTCTCATCTGGTTAACCAAGTATCTAAAATTCTTGCTCATGGTCACATTCGTTACTGATGGAGATGTGGGGAGGGATTCTGCCCTTGCTATTCTCTGCATTTGCTAGTCCAAGGGCTCTGTGTGTGTGTGCGCGCGCACACACACACACACACACACACACACACACACACACACACACACACACA
>ML685792.1:12608206-12651668 GCA_007922175.1 Pelusios castaneus | reverse complement strand
ACACACACACACACACACACACACACACACACACACACACACACACATATCTTCCATCCTATCCTCCAACATGGAAGTTGTGCAGAATTATTGACTGTAAATCTAATTGATTTCCAAATAATTGACTGGTAAATCGAAAGAGCTCTTCATGTTCGTGTTTTCATACCCATTTAAAGACGAGGGTATGCCCCTCATTATGAAGACTGCTCCCCTCAGTCATTAACAGAGACTACATGCTGGGTTTTATGCCCGGTTGTGATGAATCAAACACAGGTCAGTCCCACTTCTGATTCTCCCATGCTCATTTCTCCATCTGTGTTCTGTTGTTGTTTTTCTTTGGCAAAATCTTGTCTATGTTGCAGATTGGGGTGTTTTCAGCTTTCCAGGTACTGTGAACCAGTGTGCCCTAACTTCATACCCAAGTTTACCTCAATCCATTTATACTCTCCTATGGGTTTCATTTTAACGCATCCTGACTCTAACTTGGAGGGACCATGTGAACAATGGTGTTTGATTAAGTTCCATCCTGACATGTTCTAGCTTGTTTTAACAGAGAACTCTCTTCTGGGAACTGAAGTTGCTTTGTTTTTATGTTAGTAGTTCCCCATCTTTCATTCAGTCATGGATTCCCACTGCCCCATTCTGTAATAGACCTTCTCCTCTTCTAGTGGAAATGGTAGCGTTTCTCATTCCTTGCCAAATCATGACAGAGATTTGGACTGCTCTGTTTATGGAGACTGGGAGCTCCCAAATCCAGTGAACGGTTCCTTTGCCATTCACAAGGGTATCTTATATTTATATCCCAAAGTACACTGCTTCATCCATGGACAGAAATGGGTGTAATTTTGGAGAATGACTATATAACACTGAACTTTTCATCTAGCTCCTGATATTTGCTATGCCATATACATAGCTGATGGTCTCCCCGCAATTTATGCAGGCTAATGAGAATAAGGAAGATTGGAACTGTTACCCTTGAAGCTCTTAGGCTATGTCTACACTAGAAAAAGTTAAGTCGGCTTTGTTAAGTCGACTTAATAAGGCCAACTTTAAGTCAACTTAAAGTTTACCTTACTAAGTCGACTTAACAAAGTGGCTCCTTTTAAGTCGACTTTATTAAGTCTTTTTTATTAAGATATTTATTAAGACTTTATTAAGACTTTTAAGTCGACTTAACATTGGACATAGGCGTCCACACTGGCATTAAGTCGACTTAATAAAGACGACTTAAGGGCTACCCCCCGTCCACACCATCCTTCTTAAAGCTTAAGTCAACCTAAGGAGGGGAAGTTATTTAGTCGACTTAAGGAATTTTTTAAGTCGACTTAATGAAAACCCAGTGTGGACATGGAGTAATTTAGGTCGACTTAAGGGTCTTTAAGTCGACCTAAATTGCTAGTGTAGACATACCCTTAATGCCTAGTGGAAAGGGGGAATGGAGGGAATACAGGAATCTCCTGGGTCTGGCAAGTACATTTTAGTTCATCAAAGAGTGTCATGTGAGGAATCAAATAAAAGCTGGTGTCTCACTGGTCACCAATATCATAAAACGCATATGGATATTATATAAGGACTTATATATACACTGAATATTATGTTCTTAAAGTCTGTGTGTAGGGGCTGGTCACCAGCAAAGGTGAAAAACAAGTTTTCTGTCAAACAAGAAATGTTATCTGGCTATTCACATGTTAGTTAAGTATTATATAGCTCACAGTGGGTCTCCTATCACTAGTCTGAACTTATTGCTAATGAAAGATTGTGAAAACTTGAAAGAGAGAAAAGTAATAAGAAAAAGCAATCAGTGGAGTATAGGGACATTCTATACCCTATCTTGAGGTACACAACTTTGCTTGTGTATATCTTGGTTATAAAGATGGCACCCTAGCATCCTTTACCAAAGAAGTAACAAACAACAAGTTTGCTTCCTGAAAATGGAGTCTTGGCCAGACCTGGTTGAATATGCTAGAGAGAACTTTGGGTGAGATAAACTTCAGTAGTCAGAAGAGTAACTTGTTAGTAAAGTTTAGTTTCTAGAAAGTATATTATGATTTTTTTATGTAACCATTTGTTCTGAATATTCTTATTCGCTATCACTTGAATCATTGTTCTTTGATAATAATCTTATTCCTGTTCTCACTAGAAATATGTTTAAGTGCTGCAGTTATAAGAAAAGTGGTGATCCTGAGTGAAACCTTACGAACTAATGTGTGCTGTTCCTCTGGAAGCACTAGGCGTAGGAACTGTGTCAGTATTCAGTGCATAAGAGGCTGGACACTTCACAAAACGCTACAAGGATTTGGGGATTGGTGTGTTTCTATCACTAACTTGCACAGAGAGCGTGCAAGGCCTACAGAAGCCTGGTAGGCCATGCTGGTGGGATAAAAGGCTGATGATTTCAAGGGGCTGATCCACAATAGGCACAGACAAGACTGCCTTATGCTATGGGCAGGTGGTGATGAAGTGCCTCACAACTTGGAGTACCTCTGGGAAGCATCACAGGCACACATGCCTTCAGCTGCTATCCACTTACAACAGGTAGTAAAGCCACCATGATAAAAACTGACACCCTATCTAGTGCTGTTAATAGATCTCAAGTCCTTCAAAAAGGAAAGTGAGTATTGTTATCCTGGAGCTGGTCCAAAAATGGTAGGGGTTTTTATTTATTTGTTTTGGGTTTTGTTTTTGTTTTTTTGGTGTGTGGAAAATTTTAAAGGAATTTTTGTTCAACAGCCTTCTATAAGGAATGGATGTTTGTTTATTTGAAAATTTTGTGGAAAAAATATTTTTTGTTTCTTTTTATCCACTTTCCCCATCTTTTGCCCTTGTAAAAGGAGGAGGAATGATAGATAAAACTGTAAATTTTTCACTTTCTAGTTTCCTAGGACTTCTTTTTCTCTTCAGTGAAACTTAAAAAAAAACAACCTTAATTTTTCATGAGTTTTCTTTTTATAAAATGCTGTTTTTCATAAGCAACTTTTATTTGACAAATTTTGACCAGTTCCACATTATCCATATTTCATAGGTACTTTTGGAACTCTTGCTTAGTTTTGGAAGGCATTCCCATCATGGAGAAGCCACGTTTCTATTCATAAGAAAACTACATTGGGGAGGGGCAATTAAAAATAAAAAACTGCATTCCCAACATAGAGAACTTTATGGAGAGTGAGCTTTACAGATTTTGAGCTGGGCCTTTCAAAGGAACCTAAGAGAGTCAGATGACTAGACCACTCCCTTTAGTCTCTTTATAAAATTCTAGCTTTACTCTATAGGCGGGTTAAACAATATAACACAAAGGAATATTCCTGCAGGGTAACGAGGGAGGGGGTTTATGGTATCAGTATGAAGTATCTTCTCCAAAAGAATGATCATCTCAGAACTTCTTATCTGAGACAGTCATTGCTAAGTCAGGGCTTCTTTGACATATGACTCATTTTTGGCTGGTTTGTTTGAGCATACATGAGCAAACGGCCTGCACTGGCATTTGGTTGTGCAAAGCAATTGATCCATTAACTGGTAGAAAAACACCTGTCCCCATCTCAGAAGGTCTGGTATGTTGACATGAGAAAACTCTGCTGCTAAAAAGATCTGTGACTGATAAGAAAATTGAAGGATGTTGTGTAGCATGTGAAGAACTATGGTGGAAGGATGTCATGTAATATACGAAGAAAATCATCATGTGCAAGGACATGAGGTTAGGGAGATAGCAAGGAGATGTACCAGTTCTGTTTCTTGCCTTGGGAAAGTGGGAATGTGTTGCATATCCACAGTTTATTTTTATGTATGTATGTATTTTATATCACTGTCCTTAAATGATGAGACATTTTATTAACACAAGTTGAAAATTGGTAAAAAATTTCCACGAAATTGTCAGACACTTTGGAAATGTTGAGCACATCTATTTATTTATCATTACAATCCTAGACAGGTGCCAGTACACTGTTATTAGTGTGAAGTAAGGAACTCTGTCTCTCGCCTCTTTATGTACTAAAATGTGTTGATTACCTTTCCATTAGAGCTGACCAAAACCCAGGATATTTTCATTATTCTTCCTGGATTTTAGTCAAAATTCATACATTCAGCATTTCCCAAGCAGCTCTACTTCCCAGGCAATATTCTTCATAATACACATCTGACCCGGATCTCTTGTATCATGCTATTTACTTCAGGGCACTAAACTGTAGAATGGATGCTCTGGAAAGATCCAGTGAGAGCTGCAGCTGGGGAAACTCCGTAGATTTTAAGGCCAGAAGGAATTGTTATGATCATCTGGTCTGATCTCCTGACTTGCTGCATCAAGCCCACTTCTTGTAGTTAAGCGAGAGCAGAGCAAGTTGGAAATTTCAGCTTGTGATTTGCTGTTGGCCAATGCAAGATGAAACAGAAGAGAGGGTTTGTAGGGTGGAGGAGCCTTTTTGTGGGGCTCCCTGCAAATGCTGAATTTAATGAGCAAGTACATTTCTAAAAATATGCACAGTTGGTAGCACAACAAAGAAGCAGGCCAAATTCCTAAATGGTCAATGAGTTTCCGGAGGGTTGAAGTCATGTCTGCTGCAGAGGACTCCCCACTGATATCCAGAGCCAGAGAATCCTTGAGAGAGCAAAAAGAACAGCAGCCATTCTCAAAACAGCAAGGAAGCCTTTATCCTAGGACACAGGATCTGCTGCAACTGGTTGCTCTCTCTTGGAACTATTTGGGAGTGATTTTTGAATGGCACATGTGACAGACATGTTTGGAGTTTACTTTTTTTTAAAACTGTAGAGGACTTGTGAAGTGGTATATGTTCACTACATAAGCGATATTTGCAATCCTCTAAGGCTTTCCATCAGACAACTTCAAAGCATCTCTGCATGAAAGCCCTGTAAAGTGGAAATTATTCTAACGATCCCCTTTTCACAGAAGAAAAAAACACAGGCATGGGGAGGGAGGGGACAGATGCATTCCTTTGTTGGTACATGGACAGAGTGGAGGTAGGTCAGACTCTTTGTTCAGGTTAGCCCTTACTTCATATGATCCCTCTGGGCCATGGCAAGGGCATAAAATTGCCAGGACATAGAGCCAGGCTAAATAGACTTCCTTTTCCCAAACTCCCTCCCTCTAGCCAGCCTCCACTCCACCTCTGACTCTACCAGGAACACTTCTTGCCCCGAGGTTTCCCAAGATGGCACTGCCACATCTCAATAAAATTCAATATTCACTGCACTCCAGCAGGTCTCTTCTCTTCAACACTTCCACTTGTTACCATGTCATCCATTTTTTTCCCCTTTCTGCAGGTATAGGTCTTACTTCAGCATGCATGGCAGTCACCCTCTTGGTCAGCATGCCAGAGAATGAACATGGGGCCTCCAGAGGTAAAAGCATGAGCTACTAAAGCTAGAGCTAATGAGACATGCTTTCCATCTAGCAGCTTAGAAACTCATTGGCTGGGGATGAGCTGCACACACTGGGCACTATTTACACAAGTATGAGACAGGAAGGGCTTTAAAAGCTAGTGGACTGGACTCAGCAGAAAATTACAGCTCTGCAGCCCATGAGGTCTTGTTTCAAGGGATGCTTCAAACAAAGAAAAAGTGAACAAGCAGCAAATGAAATTGGGACCAAAGGTACCCCAGCTTTGAGGTTCAACCCAGACCTGAGATCTTGGGGGAAGATTACCTTCCCCCTGCTTCCACCAGAAGCCATTTTTACTACTCTTTCCCTAACCATCCTCTGAAAAAGCTGGACGGAAACCAGCCAAGTTTAACCCTCTCTTCACGGAGGATCAGGATAAAGTGATGAAGTCATTCTACAGAGAGGTCATGGACTAAGTTGATGGACTAGCATCTTTTAGACAACATACCAGATAGTTGACTGGCAGTAGAGTGTCTTTTGGCAGGATGCAATAGTGCTGAATGAATAGTGAAATGCTGGGTTTGAGAACATCCTGACATCACTGTGGGCTACCCCTGCACCTGCACTGACCTCTTCTGAAGTCAACGGGGTCTCCTATGAGTCAAAAGGACGACCATTGCAGAACAGGGAGTGATATTTTGAATCTCTTCATTAAAAGCGAACCAGACATCAGAGGCCATAGGGACATTATAACTGATTGCTTTATTGATACTGCATTACAAATGAAAAGTACAATAGGTGCAGAATCCGGGCAGTTTCAGTCTTGCATATTAGGCTGAGTGCACATAAGTGAAATGATTCAAGATACATCAATACCCTTTCTGGCCCACCCACCCCCCACCATATAAAACATGAGCAGACAGTAATACATACAATGACAAAACCAGTTTTTTAAACAACAAATACAATTCTTCCCTTCATTTAGTGCAGAGGCAGCTAGGTCCATCACCAAAAGACTGAGCCTTTGAGATCAGGCAGGATGAAGTGGATGAAGCTATTGTGCGATACTAAGACAATGGAACCAGTTGGGGGCCCTGCTCCATCCTTAAAGTGCTATTGCTATGCACAGAAGGTTGGAAGAACAGCTCTGGTGTTTTCCAGCAAACAAGCCATAAAATAATGTATAAAAAAGTGTTTCCCCCCTAATGCAGAGAAACTAACTTATATGCTTTAAACATTGTAGCCAAAGAATTAGTTGTGCCACTTCCATAGATGAGTTGCACGCCCAAAATCCCAGTGTATCATGCTGAAAATGTGCCCCTACAGAGGTGTTTAATTTGAAAACAGCCAACCGTTCTCCATGCAAGCCTACAGAGAAGCAATACCTAAAGATATCATCCAAGATGGCAAAGGAATGGGAGGAGAGAAATTATTTTCATGGTTACTTCTGTGGCATCAGAGGAATTGCACTGAACCCATATTGTGCTGGCAGCTTCGGACACTCTGCTGTGAAATTGTCCTTACCCTTCTCTTTGCTGTCTGAAAAACTGAGCTAGCACAGTTCCACATGGAAAGTCTGTGTGAGTCATGTCAGCAGTGGGACAAATTTGGACCAAATGGGTTAAGCTTCTAGATTGAGATTTTCAAAGATTAATGGGAATTGGGCGTTCAAGTCTCTTAAGTTATTTTACAAGATTGATTCTTTCCATACAAGCAAATGTGATTCCTTATAGCTGTTGTGGTTAGTTAACCTTTACAGAAAAGCACAAAGGCAAATTCTGATCAGTTCTACTAGTATAAATACACTGACATTGTTTACACCAAATGTAAACTGGAGCAGACCTCAGTGCTCTGCAATGTATATGAACAAGGTAAATCAGAAAGTGGAATTGACAAGAGGACTCTTACCTGCAAAAATATTAAAGAGGGTTTTAAATCCCTCCTCTTTCCCACTTGCAAAATCTTGACTCCAATCCTATCCATACTATTGATGAGAAAATATTTCTGTAGCTTAGCCCAACTGGTCCAATCACTTAACATAAGGCCACCACAACATAAGGTGTAAGATCAGGGCACGTCATTCACTCATTGCCCAGTTTCATATGGAGCTTAATCCTTTTGGTCTTTCTAGCCAAATGAAGCAAAGCAGCCAACAGGAAAAACACCTACTGATTCTTCAACTTCATAATTTTGATCAAGTTAAGGCTGCAGGACCCCTATTTAGGTCCCGTGTTACAGCACAACTCAATCTGTTACATGCAACAAGCAATGGTTGAGTATGAATGCTTACTCAAATCTCAACCAAATCTAACGCATATTGAATACGGAGCTGGCCACATCATGAGCGGGTTTTCTTTTGGTATTTCCAGTACTTCTGCTTGTGCTCCCAGTAAGAACCAGAGACTGCAGATAGGCGAAAGTTTGGCTGAAGTTATAAGATCTTTCTGTATCATCTCTAGGTGCCATAACCCTCTTTCTGCAGCAAAGAAAGCCCTCCCTTATTCCCTAGAGCTACCACAGTGCAGGACAGGAGGTCTATACCAAGAGATTTCCATAGTGCTGCTGCATTTAAGCACTGAAGGTTTAAAAAAACTGTCCCTCTAACATACAAGCCGTGGCAGCTCACATAAGGAACAGCAACCAAGTAAGGAGACATTGTAGCCTTAAGAAATATCTTATGTTGCAGTTCAACCAAATGGCTGAAAATATACCCTTTCCCTCTGCAGACAGCAAAATTTCTTCAGAGGGAAGCAGCTACTCAGAATATTCCTGGGCAAATGTTAATGAAAAGCCTAATGAATATTCATAAAAGACAAGAGGAATAATATCTCATAGAAAATTCACTCTTAAAACATACTTTAAAAAAAGATAAAATAAAAGGTGCCTTAGCTGCTGGCTCCAGTTTTGAAATTCATGAATTTTTCCATGTGGAGACTGAAGGCCAGATTCAGCAAGGCACTTAAGCAAATGGCTTAGTGTTAAGCCTGAAAGTAGTGCCACTGAAGTCAAAGGGACTGCGTGCTCACACATTCAACTAGGCATGTGAGTATCTTGCTGAACTGGGGCCAAAGAACCTGATTTACCATTGCCTCATATAGTCATCTATATGGGTGCAAACAGCTACCAAATTTCAATGGTGCGAACGCCTACACAACATACAAAGCAGCAATTGTGAAATGGGTTCACAAAGCTGCAGAGAAGCCCACACTACCTAAGACCCCAAATTCCTCAAACCACAGGGAAGTTCAAATCTCAGCCTGAACTATTGTGCCATAGGCCTATCTCTTCCTGTGAGCCAGAACTCCAGCTATTACTGAGTCTTTGGAAAAGGCCAAAACCCATGAAGCTCTGAACCCCAGCAAAACCCATTAAAGGGATCTAGCAAATCATGTAAGCATGTTTAATATTGTGTATGAGTTCAATTGACTTCAATGGGATTCCTCACATGCTTAAAGTTAGCTGCACATATAAGTACTTTGCTACATTAAGGCCAGAGCACATTTAGTTTCTTGCAGGATTGAGTGAAAAAGAGAAGATATTTAAAGAATTTTCCTTGTGTCTTTATGAATATTGTCCCTTGGTACAATTTTCTCTGTATCCCTTCTCCTGTAGCAAAAAACTAAAAAAAAAAAGGAAAAAGCATGTTTCACATTTCAGGTGGACATTTATTTGTTTAATAGGTATTTCTTTCTCTCCCTCCACACACGCGCGCACACGTATGTAAGTACGTACGTATTGCGCCTTCCCAACCCACTCCCATACCACCTTTTAAATTTGGATCATTATTTGATTTGTTATATATTTAATAACAAAATAAATAAAGGATTTACTTTTTGTTTTGTATTGCAGTGCCTTTTTAAAAAAACCAAAGGCTTCATGGCTCAATGGTGCAAGGTAATATTAATAAACAAAAGGATTATACATTAATATCCTCCTTCTCAGCCCCGCCCACTAACCCCCCCCAACACAAAATGGAATACAATTCAAGTAGTCTCTCTCTCTCTCTCTCTTTTAACATGTTTTAAATGTATGGCTATATAAGGCAAAGCAAGCCCAGGTCTGGTTAACAGTGTCCCCATTTTATTAGCGAGTATGTCAGAGGGAGATGTACTTGAGTTCCCCTTGAGTTCCCCTTTTATGGTTTCTAGACAGATTTTAAGTATATTAAACCAACATGTTTTACAGCCCTCTACCCACCTCACACACCTGTATTTTCACTCTATGTTGAGCCTCAGGCAAGACTATAAGTTTTTCTCTCCCCCATAGATATGAGCTTTGATTCTGCACTAGGCACAAAAAAGTGGGGGGCAATGTGACTGCGTAAAACACCTTTGCACCTCTGGAATTGTAAGGGTGTCTCAGGGAGCCTACCCTATCTCCAGTGTTAGTCAGAACAGCCTAGTGCTCTAAGTTACACTCAGACTTTCCATGGTCCCCTAAAGTGAAAATAAGAGAATACAGTGAGATTTGACTGCAGCCCCATGCCATCCTCTCTACACCAGACTTGTTAGGAAAGATGCCACAGAATCATTTTGCCAGCTCTACTCCTTTGGCCGTGAATGTTCTCTGAGGGACCATCCTGCCCAGCTGTCTTGGAATGATGTAAGAGGAGCACGGTGGAGTATAGACTAGGCCTACCCCTTTGAAAAGTGAGGAGGCAAAGGGAAGGAGCAGGATAAGGAGCTGATCAGTCATGGAGCTATTGCTTCTGTGGAAACTCACGCAGGCCTTGATTCAGCAAGATACTGTGCCCAACTTCAAACATGAGAACAGTCCCACTGGACTCCATGCCTTGTTGAACAGGGGCCTCAGTGAGCCTTAAGGTCAGAGAGAAGGTGGTAGAGGGAGACCAAAAAGGACTGGACGAATGAAACACAAACCTTGGTGTGAATGACAGCGCCCCTATCCTGCAAAAGCTTATGGCTATCTTTCCACAGAAGGAGTAGTCGCACACCAGGTGACGGAAGTACTCTTAAGGTGAGAATTTAAGCACATGCCTAAGTTCTTGCAGAAGTGGGGACCTAGAGGTCTAACTCAGACAAACTATTCTGAAGTTAATGTGGCTTTTTTCAGAAAATTCCCTTTTGATCTAAACAAATGTATATAGACGTATTTCGGGGGGTGTGTGTGCATCTGGTATGAGTGACAGCCAACTAGCTCATATGGTCATGACCAAGCTATATTTCAGAAGAGAAAAGAAACACATTTATCACACTTTTCCTAAAACGAAAAGCTAAAATTTCAAGTTCAATATTCAATATCTTGTCCTTCCCTCCCTACCCCCACCCCCTTATTTCTGGGTCCCCCCCCTTCCAACTTACTTTAGCACCATAACACGTTTTAAACATTACAATCCCTCTTCAGATACTACACAAAAATTGTCCCATAAAAATAGTGCTTTTTGCCAAAAAAAGAAAAAAAAAAGTTTATATATATTATATATATAAATCGAATAAATCCGTGGCAAATGTGCAAACGCCTTCTCTATTTAAAGTGAACATCAGTTCACTTTCTCTTTATTTTTCCCCCTTCCTTTACCTCTTTCTCTCACTTCATCTGTGATTCTAAAAAGGTGCAAGTTGATTTGGAATCTTGTAAATAAGCACACACACAAATATTCAGATGGGTCTTCTTGCAATTTCTTCTCACTTTTTTTTTAATGTAAAGGTGCAAAAAAAATTTGCTCTTTACAAAAATAAGAAAAAATACAAAAAAAAGTGGGGTGGGAATGATTAAAAAATATAACCCCTCAAAATAAATTTTGCCCCATTTTTTCACTTTATTGTCAAGAAAGACATGGAATGGACTCTTCAGTTTTTCAATTTCATATTCTTTTTTTCCTTGCTCTTGCTCTTCCTTTTGCCTTCTGCTCTTGGCACGTGGGATGTTATGCCATGCCCATTATTAAAAATGTTCAAGTGCCAGACTGTCCCTTTAAAGTATGGGCTTGAAAATACTGGGTTAGATAGGGGAATAAAACAAAAAGCAGAAATTTAACCCCCCCAAAAAAACCAACCAAAAAAACCCTTTAATGTTTAAAGGACAATGCCACAGAAATTATGTTGTTGCTGACAATGCTGTAATTCCATTCTTACTACGTCAGTTGTTTGGTTCTCTTTAAATTGGCGTTACAGTGCCCCTTTTTATTGCTTCTTGGTGGGGAAGGCAATATCCCTCTTGCTTTGCAGCCAAGAGGGTTAGGGGGTAGGGAAGTTAGGCTTCAAAAGTCCCCCTAGGAGATTTAAAAAAAATAGAATCCATTTCACAGTTCATTTCTGGTTGTCTGATGTTTCTGAGGAAACTTGCACGATCAGAGGCTTCTGGCTAGGCAGGGAGATGAGGGGACGATGCACCTTGGTTTCATCAGATGCTTGCAGCCCTTCGGCTTGCCACCGGTACCTGCGAGCGCGGAGTATGCTGGGACCTCCCTGTTGTAGGCGCTGGGAGCTCTTTTTCTGCCACACATCGTATTTGGAGTACTTGGTATGTGAAGGTTTTTGAAAGCTATCCTGAAAGAGGAGAAAGGGGTGGTAAAGGAAAAGCAGAATGAGGGTCACAGTGAATAAGCCGTTAGCTAAAAATCCCATAACACTGTAGGCTATTGTTGCTACAATGAAACCCAGCTAGGCAGACCTGCTCAACTTGACACTCTGACAGCAAAGGTTCTGTATTAGGAGAAGGGTGACATCTCACTCCCGGCATTGAGATACTTAACAGCTCTTGTGAATTGCTGACTATGAAATTACCTTTGAGGGGCACGCTCTCAATTGCTTCTCTTCCTTGTAAGTGTGTTACTGCTTTTGTAGAAAGGGAAATTCATTTAAAGGATTTATATCTTTTGCTACACTAACAGAAGTATTTCTGAAGCCGCTAAAGCTAGTCATGAATGGCAATTGCTTTATTTGCTTTCACCAAAGGGCTCTGCCCAGATGCAAACCTCAGTTTTTAATTAAATTCCAAAGCGGAAGCCGTGTTAGTCTATTGCAGAAAAACAAATGGAGTCCTGTGGCACTTTTAAAGACTAACAGATTTATTTATTACATGAGTTTTCATGGGAGAAAATCCCACTTCATCAGATGCTTTGAAGATGGGAAACTTACAGAATGGGAGGAAATCTTCAAAGCATCTGACGAAGGGGGATTTTCTCCCACAAAAGCTGATGTAATAAATAAATCTGTTAGTCTTTAAAAGTGCCACAGGACTCTGTGAGTTTTTAGGTTGATATTTAGATTTTCCAAAGAACTGTAGGGCAGATATGTTTGTCCCCTGGGAGATGCTGGCAACTTTGTTTCCCACAGTCCAGATTCTCCTTGTGCAAATATCAAGTGATGAGTTTTGTTTTGTTTTAATGTTAATTTTTTCTCCACAAGAAATATGTTGATTTCTCTAAAATGAAAGATTTATCCCTTGATTCCATCCCCCTCAGATATTGTCAATTAATGCTGTTGACATTGAGAGACAGCATAACACAGTGGATGGGTTACCAGTAGGTTCTACGGTTGGCTTTTCTGAAACCTCAGACAAGTTACTTCACTGCTGTGGGTCTCAGTTTCCCCTGTGGGGATGACACTTGTCCTCCTTTATAAAGTGCTTTGAGATCTCTGTAAGCTTTAAGTATTACTATTATTAGCAGCAAGATATTTTGCTAACGAGGACAGGAAAGATTAAATGAGATAGGAGGAAGCAAGTGGCCACAGTTTGTGGCTTGATGCGATGGTTGTAGATTTAAGTGTTACACTGAATTATGAAGGATAACAAATCATGCACTTACAGGGTCCAATTTGCAGTTTTAATGAACATTCACAATTGCAAATGGAGTCATTTGGAGCTGAGGATGCTCGTGCAAAATCAGGCCCATGGTGCTTTTCATCAGTGCTAGACAAACTGACCCTTGTAACGCTCAAGTTTACAACACATCTGATATAGATCGGTAGGTAAAATGAGGCACAAGGAGATGAGTTTGTTCACTGAAATCACATCAGCAAGCAACAGAACTTTGGTGCCATATACCCAGTTCCTTTTTTTCCCAGCACGTCACAATGCCTTCCTGTTGGTCTAGTAGCCATTATTACTTATTGTGACTGAGCTACTTTCACTTTCTAATTGCCAACACAGATTTTTCTAGGTGATCTGGTGGTCCTTTCTGTTCATATTAAGCTCATTTGATTCCTCCCTTGCCTTTCAGTTTTAATCTTTATATACACTACTCTCCTTCTAGTCATCCAATCTCTCACTTTATTATACATTTGTGTTGGACAGGTTATTTTATATTATTTCCCCATTCAAGATATTCCCTCTATGTTCCATGAAGGTCTCTATGTACTATCCTAATGCAGAAGCAGCAGATCTTAGAGATATGAACTTTTCTCTCCCGTGGGATTTTTTTTTTTAAAAAGAGCAGCTGATTTGTAGATACAATCTTCACTTACCTTGCTTAGAGCTGGCAGAACCACAAGAGAAGAAGCCGAGAGATCCCGCTCAGACTTAACAGGCTTCGCGCAGTATGTTTCCAAAAGAGCAAGGTCACAGCTCCGAAAACAGCACTCCTCCACTATGCCACGATTGAACCTTCTGTTATTTCGTCCCACAGGTCTACCTGAAATGGGAGTCCTAAATTAGATTACAACCCCTAGTATGTAGTCTTCAAAGCAGCTGACGAAGTGGGATTTTCTCCCATGAAAGTTCATGCGATAAATAAATGTGTTAGTCTTTAAAAGTGCCACTCCTTATTTGTTTTGCTGACCTAGACTAACATGGCTATGCCTCTGGAACCCCTAGTATGGACACAGTTATGCTGGTAAAAAAATTCCTTAGAGTGGGGTGGCTCATTCCCCTTCCTGTATTGGAACAGCTATAAAGGTATAAAGCCTCTTCATATAACGGCATCTGTGAGGTATAATTAAAGTGGTGCAAACATTTAATGTAGACGAGGCCTAAATAATACACGGATGAGTGTTAATGCATCTGGTGTTGGGTCCTGGCATTTGTAATCTAGTAGAAAGAGGTAGAAGAATTCCTTATGAGTAGGGATCTACCAAATTTCTGACCATAAAAGCTGTATCAAGGACACTGAAATCTGTTCTCTGGCCACCCAGCTCTGAAGCACCGTGGAGAGCAGCAGCTGCTGGCTGGCCACCCAGCTCTGAAGACAGCGCCACAACCAAGGGTAGCAAGGAAGTAAGGGTGATCATACTGCTACTCCCTAACTGGCTAGTGACTCCTTTTTGGTCACAGTCCCCTCCTCCCCCCCTCGAGAAGCGCTGCAGAGAAAGCACAGGTTTTTCTTGTGTTGGTCACAGCATAAACAAGAGGTACTAGATTTCTATTGTAATGTCAATATTTCGCAGTGAAGTGGACCAAAGGAGGGAGATTGTACCACATGGACCAGTTGCAAAGCAGCTTAATCTCAGTGCAAGAATGATTCCCTAGCACATTTCTCAGCCATCCAAGAATAGTTATATAATTTCTTAACTGAGTCTCTTAATACAGGTTTCTCCTTCCATATTTCTCTGCAAAAGGATGCTGTACCAGCAGTTTAAGTTTCCAATGCTGTGCGACAAGGGGATTTCATTTCACTGTTTGTTTAGAACCAAAAACACCAGAGGAAAGGCTTAGGTAGTTCGATATCTTAAACAAACAAAAAGGCAGATATTTGAATTTGCCCACACTTCAGTGTGAGATGGGTCAGGAATGGACATACCAAACTTCTCATCTACAAAATGCCCTGGAACCAAACTGTGACTTTTGGTTAGCACATTGTTTTCCCCAAAAGAGTTTGTAAGTTGGGTTTGGGGTTTTTTGTTTGGTTGTTGTTCTGTACTGCTGGTTTGCTTGTTTGGGGGGGTTTTTTTTGTTTTGTTTTGGGGGTTTTTTTGCTGTTGCAGGGTTAGCTGGAGGGGGTCTCTTTCTGAGCTTCTTAACCTGGACCAGCTGTTCTCAACCTGGGAATTGCAGTCCATAGAGGTGGGGAGTGTGTCCTATCACTTTACCATTTCCATATTGCTGTGTGTGTTTTAGGTAGATGGTAGAAACAGAGAAGTCCTCGTACAGAAGAGGTTAAGAACCGGTGATTTAGAAAAAGTATTACAATTCCACTCCACTGACCTATTCAGAACATAACAGGCATAGAGAAGTGTGCAAATAGGTCCCAGTTCAGCAGAGCACTTAAGCACGTGCAGGATTTTTTCAGCAGGACTCCTCATGAGCTTAAAGTTAAGTGCTTTGCTGGATTATGGTCTGAGGGGCCGATCCTGAAAGGTGCTGAATTTCCTCCCATTTACTTCAGTACCTTCAGGTGCTCAGTAAGACTGGTTCCTGTGAATACATTTTCATCAAAGTGGCATAAAGCGTTCTGCGGACCCATTAAGGAATAATCCACTAATTCTTCTTAGACACACTGTCATGCTGCTAAAGAAGTACAGTAAATGTGTAGTATTTAAGGAAGCCTCTGGAGACATACCACTAGTTTAAATGCTTTTCAAACAAACACAAAACCCCCACAATTTCTGTCCTATATCAGCTGACATCCCCTTTTCCACTTATTCCACCTGCTGCTCTGCACAGCCACATTTTAAGGTCACTAGAGCAAGTAATGCACCAGAGTGAATATGAGCTGCTATAGGGGACTTTGCTGACTCATAAGATCCAGCCCAGCTTCTGGAATCATTTAAAAAGAACTAATTTTTTTTTCTTTTCAGAAAACATGTCAGGCACGACCTTTAATCAGCGAGCTGTGAAGGTTAGAAGGATGTTTGCTCCATAAAAAAAATTCAGGGAAGGGAAAAAGACAAGCATTGTTGGGAGTTTATTTCTCTTGTTAAAATGTTGGTGGCATATGAACTCCCTGCATTTGGCTTATCGTATTTCTCCCCCATTTCCTCCTCCCTCCCCATGCTGAGGACTGTGGCTCCCTATTTAATTCTAATTTCTGATCCCAGCCCTAGTCTGATTGATTGGTTGAGCCAGTCCCCTGGCATCACAATGTCAGCACTTGCCAGTCCCCTATGACTGGCTGTTAATCATTGGGAATAAAGGGTGCATTTTAGTGCCTTGTTGTCTCTAGGGAAAGCCCATAACTGCTATGGGTGTATCCTCCTGAGATACCTAATCACATGCTAAGTTTGTGCATGTATTCCAGTTTGTGTAACATCTATTAATCAGCAGGTGAATAGTGAAGGCAGCTGGGCAGGAGAGAAACAGATGTCTCCCTTACAGATACAGTAGATACAGTCTTCTCTGCATGTGCTTAATGGCCATCAGAGTCTACGGAAAAGGCAGGCCTGTGCAGAGAGGGAATACTAGCTCTCTACCTGAGTTCATACTAAGAAGGAATCCACAGCCATCCATGCACCTATCTGGATAATTGATCCCACTCAGCTGAAGAAAGGCATCATTTTCATTTTCTGTTACAGACATGCTACTAGTTTCTATAAGCAATTAAAATGAAGGGAAATCTAAGTATTGCACTATCCCTGAGGTCTGAAAAGCTCAAATATTTAGCATATTTTTATGATTCCAGGAAGGGGAGAGCAGCGTAAAATGAAAATCAAGAAGAAGTAAAGTGACTCTTTCTGATTGGTCTCCATTCACATTCACACCAGTGGAAGGGTGTGTTAGAGTTTCTGTCCTAAGGTGTTGAAGTACAGGGTTCTCTTTTTGAAAGAAATGTTTATTTAGCAGTTTTCAGTTGTGTGTATTTGTGGGTAAACTTTCCAGAGCACTGAAGTGACTTAGGAACCAAAGATCCATTAATTTTCCCTGTCACTAGGAAGCCTAATGGTGGGACTGAAAAACCTATTTAGGCACCTAACTCCTACAGATTTCAGTGGGAACTAGATGCCTAAATCCCTTGGAGAATTCCAGCCTAAGTGCCTAACTTGCTTTTGAAAATGGGACTTAGGTGCTTTTGAAAATTTTATCCTATATATACTGTGCGGTTATGTGGTGGATCCTGAGAAATATGCATCACTGGCCTAAGTCTGCTCTTACCGAAGTCAATGCAGAACCAATCATCCTTGAACCCGCCCCCCCACCCTTAGTTTGACAGCTGAGTAGTCCAATATGGTCTTGTGTGTTTGCTTCTGATATTCCCACCTTCCAGTCCTCAATCCTTTTCTCCACCCTTAGCATTCCTTTCCCACCAAAAAGAAAACAACAAAAACCCCTTGAAAACTCTGAGAATTTGCAAAATTATCTGCTGTGTAAGAGTCTGCCTGCAGTTTTCCTTGCTCACTTTGCCTGTGATAGGACACATTGCCAATTACATAATGGTATGATGTCCAGAGATTTGAATCTCACCAGAAGCCAGTACAACCTTCCATGGAAGATTTAGTGCTTTTAAAAACAAACAAGGCTATTCAGTACCAGAAACTCATTCAAGATAATGACCCAAAGACAACAGAAGCCAGGAAATTTCTAGTTAAGGGTGATAACACTGCTGGACTAGCTTGGGATGAGTGTTAGTTCCCTGATGTGATTTATTCATGGACCAAAGGGTGAATTGTTTGGCTTTTGGCCCATCTGTGGCCTCTTGCCTTAATGCCACTGGAACACGTGAGGTTGGGATGCTCTGTTACCACACTGCACAGACTCCATTCTTTGGCAGAGATGGAAGAAGGATCCATAGCAATTCACTCAGTATCATACCGAGAGGGAGGCAGGATCCTGGGCTTCAGAGGGGTTCTGGGCTGGCCCATCACAAGGCACAAGAGGCAGGGGACGCACAGGATCCTCCTGCACCCCCCCTGTTGTGAAGGGCCAACCCAGCCCCTCTCCCCTCAGGCCAGGGCTGGGCTGCAGGCCTGCTGCAGTGGGAGAGGTGGGAGCCGTGTGCTGGGTAAGTGCGGCGGGTGGGGGATTTTCTCCCAGCCTCATGCTTCCCACACTGCAGGTACAGACCCCCTGAGAGGTGGGGCTGAGACCCCTCCTGCCCTGTGCAGGGGGCGGGAGCAAATGTGGACTTGGTCCCCTGGGTGTTGGACACACTCACTATGACACTGCACTCACTCCTACCTTAGTGCAAGAATTAAATGTTTGCCTTTCCCCTTATGTTCTCTATTTAAATAATGATTATATTTTCAGAAGGCACCCTACATGTTCTGAGCTCAATCCCATCTTCTCCTGTCACTTGTGTTATGGGCATGCGCCTCCAAAATCTACCCCAGTGCTTCTGATGCATACCAAGATCCTGAGGATCACTAGCACGTGACA
This sequence comes from Pelusios castaneus, assembly GCA_007922175.1. Lineage (NCBI taxonomy): Eukaryota > Metazoa > Chordata > Testudines > Pelomedusidae > Pelusios > Pelusios castaneus. The sequence goes on along the minus strand of ML685792.1, from coordinate 12,633,130 downwards.
GCATGAACCTTCCTGGGTCAACCCACACCTGAGCTGGGAAGCGTCTCTGCAAGTGGAGGGGATTTGAAGTATGTTATAGAATGAGCAGTGTTAGCAGTAACGTTAAGTCACGTGAATGCTGCTGGACCGGTGCAAGTGCATGTCACAGCAAAGTATTATGCATTGTCTCTGCCCAATATTTGCAAAGGTGACGAGCACTTGCATCTCTCTGTGACTTCAGCATGAGCAGTGGCTATGGCGCATCTGTGGAAAAACCAAGCCGTTGCTACTTAGGTCTCTAACTCTCTGCACCCATGGTTTTAAATTCTTTTGGCCCTTATGAATGCAGCAAGAAAAAGTGCTCAGTCACTTAGATACTGGCCTTCTGGGTGACTGCGGGCAAATCAGTGCACCTTGCTGTGCCTCAGTTTCCCCACCTGTAAAATGCAGCTAATATTGCCCTCCTTTGTGAAGGACTTTGAGATCCACTGATGCGAAGCGCTGTATGAGAGCGAGGTAGTATTATTACAGTGATGTAGGTTCTATTATCACTAATACGTATGCTGTAGAAGAAAGGCCAGTGTCATGCATGTAAACACCTATAGATCTTAACTAACGGAGCAAGGAGCTGATCCCAGTCTGCTTGTGTCACCTCTCTTCAGATCTGCCAAATCCAAGTGAGTGTGGCTGGCGTGGCTAGGCAGATGTCAAGTTACCTGCTTTCTGATTAACACAGCAGAGTGACGGAACAGCAAGGGAGACTGGGTCATGCTGGTGTGGAGCCCGTTGCTGGAGAACTGGTATCTGGAGAAGCTCAATGGAGTAGGACCTAATGTTCAGAGCTTGTTTTCAGAGCTCGGAGGTGTGCTGGCTGATCTGTGCCTTTAATTCCAATAGACTCACTCAAAACATCAGCCACAAAGTGTGGACAGGTTTGCTTGGAGTGTCATCACCCCTGAATTTCTCTGGCTCTCCCACCCCTCTGTCAGTTTCTCAATCAAAACCACTGCTAGTATTTACTCTGAACACATATATGGGTATGTATGCACACGGGAGACTGCATGCACCTGTGCATAGCTGCATGTCTGTGTGGGGGGTGTACATATGCCTGTCTGTGCATCAGGGGGAAAGGCATGTACATGTCATGGCTGTGTGGAGGGAGCAGTGGATATGTGTTGGGTGTTTGCGTGTCACACACGGGAGAAATGTTAGGATTCTCGGGTGGCCTCTCCAATCAATCAAGCACCAAGCCAAATGGAATGAGACTTGGGTGTGAACAATCCCCTTTCCCTGTCAGAGGAATGTGGAGACCAACAAGAGAGCCTTTGTCGGATGGCTGGGCAGCCACAGCCATTGTCTCAGTCCCCCCTGCCTGCCCTTCCCCCACCCAGCAGCAGCTCCCCCTCCCCCTTCTTTTTCCTAGTGTTATTGTGAGGAACAGCACAGTGAAAGAATGTGCCCTGTCAGCATAAGTAGCTGGTGGATAGAGCTAAATTCTTATCAGCTGTTGGAAAGGAGGAAACAGGAGCTGTTGTTTACAGAGAAGTCAGACGCCTTCCCCCTTCCCAGACCCTCCCCCACCAAGCCACCCCCCACTCCAACAACTCCAGATCCAAGTCTTCCTTTCTACCCACCCCTCTCCCTGGTTCTGTTTTTTTGCTCATACCAGGAGTCCCTTGCTCCTGCAGCGGCCCTAATCCTTGTATCAGATTCTTGGCCATGCACCTCTCATTGTAATGCCCCTGGGCCTGAATCTCCACCGTCCTGCCCATAATGCAGTCACTCACAAGGGTACAAAGGCTGCAGAAAAAGCCTCCCAGTTGAAACGATAGCTTTTAATACAGCCTTTGCATCACGGTGTTGGACTCTAGGAAGGTGGGTCGAGGATAGCAGCGTGTTGGAGGCTCCCCCTCTGCAGCCTTACTGGGCTAGTCTATACTTGCCTATCTCCTGACGACTTACCAACTACACTGCACTAAGCTGACCGGAAATGGCATCCGGTCGGCGTAGCGCTGAAGTTAGAGCTTCAGTTCGGAAACTGATTGAGCGCATCGTAACAGACCGCTCAATTGAACATGCCATCAGTATAGACATAGCTTCAGAAACATGACAAGGTTTGGAGTTTTAACATCTAACTCTTTTTAGAGAGTTGATTTTCTGCCACTCTCTCATCAACCTCAGAGGAAAATATCCAGAACTGTCTCACTCAAATACGAAAGCAGTCAAAAAGTCCTGCAGGATCACTTGGGCCAGATCTGCTGCTAATATAAAAAACTTCATGGATCTACACTAGCTGAGGACCTGACTACAAAGGATGAGGCAGATTTAACTACATTGTTAAAGGGTCATAGGAGTTTTCACTGCAGAAAGTTTTCAGAGTGTCTCTTGCCATATTTCCTCCTGGAAAGGTTCAATGGAAGTAGAATCACATTTTTGGGTACCAGCTGAAAGAAGCTGTGTATTTTTCACAATTCTGAGAACTGCTGACTCTCCACTTTCTTCTGCTACCCCAAAACATGTTTGCATCATCTCTCTACAGGCATGGAGAGGCTCTAGAGCAGAATCCCAGACCAAAATATTTCCCCAACCCTTCCGCCTGAGAAGAGCACAAGATCTAGATTTAAATATTGAAAGGCTCATTTCCCTGTAGAAGAGAGGAAACATCTCCACCGTCTCCTGCCCCATTATCTTAAATCAATGGTTTTTAACCTTTTATCATTTGTGGACCCCTAAAAAATTAGGAATGGAGGTAAAGACTCTTTTGGAAAATCACTGTCTTAAATCCCCCACCCCCCCAAAAAACCGTTTACATATAATGCATGGAGTTAGGAGTGCACCCAGATAAACTGTCGCCTTTGGACTTCTGCAGACCTTATTCATCTGTGAATTCCATTTAAACAAACATTCAGTGTGATTTATCACAGTTTTCTTTGGGAGTAAGAGCTACAGGATTGGGCCTTGGTGTGCAGCATGTACATTTTCTCCAGTTCTATTTATCACTGTTGTACAACTGTAGCATCTGGGCCCCACAATATTGGGTGCCATGCAGACCATGCCAATCCTTGTCCCACAAGGCTTTCCAATCTCAGTAGACACAGAGAAACCATGCAAAACATATTTTAAAAATGCCCAATGCTTTTTACGGTTTGTATAAAGAGATGTCTGCCACGGCACTTCCCAACCCAGCAACAGTAGTGTCTCAGTGTGTCATCCTTCTGTACTACAACCCCACAGAAATGTTCTTCAGTACTCACCACCACTGAAGTTAGTTTCAAACATAGGTAGTCTCAGTGATAGCTGGCATGTTTGATAGAGTCTCCACTCTTGGGAGCCATTATTAATATTTATTATTTGTATTGCGATGGTGGCTAGGACCTATTGTGCTAGGCAATGTAGGAACACAGAACAAAGAGATGGACCCTGGCCCAAAGACCTTGCAATCTCTAAGTAATGCCCCTTTTGTTTCAGTCACACATTTCTTGCCCTCAGAGTTATGCAGAAGAACTTGAAAATGTGAACCCTAAAGGCTCAGTATCCAGAAGACAAATGAAAAAGAACCCAATGCTTATTTCTAACATAATCTCCTGATTTATGAATGCCTTAGGTGGATGATTCTGATTCTTCCAAGTTTATTTCATTTTCGCTCTCCTTGTATTCAGGAACCATACCCCATCTTGGGTTACATCCCTGCTTCACTGGAAAAATACACTGGCCCAGCCCTTGACTGCTTTCCACCTTGTATTGGCAATGACACCTGTGCAAAGCGTCACCATTATGATCTAATAGGATCTTGCAACCACCTTGCACTGGTGCAAATGGCAACACCCCAGTGCAGGGCAATGGTGAATCAGTCCCAGAAGGTTTGGGAGGTGCTGAGACATCACAGCAACCAGAGCTAAGGGAGGCACCTAAATACCGGTACATAAATGTAACAGTACTATGCCTCCCAGCAATGCCTGCCTAGCCCTTTAGCTTTAAATGAGTTTTTAAAACTATTTCTTTTCATACTCTTGTATTGCAATGGGATCATTTACAAGTACCAGTGCTGGAAGAGAAGATATGAATGAAATAAGTCAAAGCATATCCTTTTAAGTCCCTTCCCAGATGGATGAAGACAACAGAGTCCTGTGGCACTTTTAAAGACTAACAGATTTATTTATCGCATGAGCTTTCGTGGGAGAAAATCCCACTTCGTCAGACGCTTTGAAGATAGGAAAGTTACAGAGTGGGAGATGTCATACACTCCCCTGCATTTAATTTCCTCCCACTCTGTAACTTTCCTATCTTCAAAGTGTCTGACGAAGTGGGATTTTCTCCCACGAAAGCTCATGCGATAAATAAATCTGTTAGTCTTTAAAAGTGCCACAGGACTCTGTTGTCTTTCTACAATAGACTAACACGGCTACCCCTTTGGAATTTGACCAGAAGGATGAAGGTAGAGTTCATCAGGGCTTGTGAGGCCAGACTGTCCTAAGAGGTTCACTTCCCCCAGGATGTATTTAAATGGCATGCTCAGCAGCCAGTGGCCTCAAGGAGAGCTGCTCGGTGCTAAGCGGTTATGAAAACTCTGGCCCCAGTTGTGAAAAGTAAAGCCAGAATTTTCAGACTGCTCAGTTCAGCACCAGAAGCAGGAGAGAAACTAACAAGTAAGTGTGGCAGATCACTGAAATGCATTCTAACTGAGATAAAATAACACCGAGGACTTTTTCAGCACTAATAATGTTTCAGTGCCATGCTCCTCTGTGGCCAGTGTCTCAGTATAGTGACATGTTCCCATGATTTGCCAGGTGTGATTGCCTTTACAATGTAGGTCCTATGAATCACACAAGATGCATCTTTGTAAGATGGTGAAAGGGTTAACCTGGTCTTGGGATGGTTTTATTTCCTCTCTCAGGGCACATGGACCCTTCAGAAAAATGGAGAGAAGAAAAGAGTATTTGCCAGTTGGCCTGAAAGTTGCTGATCTGCCTTCAAAAATGTTTTTATTTTGGACTGGAAGTAAGGGTTATTTGAGGTGAAAAGAGGTTGTTTTGTCAGCAAAAGAAAAGCCTGTTCCCTTTCGTCCCCAGAGAGGGGAGGGAAGATGACACACAAAGGGAGAGACACACTATATATAGACAGAGAGGAAGAGGTGTTATACCCAGACAGAACTCTCCTCTTCACAACTGGCTAGGAAAGCAAGTCCCCAGTCCTATAGTCTCAGCAGAACTTTGGCATGTGGCTTGTTGACAGAAGAAAACATGGAAGGCAGAAGATGAGAACAGAAAGAGTATCTCGAACTGCAAACTCTTGCAATCAAGGTAACAAAGAAAAAGGAAGAGCTCCAAACCAGCATCCAGACCTGTAGCTCAGAAGGCACGTATTAATGATCAGCACTCAGCAGAGAAGTAGCGAGTGATATGGTATTGCACTATGCCACCATGAATTGTAGAGGGGAGGTCCAGGAGACAATCTCAATGTTTTTGAATTTCCCTTCTGCTCTTGCGAGATGAGGCAGAACAATAGAGCTGATGCTACATTATTTGGGCTCAACCAAACCTCAAAACTTAAGATCAAAATTCTTTGGGTGTGCACGTTCAAAACTGAGATTTAGGGTTTTTTTCCCTAAATTTATTGACTCTCCTTCCTCCTGACAGCTGAGATCTAGAAATCACTATTTCAGAAAGCAAATTTCCGCCATCCCTCAAAATAAGTCTGATCCAGTTGGTTACCAAGTTAGATAGGCTAATTAGGGACAATTCTCAAAGTCAGATGAGAGGTAATGGAAGGGAGAATTTGTAACAGGGAATTTTTGCTATCCGCGTCAAATGCATTAGTTCATCTATCTTTCCCTTTCCTGGCCATCTTCCTACCATTTATACTTGTCTTTCAGTGTTACTCCTGTAGTTAGATTAAAGAAATTCATTCAGCAAGTGAATAACAAGATATAAGTATACTTTTATTAGCTGAGGGAGAAATAATGTGTTCTTTGATTGAAATACCTACACGTGATGCTTGCAACAAATTTAGAGTGCATTTCTACTAAAAGCAATAGAGTTACATCCTCACTGCAGAAGTGAATTTGCCCAATGTAAGGCTGAAGAGATGAAGTATGATCTGTCTATACAAGGAAAGCACCCTGGTGCTAACCACAGCGTGTACATCCTTCCTCTCCTAACCCTCCTATGCCTAACAGCTGTTAAACCCTTTAGCAGTTAGTGTAAATAGGACAAAACAATTTGATATGGATATGGAAAATGTATCATACTTCCAGTAACTCTGTTGAAGACAGTTTTGCCCTGTATATGCCAGTAACTAAACATTTTTTACACCTGTTAATTGAGCAACAGGATAGGAAAAAGACTGTTAACAACATGCATGAGGCTTTTGAAATTCACTGGGAGTGGCCTGAAACAGACAGGTGTACACAACAGAAGTTGCAGAGATTAAAGAAAAAATTAAATATTCCTCTTAACGTAATTTAGATCATCACTGGCAGCTTTTGTCCATAAGCCTCAGTTAAAACTGCAAGTGGACTGCCTAATTGAATGCATGTGTCTGAGTGTGTGCACAAGCTTTCACACATACAGGGCAGATTGAGTGTGCAATAATCAGAAAGTGGCTTGGTAGAAGCATTATGACAACGGCATTCTTGCCTCAGTGTGATCAACTTCCCAGCAATTTCCCTGCTCCACCTCTGACACAGGACTTTTCTACCCAATAGATATTCCTAGCTTAACAGGCAGCTTCCAGTTGACACTTTTGGCACAGTCACATACATGAAAAACCAGGGCTTCCCCCTGATATATTAGAGTCATCATCACACTTGTGGCTCCTTGGGTACTTGCTTACACCTGCACCAAATGCATGTAAGATGTTACCATTCTGATTATGTAATATTTTACACCTTCCATTTTGTACTGGTGAAAGTGATGATGCAAAAGTGAAAGAGAATAGAGAATCTAGTGCTAGTGAGCTTCCCATAACCCTCACTTTGCATGTGGTTTGTTGAGCTGGGAGAAGATATGTTAGAATAATGCTGGGCACAGGGGGTATTTATATAAGCGCACACACCTCCAGTCAGAGAGATTTAGAATGTGCTTTGTCTCACTGGAAATGAGCTGATTCCTAGGAGTGTGAGTTGCCCCCCGTGGACATAGACCATTGCTCTTAGAAGTCACATGTTCACCCACAGGGGTGAAGCTGATGTCTGAGCTAAGGTGACTTTTTGGAGGAGAACATTTCCTCTTGTATGCGATGTGCCTCCTGCTTCCCCTATGCATAGGTAGCTAGTCAGTTCAACATAAAAGAATGCCAGAGCTACTTACTGAAGTAGAAGCCCCTGTCCCCACAGACAAACTGCAGTGTGTCTACTAGTTCCCCACCACAGAGGGTTTCAGCGGTGCCATATGCCGACGTGGAGTCCACCGTGTATGCCAGGAAGGTGAGTGCGAGCAGCAGTATCCGCCTAGAGGCACACATCCTCTGCACCTGAGAGACACAAATTCAAAATGTTAACTATGGTGCAGAACCTCACTTGAGTGTTTTCTAGGCACCAAGCACAACATCCCTGGGTCCATGGATAGGTGAAGATGGGACTGTTTGTGTAAGGAGAAGAGAGTGTTCTTTAGTTTATTTGCAAGGTCTTCAGACTCTTCTGACAGCGGTTAAAAACAAGCTATCTCTCAACCACATTCATCTTGCCACTTGCATAGAGCTGGGTCCCTCAAAAGTAGTACCTCCTGTCAGCTACCCAGAGAAGATTCTGCCTCTAAAGACTGTTTCCATGTTTGTCATGGCCAAGGACAGGTGGCCTTAGCTGCTGCCATTATATGTGTCTCCTCATTTTTCTCAGCCAATCACAGGGGCTGAGCTTTGAATACAATCTTTGGGAGACTAACGGTGGAGTTACAAAGGAGATCCCTTAGGATTATCATTCTCTTCATTATGGAAACACCACATTTATTCTTTCATACACCAAAATGTAGAGCTAAGGCATTGTAGGTAGTGCTAAGTTTTCCACAGCAATCATTTAAACTATGATTCTGTGGGATTGATATGAGCTATCATTTTGCTGTTCAGCTCCATCCATCAACCTCAGTGCTGCTGATGTGCAGTGTCCCTTTCTATTCCAGTCCCAGGCCTCTGAGCATTGATTGCCAAATGTATGCATGGGGAGGTGGCCATGTATGCCAATAGTCTAGGCTTAAATAACCAACTAATCTTATTTTATGTGTGGCCTAAATCAAAATTTGAATCCAGAACCCCAGAAGTTTTAAAGGCCAATGCTTCATGCCCTGCATCATCAGATCTTTACCTCAGGTTCCCATACCTACCGTGCTGTAACCTGATTTTGATTCCACATGGGTATATGTCAAGAGTAACTCCATTAAGTGCTACCATGAACCCCTTTGGTGGCCGTGGACCCTTTACCTCAATGTCACAGTTTCAGCATCTTTCACGGTGGGCAAATACCACCTGGCAGGGATGAAGAGGCTAAAACCATGCCTGACTGGAACAGTGATACCTCAGTGATGAGCACCATAGAAAAACCCTAAAATAAACCAGCATAGAGAGTGTGGCGACTGAAATCCAGTGTGGCTACTGAAATTCAGTGTGGCTACTGAAATCCAGAAAGAATGGCCAGATGCCAGCTGAAATATGGCAATTTGGATGTCCAAAGTTAATGACTTTGCACTTATTTGGCTTTCATCATCCCAGCATCTGAGCAACTCTTAATTAGTGATGGATTTTATCTACCTCACCTTTATCTAGCTTGTCCCAGGTCACATAAGAAGTCTTGCTCTGAGTTGAAAATTGATTCACCCAATGTCCTATGCACAAAGCCATTTTTTCTACCAACATTATAGCCAAGTATAGCAAATAATCCAACCTTACAGTGGTTATTTGTCTTTTTAGATCACGAAAAGGTAAAAGGCAATTTATCACAAGGGCCAGGCACCTTGGAAGGGAAATATGAATGGGAACCAGGGAGTCCTCCAGACAATATCATATTTTTCCTGTTACACTTTTAATGTTTGATTTATTAGAAGAAGCAGCAAAGAGAAAAATGCATGCTATGACAAGGGCGTAGCCATGGGTGGGCCAGGGCCCACCCACTTGGCCCTAAGGCCCGCCCACCTTAGTGCCCAGCAGCAACACAAACTTGCATATCTCCCTTCGACTTCCTAATGTCCGGTGGGTCCACTGTGCTGAATCACAAGGAAACGCCATCCCTTTGACGCGTGCTATTCCAGTTCAGGGGCTGGAGTTTATGCACTGACTTCCTGAATTTGCCGCCATCAGTCTATACAGTCCTTTAGACTTATGTGCAGTACTGGGAAGGAGGCAATGGTTGTGTTGCAGTAACATAGGGAAAGGTAGTAGAGAGGCTCTGGAAGTCAAATTTAGGCTTTTATGTAAGAGATTGATGCATGAAGATGCACGAAGTGGGATTGTGCCCATGAAAGCTCATGTGATAAATAAATTTGTTAGTCTTGAAAAATGCCATAGGTCTTCTTGTTTGTTTTTCTGAAATAAACTAACATGGCTACTCCTCTGAAACTGTACTACAGAATCTCTATGGAGACAAATTCCTTGCTTGAATAAAAAAGGATAGCAGTAAGAATATATTACCTGACCAGGATGGTGGTGGTGATTGTGAAATGCTCAGAGAGATAAAAGTGGCTACAAAAAACAGAAAACACAATTATAATGGGGAATTTCAACTATCCCCATTTTGACTGGGAAATGTCACTTGAGGGTAGGATCCAGAGATAAAATTTCTAGACACCTTCTTGAGGCAGCTATTTAAGGAACCCACAAGGCAAAGCAATTCTTCATTTAGTCCTAAGTGGCACACAGGATCTGGTTTGAGTTGAATATAGCTGATTCACTTGGTAATAGCAACCATAATTTAACTAAATTTAACATCCTTGTAAGGAGGAAAATACCAAAGAAACCCATCAGAGTGGCATTTAACTTCAAAAAGGGGAACTACGCAGAAATGAGGAGGCAAATTAAATGGAAATTAAAAGGAACAGTCACAAGAAATGCTCACAAACTATATGGATTTCTTTTTCTTTAAAACACCATAATAGAGGCTCAAACTATATATATATATATATATATATATATATATAGATATAGATATATAGATATATATAGATAGATATATATACATGCCCCAAATAAAAAAAAAAAATAAGAGGACCAAAAAACAACGGCAACAAAAAGGAATCCCACAATGGTTAAACAAAATAAAAGGGGCAGTTAAAGATATCATTTAAAAATTGGAAGTCAAACATTACCAAGGAAAATAGAAAGAAGTATAAACTCGAACAAGTCAAGCGTGAGACCTGCCTCGATAACTGTGCTGCACACATAGGTGCCAGCCCAAAGACTGAGGCACCACCTATATGTGTGGCACTTTAGAGGGCCCCCTGCCACCGAAAAGCTGCTGCCGCCAAAATGTGGGACGAAAGCCTCCCCCCTGCTGCTGTAAAGCTGGTGCCGAAAAAAGGTGGCCATGTGGAGCGAAGAAGCCCTCCTGTCGACAATAACACTTTCAGTGGTTGTACAAGATGAAGAAGTCCGCCACCGTCAAAAAATACCACACACTGCTGAAGGTGCCTGTGGCTTTTTTAATTTTTGCTCATCAGAGGGCGTTCTGCTCCTAAGTACCGCAGCACAGCTAGACACCTCGGTACAATTTGCAGGCTCCATGGCAACCTGGCGCCCAGGATTTGTCAAGCCCTGGTGTAAGAGTATAATCAGGCAAACCAAAAAAGAATCTGAAGAGCAATTAGCAAAAACACACAAATGAAAACCATTTTTTTAAGTACATCAATCAGTGGGGTGGGCAGGCCACTGGATGAAAGAAGTGCTGAAGGAAAGGGAAAACAAAACCATTTCAGAAAAAAATAAATGAATTCTCTGCACCCGTCTTCTCTGCAGAGCATGTGAAAGAGATTCCCACATCAGATCCATTCTTTTTAGATGACAAATCTGAGGAACTGTCCCAGATTGAGGTGCTAGTAGAGGAGGTTTTGGACAAAAGTGATTAAATTAAACAGTAATAAATCACCAGGACCAGATGGTATTCACCCAAGAGTTCTGAGAAACTCAAATATGAAAATGCAGAAATACTAACTGTGGCATGTAACCTTTTATAAGTTAAATCAGCCTATGTGTCAAATGACTGACAGATACCTAACATAACTCCAATTTTTAAAAAGAGTTCCAGAGGCAAACCTGGCGGTTACAGGTCTGTAAATCTAACTTCAATACCAGGCAAATTGGTTGAAACTATAATAAAGACCAGAATTATCAAACACATGTATGAACAAGTATGTTGGGGAAGAGTCAACGTGGCTTCTGTAAAGGAAATTCGCAGCTCACCGGAATTAGAATTCTCTGATGGTGTCAACAAGCATGTGGAAAGGGTCATCCAGTGGATACAGTGTACTTGGACTTTGCCTTTGACAAGGTCCCTCAAAAAAACACTTTAAGCCAAGTAAGTAGTCATGGGATAAGAGGGAAGATCCTCTGATGGATAACTGGTTAAAAGATAGGAAACGAGACAGAAACAAATAGTTTTCACAGTGAAGAGAGAGAAACAGCAGGGTCCCCCAAGGATCTGTACTGGGACCAGTGCTGTTCAACAAATTCACAAATGATCTGGAAAAAGGGAAACAGTGACATAGCAAAGTTTGCAGACAATACAAAATTACTCAAGATAGTTAAGTCCAAAGCTGACTGTGAAGATACAAAAAGATCTAAAACAACTTGGATGACTGAGCACAAAATAGCAGAGGAAATTCTATGCTGATAAATGCTAAGTAATGTACACTTGAAAACATAATCCCAACTATATGCACAACATTGATGGGGTCTGAATTAGCTATTACAACTCAAGAAAGAGATCTTGGAGTCACTGTGGATAGTTCTCTGAAAGCATCTGCTCAATGAGCAGTGGTAGTTAAAAAACCTAACAATGTTAGGAACCATCAGGAAAGAAAAATATAAATAGAACAGAAAATATCACAATGCTTCTTTATAAATGGTACATCTACACCTTGTGTGTGTGTGTGTGTGTGTGTGTGTACACACACACAGTAGAATAGGAACAAGCATACAGAATGGGAACAAAAATTATTAAAGGTATGAAACCGCTTCCTTATGCAGAGAGATTAAAAAGACTGGGACTGTTCATCTTAGAAAAGAGAAAACAAAAGGGGGATATGACAGACCTCTATAAAACCATGAATGCTGTAGAGCAAGTAAATAAGAAAGTGTTATTTACTCCTTTGTACAATACAAGAGATAGGGGCCACCCAATGAAATTAATAGGTAGTAGGTTTTAAAAAAAACAAAAGGAAGTCCTTCTTCACATAACACATAGTCAACCTATGGAACTTGTTGCCAGGAGGTGTCGTGAAGGTCAAAAGTACAGGTGAGTTTAGAATTAGTAAAGAATTAGAACTGCTATTAGTGAGGGCCAGGGAGGCAGCCCCATGCTCTGGGTGTCCCCTAAACTTCTGGTTGCCAGAAGCTGGGACTGGAAGACAGAGCGGGGGAATCACTTGATAATTGTCCTGTTCTCTTCATTCCCCTCTGGAGCATCTGGAACTGGCCTCTGTCAGAAACAGGATACTGAGCTAGATGGACCATTGGTCTAACACAGTACAGCCCTTCTTATGAGACATTTAGAGTCTGATCCTGCAACGCTGAGGTCAGTTGGCACAGGATCAAGCTCTTAAGTCACTTGGCAAGGTTCTGTCCTGCATTACGCTTCCATTGAGAAACACCAGGGATAACGCTGATGGGTAACACTGAGCCATGATTTCATTTTTATACATCCTCCCAAGCTAGAGTGTTTCCTATTAAAAGGTTTTAATCCTGATTTAATGGCCTGGCGGGGAGTGACCAATGCTCCCTGGCATTACCTCAATGCTTCCCATGCACTTCAATCACATCCCAGATGTAGCAACCTCACTGTAGTGATCTCTAATGATCACAATTATCCCATTTTTATGTGGTTGCTGATTGCAAACATCCCGCAGGCTGAAGCTAAGCTTGCAGCTCATCATTAGGGCAGCAGGTGCTGTATAGGCAATGCCACCGCACAAGGAGCTGAAATGGGGCTTAAGGCCAGACAAATCACCCCCCACTGCCAATTAACCTCCAGCTCACAGGAGCTGGATGGGTAACCAAGAAGCCAGTCATCAGTTTCCCCTCCCTCTCAGACCATCGCAGTCAGTTTCTCAGAAGTGGATTGCATTGAATGTTTGACAAACCTGAGCAGAAACAACCCTCCTCAGAAGGACCAAGATCTGGGACTTTGTCTGTCTCTGAGTCCTGGAAGAACCCTGATGAAAGTGGTTTGGGGGAGGTCTTTATTTGCAATATTAGCTAGGGTCGTGCTTTTAAGAACATTTGTCAGGCAAGCAAGTGACACCCCCACCCTCCGGTTGCCAACCACACAGCCTGATGGTTTCACAACCCAGAGATGTTGTCTCTAAAACTCAAGGGGTAGCTGACCTAAAAGAAAGGCCACTCTCCCTTCTCCAGCCTAGCCCTCTCTAAGCATAGCATCTGACAAAGTGGGATTTTCTCCCACCAAAGCTCATGCGATAAATAAATGTGTTAGTCTTTAAAAGTGCCACAGGACTCCTTGTTTGTTTTGCTGAACTAGACTAACGCGACTACCCCTCTGGAACTAAGCATAGCCAGTTACCCAGCTACCTATCCTAACCACAGAAGGGAATCAATGGGATATTCTGAAGTGAGCCTCATCGCTTCCTCCCTGGTACTACTAGTCAAAACTCATTACAAAGCCCTCTGCCTGGCAGTTACACCCTCCACCCCAGACAGGTGGCTTGAGAGAGAACAGGGGAGAGAGCTTTTTTCCTATCCACACCTGTGTGCACTAGCAGGAAACACAGAGCACAAGGAGTCCCAAACTCCCATGGACTAAATGCCCAAATGCCTCCATGGAGTAACATCAGCAATGCACTACGCCCCAGGTGCAGTCAGCTCTTCCCCTCCCTGCCTGTGCCTCCACCTCAACCAAAGAAGCAGCCATGGGATTAAAGCCCAGCAGAGTTGCCCATGACTAGTTTTTCCCTTAATGTTCCCATCCCTACCATGTACCATGAGAGAATAAACACATACCAAAAGGATGAGTTTTTGTCAGCAGTGCGACCTGATACACTCCAGTTCCGTGAGGAAAAAAAACTTCAGTTCCTTTGGAAAATGCTAGCACCTACAGACTAAAATTGCCCTGTTCCATTATTTAGTGCCAAACTGCTCCCGGCCCCTTCTCCCCGTACAGGTAAGGAGACAATCAGAGTCGACTCACGCCATCGGTTTACTCTCCACCCTAAAAACGACTAGTGACTCAGGTACGGCGCCCCTCATAAATGGTCTGTAATAAAGGCTAAGAGACAGTACTGATGCTGTAATCTAACCCAATTCCAATATGTTCGGGTGCGATCCAATGAACTGCCTAGTCTGTAATCCCTCCTCTCCTCTGAACACCGGCTTGTCCCAGACAGGGCTCAGGGTGATTTTCACCTTGCTGTATTTCCCCGCCCCCCCACCCCCCCTCTTCCACAGAACAATGTAATAAGAAACCAGATGGGCAAGCAAGAAAGCAAAAAACATATTTACTCCTTGACTAAAGCATCTGTAACCCTATGCAGTCCCATAGACCTTTAATTATCCATTTGCTACATTTATTCTATGCAATACAAGGAAAAGCCCGGCAGACTTGACTACATGGCAACTTCTGTATAGGTCCTCTGACCTCTCTGACATTGTCACTTGCAGAGTATGTCTGGTGATCTTTTCAATCTGCTCTCTTTTCCTCTCCAGTTTCATTCCACCCTGATCTTAATGGGGAGATGTATTTCACAGGTCACTTCCACGAATGTACAAAGCCTGTCTGTTTCTAATTACTTAAACCCCTATGCAATCAGGCAGCCTCTTAAATTCCAGTCGGGATAGGCAGCCCATTGCTGTAGGAGACATCTAGGTTCAGTTCCTAGCTCTGCCACAGCCTTGCTGTGTGATCTTGGGCAAGTCTCTTAATCTGTCCTTGTCTGTAAAATAGGGGACAATACTTCCTTTTTTCTCATCCTTTTTCTGTGTTGTCTATTTCAACTGTACATTCCTCAGGGCTAAGATAGTCCCTTATTCTGTGTCCAGGATCTAACACAATGGGATCCCTAAGCACTAGCATAATACAAATAAATAAAGGCTGAAAATGCCTGGCAATATTCAACCTGCTCAGGAAGTTTTTCTAGCTAAAATGCAAGGTGCAGAGCACCGTGCCAGGGGATTGAAATTAAAGCTCACCCATGAGTTTTAAGTCCCATCTTCACTGGGGAGTGGGGGGACAATCAACCTGTTACAGTCCAGTGAAATCAGGCTGGTTCTGCTGTGTGTGTATAATGCTGTTTCTTCTTGCCTGCATGGACATGAAGCTGAACAGTCCTTAACAGGGTTAAAAAATTATTCTAGAACATAATTATAAAAATGATTTTCTCTACACACAGACAAGAAAAAACCCACTGGATTCAGTAACCTCGTTGGGCCACAAGCATATTTTACATGAGTTTAAATGTGGTTTATTTTTGTAGCATAGTGTCCCTAGAGTGACTAGTTTCGCTGTAACATTTGCCTTTGGTTCTTCACTCTCACCTCAGTTTATTGTAATTTCTCTGCTAGTTCAGTGACACCTGCTCCCACCCAATATTTCCACACTGTTCAGCAGAGGAGCTGTTCCACTGCTTGTGTACATCAGTGTGCAGGGCAGATGATATTGCCTGATGGCTGGGGGGGAAGAGGCTGAATTTCGCTCTCCCCTCCAAAGAAAACCATCCCTCTAGGAGTCTAGGTCAGAGTCTGCCAGAGAAGCAGGGTGGGGAAAAACACCTATACTGAACCCACCCAAAAGCTGACTCTTCCAGGGTGATTGCAGCATAGGAGAAGAAGACGCAAGTTACACTTCTCAATCATCCAAGGCTGTTTGGTCCCTCACTGGTCAAGTAAATCCAACTTAGGGCTCCCTTGCCTTATAACAGGCTTCTACTACTTGCTTCCCCAGCTCTCTCAGTGAACAAGCAAGGAGCTGAAACAAGGCAACAGCATGAATCCTGTTCACCTGTAGTATGCATTTGCCAGCACTGCCTCCAGTATGTCTACTGCTCCCCCTTTTCAGAGTGGTGATCTATAAAGTCTTGCAAAGCCCCAGCTTGGGAGAATTGCACTAGAGTAGCATGGGGCTGAAACTTGGCCACGTTATATTATAGGCTCTTCGAAGAAGGAAGATATTTGCACAATGGGACTCTGATCCCTGTCTTGTGGCTTCTAGGTGCTATTAAAATCACCCCTCACAGGGTTTTCTTTTCTATTATAACTACATTGGTACAAATATACTGGGAGGAAGTCAGACAAGCCTTGATCTATCCTCAGAAGGCCTGCTATAGCAGTGTTACCTCTACAGTGGTATGCCAGCAATACATGAATGGCAGCACATGAGACTATACAGGACACCTACACTCGGATGAGTCATGAGTTGAAGCTTGTGGCACCGTCTCCCATCCTGGGGCCATTACAGATTTTCATAAACTATGTGCAGCACAATCAGCTGGGTAAGTTAACTCCATTCAGCTGCTGGGGAACCAGAGGCCAAGGGATTGTGGCCAGATGAAGGCACCGTACCAGAGCTAAGCTGAGAATGCAGGCGTTCCTTGTGTCCAGGTCTGTGCTTAGCCCTCTAGACACCTGTTTTGCTTCTCTCCTGTGTGAGCAGTCCTAGCGAGGCAAGGTACCAAATTTCCTGACTGATCCAGCTCCTCCTTTGGGCTGGCCCACTTTAGAGTTGAATTCCAGCAGAAGGAGCAAACTGAAGAGAGGAGGTCAAATTGGCAAGATTTTGGCTTCAGAGACAGTAGGCCCAATTCTTTCCTTGGAAAATCACTTTTACATTACAGAACAGATTTGTAAAGCTGCAATTCCCATTGGATAGCATTTCACACCCATTTCGCACGGCTGTAATTACACATGTACCAGGGCAAGGCAGAATTAAGACAAGGCTAAGAAGACATGAGGAGTGACTCGGTGGTCCTCAACCAGTAGATCGCAATCTACTGCCGAAGGGCAGTTGCCATTGAAACCTATGAGCATTGCACCATCTGCTGGTGAAAGGTTGGAGATCACTGCAAAGGCTGTGCTTAAGACCATGTATTCAACTGTATTAGGAAGGAGGTCGCATGCCAGTTAGTGTCTGCCTGATTCTCGATTAGACTATCTCAGGTATTTATGTGCCCCTCATTACCATACTGTTGGGTGCCTCACAATCTGTAATGACTTTATCCTCATTGCACCCCTATGAGATAAGGTAGTGCTTGTATCCCCATGTTACACAAGGGGAACCAAAGCACAGCCAGATTGAGTGACCTGCCCGAAGCCTCACAGGTAGTCTGTGGTAGAGGCAGTGTTCCAAATCCCAGGCTGATGCCCACACAGTTAGGAAACGTTTCTTCTATGAAGGCCTCTTGACACCACCCTGGCTGTATAAACAAGAATACAGACCCTACAGCCTTGATTTTCAGAAGTGCTAAGGACCCAGAACTCCATCTGAAGTCAGTGGGAGAATCCAGATACTCAGCAACTTTGAAAACCAGGCCTTGATTTAATGCACACCCAGAACAGAGGTGATGTCACCACTCCAGAGACCAGGGAGTGTCTGGAAATTAGAAGAGGGTGAGGGAAGGTGTTTCCGCTTAGTATTTTGAATGTCACAGGTGTGAGTCCGTCGTGCAATCTCTGAATTCCATGTTACTGTGACTGCTTTAAGATTTCCCTCTGGAGGTAGCAGGAAAAATGCAGAGCTCAAGGACACGTCATATGGCAGAGTGGTATTATAAAGGAGGCTATGAGATCGATTATCCTGGAAGTAAATTGCAAGAGAGTAGCTTCTGGGTAACAAAAGTAGTTTTCTGAGGACAACTTTTTGTACCACCTGTCCATGTGGCTCCCTAGCACATATGTTGTCAGTTCTCATGATTTTTGGTGTTTTCTTAAAGCTCTAGGTCCTGGAATCATGTGATTGTATGAAACTGTCAGCTTTAATTAAAAAAAAAGAAATTTCTCACCCTCATGTTTGAGATGAAAAGCTCAAAAATATAAAACTTGACAGCTCAAACACCAGATGGCAGATAACATGAAACCCAGGTTTCCTAGTTTTAAAAAATCTCATGGTTTAAGCCATTCTCGTGATTTTTTGGGCACGTGACTCATGATTGTTATATTCCTGAGACTGCCAAGACTATGTTAGCTCTTGCTTTCTTGTGTCTTACATGAAAAATATGCTCCCTGCTGCCTCTCCTTGGGAGGGGGGTTCCCTCCAAAACTCACACTGGATGTAGGGCACCCTCCTCATCTCCCACCCTCCTCTGTCCCACAGTTGGTGCAGAGGTCCCTCAGAGGGCACCCCTCTGACCCTTACTTTGGGGGTGAGGGAGTTTTCTCTGTACTGTAGGGTAAGTTCCCCAGAAAAGACTATTGTAGCTATGGGGGAGTGGCATGGGGTGCAATCCAACTAAGAAAAGTGGAAAGAGTGGTCGGTATTATTTGCTGGGATGTGTATTGTACAAACTTTGGTGTGCATCCCAGAAATATTTCATTTATTGCATTAAAAAGGGAAATGCAATCTTGCTTAACTCTTCTAAAGGCAGCTGGCAGGATCTGAGGAAAGGATTTCAAAGTCAGTGTTAGCAGCCTCACTTAACTTCTGATCTACTCCAGGTTTTGGAAGCAAATGCAGCACAGAAAGCAGAACAATAAAGGGAGAAGAGTTAACGGCAAGCGCTAAGCCATTAAATCAGAAATTGTAGTGATTGGAGTTTACTGGCAAGTGATATTCCCGCAACACATTGAACTGGCTTTAGGTCTTGGCAGAGCCTAGTTAAACGCTTTCAGTCCCATTTTATATCAGTGATCAATGTGTGTGTTTCCACTCTCTCCCATTGAAGCCACCCCTCTCCCCCCAATCTGACCAGCCCTTCTCTAGATACAGAAGCTTTTAAAAAGCAAAGACAAACCAAAGCAGGATTTGTGAACTCAGTCCCAGGACATGCACTGGTAGCGGACAGGAGAGGGTGGACCACCTGCTGTGCTCCTACATGATCCTAAAAAACCACCCGATTCCCTGTCCCTCTAAAGTTAAGACTTCAGCTTAATTGCATGTGTCTGCATTATTTTAAAAACCACAGCAAGTCTTTTTTATAATGCTCTATTTATGCAGCTGGGGGCCTGATCCAAAAGGCCTTGTCATCGATGGAAAACCTCCCCTCCCGCTAACTGCACTGGGCTTTGGATGAAGACTGAATGTAGTAAGTAGTTTGATCAAGCTGTGATCCTCCAGCACAGGCAGGAAGAAAGCATGCACACATGTCTATTTTGGTTTTGAGATTTTTCTGAGAAGGGAAAATAACCCAACATCATTTTGGTAGAAAAAGTCCATTTGTTTATCTCTTCATGCATTTTCACACAAGTGAGGGCAGCCCTCTGAAAGGGTAAGGGAACATGTGTCTGTCAACAAATCTGAGTAGGTTTTACAACTGTAACCCGTTCTCCCCACCAAGTTGGCCAGTTTTGGTCCAGAGAAGCCCAAACCAGAAATGTCATCTGGCTTTACTATCCCGGTTATGGGTTTCATTGTTTCCTTATCACCCTCACAAAACTTAGACCCAGACTCCTGAACTCTCCTATATCTTGATCCAACTAAACCAAGGGGAAAAATAAAACCCTCAAATCTATTATATCAAAAAACAAAACCCACTTCTGCAAACATTGGGCTTCAGCGCCTGTTAGAAAGAAAACTATATGCTTTGAATAGAGAAGTCCCAATCTAAGGATTTAAAACAGCAGTTCTCCCAAAATAACTATTTAAAACCACCTCCACAAGCCTTATGTTTACACCTGATTGCTCCATGTTACCTGAGTAAGACCTGCTGTCTCAGAGACCCTTTTAATTTATCACCGGTTATAGGCAAGAAAGCAACCTTTGCTGGTATGGTTATGTTAAATCTCAGTTTCCTCATGTGCCCCAATTCCCTACCACTGAACAGAGTGCTAAAACCTATCCAAGTTGTTCTCTTAAAACAATTACTGTAGGGAAAAACCATTGGGAAGGAAGGGGAAAAAAACGACTCCACCACACAAAGTAGACGGCTCCATGCCAACCATTAACTCTCACTCCATTTTGGCTTAGTTTTCTTGTTTTTCCTCTCTGAATTTTCATTCCCCTGAGATCAAACAGGCTGCAGTGTTTCTCAGAGTAGTGTTTAATAATCTCTTTAGTTACTGAAGCTAAAGAACTGTCTGTCCCTTCCACACAGTCTTGATATTCTCCCTGCCAAAGGACTTGAGAAAAGCATGCAAGACTTAGTTATAAGAGGCCTATTTAAAGTCCTGTCCAAAAGCCCATACATGAACTTGCATGACCTCATATAGGAGAAATGAGATCCAAACACCCATAATTAGAGCACAGATCAGAATGTTGTGACTTGAGCACATCCAATATAAACACACGTCCTTCAGGTGATCTTAGTATTTGCCTAGGAAAGGAACATTCCTGTTCAGTTCCATACATCATTCTCCATGCATAGCCTCCCATGACCACCTGCTATCCAGCTTCCGATACTGTCAGACGCAAATGTTGGTATACAAGGGCAATGCTGCCCATTTATTTTTAAGCTGTAATAAACATACACAAAATGCACAAGCAGCAGAAAATCCATTAAAAAAAAAAGTCTGCTACTTTCCAACTCCAGTCTGGGAATCCCGGCATGATGCCAGCATCTCCATTCATACAAGGACTCAGAAGTCCTGAGCTAGCACATGAGTTTCCTGCCTTCCCCCAATGACAACTCCCCTCACCTCAGTGACCAGCAGCGTCCCACGAGGCGCGCTGCACAGACATACACCAGCTTACTAAGAGTGAACCACCCCTGGCAGAGGCACAGATCTCATCTCATGCCTCTGTAGCTGTGCACACACTGCCAGTCCCCAGATGAGTCCCTGTAGTGCCATGCTGTTACAGACTAGCCAGCAATGTGTGTCCCTGCTCCCTTTGTAACCTATGAGGCTCTCCCCGAGAGCAATGCAATCCTGTCCTTAAAGTCGGGCGGCTCCATCTGGGCCGTCATTTGAGGTCCCTCTAGTGACCTAAAGGAGGAACTGCAGGCAGGGGGCACTCTGGCTTTTCTGTTTCCAAAACCCAGCTCCACACGCAACGAAGGAAGAAGACGGGGGGAGAAAAGCAGCTCATAAATACCGTCGCCTTGCTCCGCCGATCACTTTTACAAATATCCCGTTGCACCCTCTTGCAAGGCCTTCACCCTTACACAGAAGATGGGGAGATGCAGCAATAAGAAAACGCATTTCAAGCCAAATGCTGCTCCTCGTTTTGCTTGCATGACTCCCAAGCTTAAACACAAACCAAAAACAAAAACAAAGCAAACCAAAAAACCCTCCTGCATTTCTTCTAAAAGCCAAGCCCGGCCCCCGGCCCCTCGGGGGACGGATCGCTCGCACTGAGCTGAGCAGCAAATTTAGGTTATTTTCTACTCGCGTCCTTCTGTGAACTGGGGCCACGCGCGCGCTACGCGAAAGAAGAGTGGAGTCTGGATCTGCTGGGCTGACCATCACCAGCCTGCCGCCTTGCAGAAGTCTGATGCTGCTGATCTTAGCCCGCTGGCTGCCCACTTTGCCCTGGCCCTGCCTGCTAGGGTACTAGAGACAAGTCCATCATGGGTTGTTTCATTTTGTCCTTACCTTTGAATTTCCACTGCTACTTTCAACTTCTTGTGTGCAGATCTGGAGTAGGGCTGGGTGACTGTAGCATTCATCCATGTATCTCTCTGCTCTTGACATGCTTCTGTGCTGCTTGGTTTTTTTGTTTGTTTGCTGTTCAGTTTAATTTGAGGGGGAGCTTTTTGGTGTGTCAAGTCCCTGTTTCACGAGGATGTTTTCCCTCCCACCCTCCTCCCTTTGCTGGCTCTTGGCTTGATCTTGCTTTTCCAAGAGTCTGAGCCGGTAGGGCTTGGTTCTCCCAGCGGCAGCTATATTCTGAATTAGCTGCTCCACAACTGAGGAGACAGGCTGAGAGCTCTCACTGCCCCTTCTTTTATATCCAATGGGCATGCTCAACTTCTACTGTAACAACCATCAAGGCAACTCAGCCAATAACCTTGCAGAAGTTATCTAACCCCTCTTTCCCCCTCCCTCTCCCTCTCTCTCTCTTTCTTTCTCTCTCTCGTGTAACCCTCCCGAGTCACACATTAGGCAAAAGTTTCAGTAACATCATGGTTTCATAGAATGTTCCTCTGAGGGGATTGAATGTAGCTTCTGTTCCATAAAGAGAAAATATCTGTCCTTTGGGTGTAGGCTAAAGAAGGGTGTCTGTTTTAATTGCATACTGCTTTTCAGATGCAGGTAAAGTGAGCAATAAGAATGTGAACAGATGGATGGATTTTTCAAAAAAGAGCAGCTCATTCTGGGGCTGGTAAATGCCCTACTAGGGCTACCAAATTCCATACTAAAGCTACCAAATGTTTAGGAATGGTTGCCTTTGACTTATCAGTGTTTCATTTAATTTCACCAGTATTCCTGTGGGGTGGGAACCCAATATCAGACCAGTTATGATTCATTAGCCAATAGGTACCAGGTAGTGAATCCACATAATTCTTTTCCCTGGGAAGCACCACCAAGCTTCCACACTGAAAACGCTTCAAGTCAGAAAAACAAACAAGGAGTCCTGTGGCACTTTTAAGATGAACACATTTATTTATCACCTGAGCTTTCGTGTGAGAAAATCCCACTTTGTTAGACACTTTGAAGATGGGGAACTTGAATCTGACAAAGTTCGTTTTTCTGAATTAGACTAACACGGCTACCCTTCTGGAATTTGTCAAGTCAGAAAGTATTTTTCTTTAAAGATGCCTGTTTCATCTTGAATCTGATTCTTCCTTCTTTTACACAACATCCTTGGAGCGCCTTGATTTGGTCAAAATTCCTCTCTTGCCAAGAAATCAAATCTAGGTGATTAGTTCAATATTTTATTTTTATTTTCAACAGCTTCATTTGCCCCATTGCTCCTTCAGGTTACCTTCAGAATAATTCCTGATGTAAAAGACATGTTTCAGTGATTAGTGAAGGTGATTTTCAGTCAGTGAAGCTGTTGATATGGGAGGCAGGACTTAATTTACAGTCACCTTCAGACTGAAGTGACTTAGAACATGCAGCATTTCAGAAGCAAAGGGCTAGAGTTTGTTCACTGTGACTGGTAAACTGTTAATCATTCATAACTTCATTAACATCCTTGCTATCCTAAGGTAAATATGGAGACTTTGCCTTTCTAGGGCAGACAGATACTGTGTGTTCTGTACCTAATACTCTGTGTGGCTCTCAGGGGCCCCTTTTCATGGCAGGTTTTGCCTACTCAATTTCAGCTGTCAACCAACTAATTAAGGCCCCATTCTGCAAAGATTTATGTATATGAAGAATAACCCCACTCAAGCTCATGGGACTTCTCTCATGCTTACAATTAATTATGCATGTTAAGCTGCACAGGATTGGAGTCTAAGTGTATTATTATAGTTATCTGTTACAGTAGTGCCCATAGACCCCAGCCAAAATAGGGGCCCCATTGTGCAAGGTTCTGCACATACACATAAGTAAGATATGGTGCCCTGCCCTAAAGAGCTTACAATCTAAATGGACAAATCAAAGAGTGTGAGGAGAAAGAGAGGTGAGCTGACTTGTCCAAGGTCATGCAATAGGTCAGTGTCAGAGATGGGAATAAAACCAAGGTCTCCTGACCTCCGAGGTCCCAGTCAGTGCCCAAATATTTAATTAACTTCAGTAGCTAGGATGCACAAAGTCTTGGTACAATGTGCGCACTTAATAAAAAGTAATTTTTTATTTTTATAATTGTTGGTTCTATTTATTTATTGGGGTTGGGACCTGACTTAAGGCTTTTGCCAAACATGAAGAATTTACAAGACTCATCCCACACCTCCAAAGACAAACTAAAGAGGAAGACAGGCTGGTACTTTCTCTATAAGCTTTGACCTCCAAAAGCACACTCTTCACCCTCTCAAGAATCTATTAATTCAAATCAGGTTGTTCTTTTAATTACAACATTCAAACCTAATTTTTTTCACTTAAATAAATGGTTTTGTTTGCACACCTCAGTGGAAATTAGCTGCTAAGTGCACAGCACTTCTAAAAACCTGGCCACTTATTTAGGTGCCTAACTTTAGACATCCAGGTTTGGAAATCTTGGCTGTATACCTTCACGCCCCATCCAATGTAAAACTTTCAGGAGATGGGAAAGACAGTTGTATACTTCTTCAGAATGATACTTCCCCATTTAATTAAAAACAAAACCATCTCTACAGTGTTCAAATAGGGCTCCCACGGCAGCCTAGAGAGAACTGACTTCCCTTCCCCCAGCTTGCCACCAGCACCACCTCTTTTGAGTAGACAAAAGAAACCTAGAGAGGGTGAGAGCACTAATCTCTCTGAGAAAAATAAATGATTTTCCAGTAAACAATTGCAACAGCAAACAATGAGGGTGAAAAATAGTGATAATCTATATATAGCAAGAGAGATGACCAGATCAGGAGTGGTGGCTTACTAACTTAGTGAAAACAGCCAGCATTTTGGGTGAGCCTTCATTACCATCCTCATCATCATCACCACCAACAAAACAAACCCCACAAGTTGCCATTGGATCCATTTGTGGTTTTGCCTTTGATCTTTTAATTGCTTCTTAGTTATCCTTCAGTGCAAATAAATAGTGCATTGTGTCAAGAAGAAGAGGGTGGAGGGGAGGAAGGATAAGAAAGAAAGAAAGAAAGAAAGAAAGAAAGAAAGAAAGAAAGAAAG
>ML685792.1:12580036-12608196 GCA_007922175.1 Pelusios castaneus | reverse complement strand
AAGAAAGAAAGAAAGAAAGAAAGAAAGAAAGAAAGAAAGAAAGAAAGCTGATGACCAAAAAAGAAAAAGGGCAGGTTATTTTTCCTGTCTTTTAAAGGAGTGCGTGTCTGTATTGCAGGGGTGGGTGTCGGGGAGAGATTGGAAATCAAAGCAAAATAAAGAAAAACACATTAAGCCTCAAACAAATATCATCCTTATGTCAATAAGAAGAAATGGGGGGAGAGGGCAAGACCCAGGATTAATTCCCTGAAAGGTGAAGTGATCCAAAGGTATGATACAGCAGCAGGGGGAAAAAATAGCTCTGAGGCTGTATTGACAGCTAACCACATTACCTTTTTTTCCTACTTTTTTTTTCTTAAACATGTCCATGGAAATGCTCATTGGAATGTCATGGAGAGGAAAGCCCAAACTTTAAGCACAAATGTGAAACTCTAACAGGCATAAGCAAGCCTTCCAAATAACAAAGGACAAAGTTGGCTTTTATAGCATTGTGCAAATATATAGAATTATGACTTTCTCTGTGTGTCTATGGAATAATCTTTAGGTTAAAAGAGCTTGCTAGTGACACTTGGGAAATATGATGCAGGAGGGCGGAGAAGAAACTTTTAGATTGGATTCCTGTGGGGCAGGGCCTGTGTCTCACTATAGATCTGTGCAGTTCCTAGCATGACAGGGCTCTCATCTCAGCTGCGGCCTCTACGCACTACGTGGTAACAAACAGCAATATTCTTCTGTCACTGATTGGATAGCTGTGGACGGCAGCAACACAAAGACAATTTTTAATGTAATGACATCTGCCTTCAGTCCGTAGCAAATCCCTACAGTCAAAAGGCCGGTTGAAACACAAAGGTGCACAGCTTTGACTACAGGTATGATTTTAAACCATTGTGGATAAACAGATGCAAACCTGCGTGGTGAAATCACTTTTAACCTGGCTTGTTATTCGTTTCACTTGCCTTGATAAATTTACAGGTATAAGCTAAACCGATATATTCAGTTTTAAAGAAATTTGAGTAGGTCCACACAAATTTTGGTTAAACATGCAACTTGTGTGTGTGGACATAGACCAAGAACTGTTCTGCTCCTGATGTATTCACCAGGTGTCTTCAAGTTTCCTCTAATTCAAGTTTCCTCTAATTATTCTAATGGGTTTCTCTCTGCATAGAAAATCCAGAAGACCTTCACATATACTAGTTATGCCTGGTCCTGCCTCAGGCAGAAAATATCACAAATTGGTTCATATTTTAAATGTGATGCATCTTGTTACAGTTAATGTGCACATGATACATTTACGGAATATGTACAAGATCTTGGTTTGCCATAGATTCCAAGCAGGGTGGAGTGGGGGAGATGTCTGTTGAGTAATTAATTGCTTTGAAATAGCACAATATGTTGTCTAAGACAAAATACCTCTGAGGAATTCTGGAATCCTAACTATGTATCTTCCAGGCAAGGCTTCCATTGTTTTTTCCTTGCTGCTGCACTTCAGTCAGTGGGTCTTTGTGTCTAGTCCTCATTGTTTTCAGGATGATCACTGAGTTTGATTCTTGGGCGTTCTCCAGAAGCCACTTCCCATTTTATCAGAGACCCTCATCTTCCCCTTCATTCATTACTCAGCGCAGTCACTCCCTCTCTGAAGTTCCCGGAGCCTTTAAAATGAGATGAACGCTTGGATCTAACAAATTGTGCTGGAAAGTCTGATCAGAATTTTGCAGCTTCAGTGCAGTGAAAACACGAGGAGAGAAGAAAATGTTATTGTCTGCTTCTTCCTCCTCCTCCTCTTCTTTTGCACTTGTGGGACTGCTAGTCCTTTGGCTTTGCACAACAGAGTAGCTCTTTGGTCAGACTCTTTTCAGAGAAGGACAGTGTTCCTGATTTAAGGTACTAGGTTAGAACTTAAAAGATCTGGATTCACCTCATGGCTCTGCTACAGTCTTCCCGTGAAACCTGCATCAAGTTATTTCATCTCTCTGTGCCTTACCACCCTATCCAAAAATTGGGTGTTTTAATACTTCTTTTCTCCATCGTTGGTTGCAGTATTACTGTAGTCGAGCTGGTCCCAGGATATGAGAGACACAAAGGGATGTGAAGTAGTATCTTTTAGTGGACCAACTCTTATTGGTGGACAGCTTGTACCTTCCACCAGTAAAAGATATTACCTCTCCTACCTTCTCTCTTTCTCTCTCTCTCTCTCTCTCTTCCTCCATCTTGTCCATTTAAATAGTAAGTTCTTCAGGTCGAAGACTGCCCCTTGTGGCATCTAGATACAACACCTAGCCTCATTAATGTCTTTAGAGGCTACTGTAATATCAATAGTGATGTTTGATGATGCTCTTGAAGTCGGTGAATTGCTGATGCTCTCCTTTCATTCCTATTTGTGATGCACACTGGGATGGGTTCTGTCAGGAAGCCCTGCTATAAAAGGGGTGGAGAATTGCCAATATTTTAAATGAGGAGGTCCCTGAAAAAATGTTCCCCTTCTGCCTGGGATAGGCACCGTGTACCAGGGATGTGTGTGCTCACAGCATGGCGGGGGAGAGAATGGGGAGCCGAATGATTTGTTTTATCGTTTAAACAAAACACTTTCTCATCATTATATTCAAGGAAGGAAGGCAACAGCCCTTGGCACACAGCTGTGCACTAAGTGCTCTTCGCTGGAAATGTTTATACTCTGCTGCTGAAAAATACACTGAGCACATGACAGGCCAGCGTGGTGCTCAGTTTGTGTAATTTGTAGAGGGGTGAGGTGAGGACCTTGCAGTGAGGCCCTGAGGACATTCTCCTCTCCAGGAACTTGATTTCTAACATATCTGCCACTTGCTGCTCCGTGGGACATTCCCAAGGCAGAAAGTGTGCTCTCCAGGGTCATTTAATGAGCCAGCAGGAGTGGTCTGGTAGTATAAGGAAGGGGGAGAAGACACCTCTCTTTAGCTGGATAGTGCGTCTTTACCGAGGAGTTCCTGACGGCACACTGCCACCATGGGTTATTACTTGAAGGTCTTGCAGTGTACAGAAGAAAGAGGAACGATGATCGTGTGATTAATGCACTGACCTGGGATTCTGCAGATCTCCCTCCCAGCTCTGCCACAGACTTCCTATGTGAGCGTGCCCTGGTCAGCAAAAAAGTTTAGCACCTAGCAGATCTCACTGGGAAGTGCTGGGGGTTGTGCATGCCTGAGAACCTGACTTTTCTTGTCTCCCTGCCTCAGTTCCACATTTCCACAATGGGTGTAATAACACTCCCTTTAGACTATCAACTTTTTAAGGCTTTTAAGACTGGTTCAGCCCCTGTCACAATGCGGCCCTGACTCTCAGTAGGGAACTCTAAGGTACTCTCACAATGCAAATAATCCTTTTTTTTTTTTTAACTGTGATGTTGGCAATGTTTTGGCCCTTGGGCTGTCCCTATACTGAGGAATGGAAGAGGGAGGATGGGGTAATGATTCTGTTCGGTTCCCTGGCATCTCTGTAATTGAAGGCCACCTGCAGTGATTCCAGAAGGTCATGGGGCCCTCTGAACTGCTAACTTTACTAGAAAACAAACAAAAAAACATTTTTGATGTCCTCAAAAAATGTAAGTAACCCTTTAAAATGACCGTACATTCTGAATATTTTTATGTGTCTGTGTGTGTTTGTGCTTTGGTAGCGGAGAGCACATTTTAGTGGTTAGTTAGAGCAAGAGGATAGGAGGTCTGGATGCTATGACTGATTCCGCTGTTGATTAGCTGTGAAACTTTAGACAATTCACATAATCTCACTCTTTGCTTTCTCAGTTTTCACATCAGTAAAACTTACATTGGACCGTTACACATTATAATGCTAATGCTTTGGTGATCCTAAAAGGAAAGCTACTAGAGATATGTAGTACTAATACTACAGTGCTGTAGGGCAGGTGAGCAGAGTCCATGCTTTAAATAGTAGATAGTTTATGCCATTTAGTCTATTCCCCTGCTAACCAAGGCAGAATGTGCCCAATCTTCTAACTACCTTTTGACCCTAAGAAGCATTGTCAAAAAATAACCAATGGCAGATCAGGCTAGATCAGTGGTTCCCAATCTTTTTGGCTCGAGGGCCACAGATACAATTTTTACAACCCACCAGTCTCTGCCAGCAGGCTCCCTCGCCCACTGTAGCCAGACAGAAGTTGTTCAGCGAGGATGCTGCTTCTTTTTCCTTGTCTCCCATCTCCATAGCTGCAGCAGAGAAATCACACATATCCTGTAGCCCTGTGTGCCCCACTTGGGTCCCTAGGCAGTGCCTCCTTTCTGCAACCAGGGGGATGGTAGATTAGTGCTCCCCTCCCTCTGACTCCAGCCCAGCAGAAACTCTAGCACCTAAGGAGCCTGGTAAAGAGCTTTGATCTCTGCTAGAGCCCGAGAAGGGGAGTACTGATTTCCCCTCTCTCTGGCTCCAGCAGGGACTCCAGCAACAATGGACCTAGGTGGGACACTTTGCCTGCTCCCTGCTACAGAGTTGATCTCCCATCCCCTTGACTAAGCAAGGAGCCTGTCCTTGCAGAAACACGCGCCATCTGCATCCTTAGGCAGTGGCTCCCTTCTGCAGCCCAGGAGGGGGCTACAGGTCACTTTGAAAGCCCTGGGGGCCACTTTTGGCTCCCAGGCCACAGGCTGGGCTCCAGTGGGCTAGACCATGTAATTGATGGTGGCTGAGCATGTGGAGCTGGTGAGACTTGATTGAAAGACTTGTGAAGAAAGCTGTTACCTATATTTTAGCTGATGGTAAACATCCTGTTTGACAGACTTTTGAAGAATAACTTCCCTCACCCACCTTCTGATTGCCTGTCAGAGGAAAACACTGGAGAACTGTGGAAGGAGGCATCACCCTTTCATGACATCATTTAACAGCCTTTTGAAAATATGCATCATTAAAAAGCCAGTTATAGAACCAGCTTCCTCCCCAAAAAGTGGCCAGGGAGCACAATATGGAAGATGTGAGTGAGCAGGCCTTTTGGGGCTCGCCCTTTAAGAGGCTGTTAATGTGATTAATTCATCAACTTCATTTAGCAGCTCAAGCTCCCACCTCTTCTGTCCCCTCCCTCCCATATATCTGCACTGCCTTCACTTTCTTTTCATTAATTTCTGCCCCATCAGTTAAACAAATTAGAAGCCACTCATCTACATCACTATGGCTTCATTAAAGTCATTGTTGTACATCAGAAGAAGACCTAACCCTTTGCATTTAGGAATTGCTATTCTGTATCATACCCGATAACCCTACAGGTCTGGCCTAGGTTAGAGAGCCACCTTCTTTGTGATTCTATATACTGTTTTGCTCTGTTTGTGGCACAAACAGGTCACTGTGAACAGGGGGGAGCGGGGCCCGGGGCCAACAGGTCTGGGGGGGCCCCACTCCACCCCTACTCTGGAGAGAGGAAGGGAGGCCCAGGTCGACCCACTCCCCCCGCCCGGGAGCCTGGCAAGCCTCAGCTCCCAGCGGCGGCCCGGTCAGGGAACGGGTCCTGAGGCCCCGCTGCTGGCTGGGGCCGACCATGTGGGGCAGGCCAGGCCAGCCCAGCCCAGAGAGCCTGGGCCCCGCACTGCCCCGCCCCTGGGCCTGCCTGCTATGCTGCCCCGGGGCAGGTACAGCTGACCCTGGCCAGAGGCTGGGCAAAGCCTCCCACCTTGCTGCCTTTGGCAGGGCAGGGCAAAGTGCTGCTGTGCGGGGGGGGGGGGGGGGGGGCGGGGGCCTGGGCCCCCCCCCCCCCCCCACCGGGGCCGGGCCCCCCGCGGGTACCCGCGGGGCCTGGGGTGATGGCCCCATTCGCCTCCCCCCCCCAGGACGCCCCTGACTGTGAACACTCCCGAGGTGACTAATGGTGCTTACTCCACTTGCAGTTCTGCCCACCATCCCCACTAGGGCTCCACTCAGTCAATTCAACTGCAGTGCTTTCTGGGTAAATATCCCAGAGTTCCCATCACAGCGTCAAGCAACTGTGTATTCTGGGAGATACTGAAAGACTTTGTGAAATATTTTGAGTGATATTTCAAAGGAACGCTGAGAGGAGAGTTCAAGCACCCATAATTCCTTGGGTAAATCTCATGATTCCCTGGCAATGCATCGCATCCCATAAGTCTCCTGGAGAAGGCACTACATGTGAAAACATGGAGGCCTGGCCAAATGCCCATCATATGTTCCTACATCCTACATCAGCAGCAAAGTTTTCTTATGGAACAACTTGTCCATAAAAGTTTCTTCCTAAACCATTAGTTAGTGATTAGCTTATACCAGAAAAGCTGAGAATTTTTGTCCTTAATATATTTTTATCCGGTATAACCATAAATGTGCATTGACCCAGGATTACAAACAGATGGCCCATTTTCACAGACCCAGTCCCTGCCCCTTGATTTATAGGCACTGACTCTTAATGTTAGTGTCAGGGAGATGTCCATGCCTGGATTTAAAGAGTTTCTTCCATCCCACAAGCCACTGGTGAAACATTTTTAAGTGTGATGGCAAACAAAGTATGTGTGGCTAAAACATTCCAAGCCACAGCCACATGTACTTTTATAACAATCTATGCAACCTCTGTGATTGGCTGCATCGATAGTAAAAAAGTTAAATGGACTCCCAAGGCAGGTGGGGGCGGCGGTCCGATGGGGTAATATCAGAGACGTTATTTGAAAACCTCAGAACAGGATAATTCCTCACCTAATCCAGTATCCCAACAGTTTAAATAAAAATGAAATGTAATATAAAAGGTACAATTAAATCGAAGCACAAAGAAGACTGAATTGACACCCCCCTCCCCAAACCTCTCCATACATAACCTGCATGCACTATGATCTACTTCTTGTAATGATCAGTTTCTAATTTTAAGTGAATTTAATATTGGTAAAATTAGTTGCATCAATATCTGTGGAGAATGAGGAGTCCTCACTAGCCATAGGACAGGTACAGCACCCACTCCTAATCGCAGGGTCAAAGGAGCCACTCATTTTTTTTTCCCCATTCATAATTTTGGGAAAATATTGGTAACTGCTGTTGACCCATAAAGAAATATTTCATTTTTCACAGCATTTTCTGTCATTGTTGTAACAGTTATCAAAAAAAGTTGTAGCTAGCACACACCTAGGTTTTGGCAATCAAAAGATATTGATGATGATTCTGATAGAAACATTTTGTGGGGAAACTGTTTTTAAAAAGAACCCTGAAAAGTGTTATGAAACTTGGGAAATGAAAACCACTTCTAGGTGTTGAAATATTTCACATCTTGTTACATTCCTTGATCAGCTCTATCCATCTCTATGCCTCAACCCTGACGTTGGCAGGCTGCCTCTTTGTGGACATTGTGTTGGCCACTCAGTCCTTAGTTTCTATACTGAGGCTGCAGACCTGCCTAATGTAGTGTTTCATGCAGAGGAAAAGTGGAGGTGGTTGCTGGGACTAGTCAATCATTGGGAGTGTGATCCAAATCCTCTGGGTACCCAATGGGCTTTAGTCCAGATCCTATGAAGCGATTCTAACATGCTCAGTAGTAACAGCATGGTACAAGCAAACAAAGGTTGGGTTGTTGTGACAGTGGGAACCCTACAAGCTAATGAGAGAATGGGGAGTTCCATTTGACACAGCACCAATGCACCAATGAGGAGGAAGGGGAGTTCCATAAAAAACAAACTGCGAGGATCTCAAGGCTGGGCTGTAGCCCAATATTAAATCAAAACAAAAGCAGGAACGACAGAGAAGAGCCAACAACAACTACTAATTGTAATCTCTTTTGGGCAGGGACTGTCTGGCACATTGGGGTCCTGATCTTTGACTGGGATCCAAGGTGCTACCACAATACAAATAATAATAGCAAGAAAGACTCATTGAAACGGACCATCCGGAGTGAGATCACTTTGCCCCATCGAGGCCACACTTGTCTTAAAACAGTGTTAATTACTGAAGAATTTATCTTCTTGGGCAGGGGGAAAAATCCAGTCCATTTAACAGAAGAGTCACCCCCACCCAACCCTGAAAGAGTTCCAACTGGCTTGAGGAGTTCAGGGGAAAGGCATGGAAGGTGTTGCCATTATTAGGGCCAGCCATTCAAGTTTGTAGCCTATCGACAGACAGGGTGGCTCAGTGTTTAAGTGGGACCAAATCCCCACAATAGCGATGGAAAAAAAACAGGCAGACACTTCACTGAACGACTGGTCAGAGGGCACGTGCTGCAAATGAAGGTCCAGTGAACAAAACCAGCACGCTGCAGGCCATGGATGAGATATTGCTTGACCCAGCAAGGGGAGAGAGTTTGCCAGACCCCTGGTGCAAAGTCAATTTAATGAGCTGGACAAGGTTCTAACTACACCCTTCATAACTTGGACTGTGTTCTGAAATCATGAATCTGACTTCAGTCTATTATTTCTTTCTAGGAATGATGCCTTAGGCAAGACCTGCCTGGCCCACAAAGGAAAAGGTTGGTTTGTTTGTTTATTGATTCATTTATTTTAAATCCCCAATCCCACCAAGGGCATGCTTCACTGCAATTACAAGCCTGCATCTGCCCCATGCCCACTGACTCAGATATTTGGGCTTAGAATGGCCCAGTAGGACACTGTGAAGCAGGAGGAGGGTCCCAGAACTTGGGAACTGGCTGGAATATATTCTACACTGCAGTTACACAGATCCACAGCCTGAGTCCCAGGAACCCACGTCAGTTGGCACAGACTAGCTTGGGGCATCTAGTTACAATGTAGACATACACTTATCTGCTCTCATTCCTTAGAGCAGGGGTTCTCAATCCCTTTAGTGTTGTGACATGGCTGGGAGCCCTCCCAACCGTGTATGACACAGGAACGTTTCCTGTGCAGACTGTCGCCGCTAAGGCTCCTCCTGCGGCTGAGGATTCCCCCATTGACAGCATTTTTAGCAGCAGCTCAAATTAAAGTAGCTCCCACCACTGAAAAATAAACATGCCTTTGCAGGTAATTTTGGTGGTGTCAGGATTGAGGAGCAGCCGCTACCACTGCAAAAAAAAAAAAAAAAGCTGTCCTGGGCAGTTTTGATGGCTGCTGGAATTCGAGCGGCCCCTGCCGCTGAAAAAAGACTGCTGTCGCAGGCAGTTTCGGCAGCGGCTCTTCGAGGAGCGCTCCTGCCAACGCAGAAAGCTACAGCTGCGCAGACTTTTGGTGGCAGCTCTTAAAGAGGCAGCAACCTGCCACTGCCGCTGTTGTCACTGAAAGACCCCTGGAGGGTTTCTTTCGGCCGCAGGATCAGGCGCTCTTGGCAGCAGACTGATTTACAGCAACAGACTCAGCTGCTGTGTCGCGACACAGCAGTTGAGAACCACCACCTTAGAGCAGTTGTGTTACACCAACCCCCCCACGCTCCCCAGCCGAATCTGGCCATCTCCCCGGTTCTCCGCTACACACTGCTGTGTCCCAACACAGTGGTTGAGAATCTCTGCCTTAGAGTGGCAAAGCCCCTGTATTTGTCAAGCCCTTGCTCCTTCTACAGGACCTACACTCCTCCAATCAGAGGAAAGAAACAATACCTTGTGGTTTATGTGACCAATCATAGCTCACAGATGCAGATTGAAATTTGAATAGCAAACACGCAGGGGAAGGGATTGTGGTCCCCATTTTGGTATGTAGAGGCTGTAGACAGGTTGCAGGAAGCAGTTGGGCTATCGTAGTGGTGCCTGTTTTGTTCGCATCACTGGGGTGGAGGCAGCGGTAGGAATGTACAGGACCATAATGCAAAATAACGAGGGGATCCTGATCTGTTCCGTATGGTGGAGCAGCCCATGGTGCAACAGTGGCTAGTGATAGTTTATGCACTAAATTTGTCCCAGCCTTAGACTGTCCTGGAGGGGCAGCAGAGATCCCCAGCCTATATAAACTATACATTGCTGTGGGTGCGTCTACACTTACAAGGTAGGTTGACTTAAGGAGGCTTAAATCGACCTAACTTATTCCCTGTCCACACTGGGCTTTTATTAAGTCAACTTAAGCTGTTCCTTAACTCAATTTAAGGAAAAAAGTCGAATTAATAACACCGGCTATGTCTATACTTGCAAGTTAGTTCGAATTAAGGAAGCTTAATTCTAACTACCTTAAACCTCAGCCACACTAGGCTTTCATTAGTTCAAATTAAGGGCTTCCTTAATTCAAACTAATAAATTCGATTGCTTAGTTCGAATTAACAGTTAATTCGATCCATTAATTCGAACTAAGTCAAATGTGGCCATGTTAATTCAACCTAACTGCTTAGTTCAAACTAATCAGCAAATTGACCTTCCTGCAACTGACTAATTCGAACTAAGCAAGCGCCCTGCATGGCCATGGCTAGTTCGAACTAGCATTCTAGTGGGGCCATGCTAGTTCGAATTAAGTTAATTCGAACTAACTAACATTAGTTCGAATTAGTTAGTTTGAATTAACTAATTTGAACTAGCTTTTGTAAGCGTAGACATAGCCACCTAGTTTTAGGTCAATTTAAAGCTTAAGTCAATTCCTTACGTCGACTTAAACCAGTGTGGATGGGGATTAGCGCCTAAGTCGACCTTATTAAGTCGACTTAAATCGTTAAGTCAAATTAATAAGGTTGACAAGGGGTATGTCTTCACTAGAAAAAGTTGTCAATTTAGGTAAGCCGACTTAAGAAGGTCGACATTAAGTCAACTTAAAGTCGACCTTATTAAGTCGACTTAACAAAGTTGACTTAAATTTTCTAATGTAGACATAGCCCGTGTCTCTTCTCATACCAAATTCATAACTAAGGTATCCAGCCAGTAATTTAAAACAACAATAACAAGAAACTAATTATATCTGGCAAAAAAAGAAGCAAATAAATGCAAATGATTGAGAGAGGGACCCTGAAATCTGCTCACAGACATTCCTCAAGCAGAAGCAAAATTCATCTGGTAAATTATTCACTGCAAATTATTCACTTAGCTGGAAAATTAACTCACCCTTGTGGATATCTACTTGCTCTCTTGAATGGATTTTCTTTTTGAAATAAAATGTCATCATTTATTTATCCATCATCATGGGGAGGGCAAATTTTTGTGCTCATTTTACTAATGTCTCATATAGATTCTGCAAAGCTGTATGAATCTATGCTGATGCCAATTGCCCCGTTTTCTTCCCCTTGAAGGGCCTGATACAAGGCCCACTGAAGTCAATGGAAAGAATCCTCTTGACTTCTGGAGCCTCTGAATGAGGTCTTAAGTGCTCTGGAGTCCTCTGGGTAGAACATTTCCAGCTATGAAAGCTTAATACACTGAGCCTCTATAGCTATGCAAATATATGAATGTGATTAATGATTAACAGGCATGTAATTATAGCAATGGAAATTGTATCAGTATGTCAAATCTGCACCCCCCACCACTTTTTCCCCCCACAAATTGGTTTATTACTCAGTCATAAAAATCCACCAGGTGAAACTTTGAGGCACAACATCTTAGCCTGAGAGTAAATCATTCAGGGTTGGTTTTGATTTGATTTAAAACATAAAATAAAATGATATACACTTGCCTGTTTGACCCTTTTCAAACAATACTAGTGAGGGAAATAAACTGAAGACAGACCCATTCAGAAGAACTCTTTCCCATCAATCTAACTCCAAAGAGGAGTATGATTTCTTAAAAATAAACTCTTAAAAGCATTATATTAGAATAATATGGAGAGAAAAAGAAATTGGTAAAACATGGGGAGAGAGACTGGACTTTTGAAAAATCACTTGGGGGGCAGGGGAGGGGAACGGGACATCCTCTGTATCCATGTCTCAAAGAACTTTCATTATTAGAGTGAGCTGAAAAATTTTAAAGTCTGCCATTTCTCTTGACAGGTACAGAATTGTTGTGTACAAGTTCACAATTGTTTCCCATACTTTGGCCAGTTCTAGCATAAAAGGCAGGATTTTCAAATGTTTTCTATCTGTGGATCTCAAAGAAAAGCAGTCTCATGACTCCCATTTTACAGAAGGGCTAACTGAGGCACAGGCAGAGGAAATGACTTGCCCAAGGTCAATCTGCAGGACAGTGGCAGAGCTGGGAATACAATCCAGGTCTCCTGAGCCCCTATCAGGTGCTATAGGCAGTAGGGCTGTGTCTACACTAGAAAAGTTAGTCAACTTTTGTTGTTGACTTTAATAAGGTCGACTTCAAGTGGACTTAAAATTGACCTTATTAAAGTTGATTTAACAAGTGGCAACACTTTAAGTTGACTTAGTCCACTTTGTTAAGTCGACCTAACTGCCCTTAGGTCAACTTAGCGAAGTGGTTTTATGCGTCCACACTGGGCTTAGGTCGACCTAAGGAGGCTTAAGTCGACCTAATGAGTGGTAGTTAAGTTAAGTTGACTTAATCATAGAATCATAGAATCATAGAATCATAGGGTTGGAAGGGACCTCACGAGGTCATCTAGTCCAACCCCCTGCTAAAAAGCAGGACCACTCCCCCTAAATTATCCCAGCCAGAGTTTTGTCTAACCGAGCCTTAAAAATCTCCAAAGATGAAGATTCTACCACCTCCCTAGATAGCCCATTCCAATGCTTCACCACCCTCCTAGTGAGAAATTTTTTCTTAATATCCAACCTTGACCTCCCCAGCTGTAATTTGAAACCATTGCTCCTTGTTCTGTCCTCTGTTACCCTCGAGAACAGCCTAGCTCCCTCCTCTTTGGAGCAACCCTTCAAGTAGTTGAAGGTTGCTATCAAATCTCCCCTCAGTCTTCTCTTCTGTAGACTAAATAAGCCTAGTTCCTTCAGTCTCTCCTCATAAGTCATGTGCCCCAGCCCCCTAATCATTTTTGTTGCCCTCCGCTGGACTCTTTCTAATTTGTCCACATCCTTTCTGTAGTGGGGAGCCCAAAACTGGACACAGTACTCCAGATGCGGCCTGACCAGTGTCGAATAGACTTAAGCTTTCATTAAATTGACTTAAGGAATTTCTTAAGTCGACTTAATGAAAACCTAGCGTGGACGTGGCTTAATTTAAGTCGACTTAAGCTTCCTTAAGTCAACTTACATTGCCAGTGTAGACGTAGCCTAGGACACTAAGGCCCAGATCCTTTGAGGCTCTTGATTTCAGTGATAAAGGAACACAAATCCAATTGGATATGCTCCTAAAGCACTTCAGTGCTTTTAAAGCCCCCAGCCAAGTTTCACTGGATCCTAAATTCCTACTGAGACCTCCCTTAAGCAAGTTGGTAGACCCCTGTGCCCAAAGGGGCCCCATTTACTTAGGAGCAGCTTTCAGGATTTGGACATTACTCACTATGGGCTTCCCGGGATGGGTTCCCTTGTCAGCAGAAATGTAATCAGGAGGCCCAAAGCCCCTTTGGTGACTGATACATGTTTTACAGCCTGCTTTCTCCCACCCACCTCCACCCTCCTGATACCACGGGGACTCGCAGTGAAGCTATAGCATAGCTAGGGAATGCAGGGTTCAGGCTGACTCGCTGCAGCTTCCATGAAACTATTCTGCTCACAGCAACAGGGCAGGGAAGAGGAACACCAGAGTTAACTCTGAATTTCCTGGATTTTGTCTTTTAGGGTATGACCTCCAGGTTTGGGGTAGAGGGGAAGGAGTGGGCACAAAGGGAAGGGGGTGGAATTTATTTTAATAAGAAAGATTTTAAAAACTTTTGTTTAGTGTAAACAAATGGGTTGGGACGTAGGGAACGTGGTAGGGTGGTGAATCTAATACCGATTGCAGGGCCAGTCTAATCCCTGCAGTATAGACACACCATTAGATTGAATGGAATAAGGTGCAATTCAGCCTGAATAAACGTGGCAGCAGCTGGTCAGTCCATAGTGATCTAACTGAGAGGGAAAATGACCCAAAGTGTATGCAGTAGGCAAGCAGAGAGAGTGTGTATCATCCTGAATTCATCAAAGGTAATTACATAGCCCCCTTATGATCTTTAATGTGGTTATACTCCCAGCACCCCCGGGAGCCGGGACAGAGATATTAACCCTATTTAACAGACCGGGAACTGATGTGCAAAGAGACTAAGTGTGGGACGAATGCCGGAATCCCACTGATTTCAGTAAGAGTGAGGTACCTAAAAACCATTGTGATTCCACCCCAAGAGACTTGCCTCAGATCACGCAGGAAATCTGTGGCAGAGGAAGGAAATGAATGCAGCTCTCCCAAGACCTGGCTAGTGCCATAACTCCAGAACAGTCCTTCCTGTCATCATTAACACCCACCCCTCTTTGAGGGTGCATCTACACTTACAAGTTAGGTCGACTCAAAGAGGCTTAAGATGACCTAACTTACTCCCTGTCCACACTGGGCTTTTATTAAGTTGACTTAAGCTGTTCCTTAAGTCAACTTAAGGAAAACTCAAGGTGATTTAATAACACCTACTCTTAGGTCGACTTAAGGCTTAAATCGACTCCTTAAATTAACTTAAACCAGTGTGGACAGGGATTAGTGCCTAAATCGACCTTATTAAGTCGACTGTGCACCCAGTAGGGATCCTCTTACATTAGCTGGTACCCACCAATTTTTGTTGCCATGGCATCATGCTGGTAAGTTGTGCTTTCAGAAAATTTTCATTGTGTCTGCAAATCAGTGTAGAGAACAACACACATTGTTTAAATAGTACAGGAAGGTGCTGTTCACTCACAGGTCCCAGTGAAAACATAAAGTCTATGGCACTGGGTCTTTGATTCTTGTACTCCCTGCTACACTGGCCTACACTGATCATTTGTATTGTAGTAACGCATGGAGGTCTCCAGCTGAGTCATTGTATTAGGTGCTGTACATGCACATTATAAGAGACTATCCTGAGACAAGCAGGACAAAGGGTGGGAGAAAAGGATTATTATTTCTATTTTACAGAAGGACAACTGAAACCCACAAGGAGGTTCAATGTCTCCCCTGAGGGCTGCCTGACTTCTCTCATTACTATTATGAGCATAGTCAAATGTCACACTATGGATCCAAAGGCTTCTCTCTGTTTCATCTGGTCTCAGCCCACCAGGCCTTGGCTTTAGACTGCTAGTTAAGAATGCAAAATTTCTTTTTGAAATGCAAGCAATAGTCACACATTTACCTGGAGTGCCTGGTTGGGAAACAGTTTCCCAACCTACCTACTCTCTGGGTTTATTACTAGAGGAAGCTCTGGAGAATGAGCTTTCTCATCCAAAGCTTCTTGGAAGTGTGTGCTGCTACTTGCCTTACTAACAGGTAAGTCAAGGCCATTCATCACAGTACCTCCTCACAAGGTCGGCTTCTTGCATAATGAAAGAGGTGCTGGAGCTCAAGAAATTAGGTGCCAGGCTTTAAGCAATATTTTTACATTCATAACTGATGCACCCATCCCAGAGGTGCCAGGGTTATGAATTGCAAGGCCTGGAGGGGCTGGGGCTTAGCCCTGGCACAAATTAAGCACTGGCTTCTTGACTTTGCCTAGCAACCCCACATTAGTCTGCCAAACTTTGTGGAGCAGCAAAATCAAAATAGGCACGTTAGCATAGTATACAGAGAGCAAAAAGGTCTTGCAGTTAAGTCACAAGAGCTGGAGTTCGGTTAATCCTGCTGCCGCAATATATTCACTGTGTGATCTTGGCCAACTCACTTAATTGCTCTGTTCCTCCATTTCACCATGTGTACAAAGGCGATAATAAATTATACCTACTTCACGAAAAGTACAGAGGATAAACTCATTAGTGTGCATGAAATGCTTTGAGATATTTGGCTGGAAGGTACTGTAAAGGTGACAACAATTATTTACTATTATATTATTATTGAACCAAACAACTCCATCTGAATATGAAGACTCACCTCTGCCCTCTCTGAGGCTATGCCTACCCTTGAAAAGTTAAGTCGACTTTATAAAGTCGACTTAAAGTGAACCTTATTAAGTTAACAGAAGTATACTTAACTTTTCAAGTGTAGATGTGGCCCCTTTTTGACCTTATTAAGTCGACTTAAAAAGGTCCACCTAGGTACTACTCCGCGTCTCCACCGGCTTAAGTCGACTTAATAAAGTCGACCTAAACACTAGTTTGAATTAAAATAAGGTGTTATTAATTCGAGCTAACTTTTCCTTAATTCGACTTAAGGAGCATCTTAAATCAAATTAAGGAAAGCCCAGTGTAGACGTGGAGTAAATTAAGTTGACTTAAGCCTCCTTAAATCGACTTAATTTGTAAGTGTAGATGCACCCTGACTGATTTGTGACCAGGGATTCTTGCTGAACTCTTCCTACGCCTTGATTATCCAGAAGGAGTCCAGTTTCAGTAGTGTGAGATTGTGGAAGAGAAGAGCAAGATTAGGGATTATAGGTTAAAACTGAGGTGAATTTGACAGCCCTGTGCAGGAGCCCTGAGGTCCTTCCAGATACAAAGAGGAGACAATGGCAGCTTCATTTTGCTACCTGTTACTAGAGCTATTTGTATCTCACTTTCAAAAGCCTCAAAATTAGACCGATGGTTGTATTTTAACCTTGCAGTTCCTTGGATGTTTTTTTCTGATCCATCTGCTTCCATTCTAATTATTATAATTAACTGTTGCCCATTTTTAAAAGGCCAGCAACAGCCTAGCTTTGGCATGAGAACAGGTTGCAGGATTTGAATGAACAGCCTATATCACAAGTTGCACATGTCTGCTTAGGAAATTTCTCTATTTTTTTTTTTTTTTTTTTTTTTTTTTGGCCCCAGGCTATCTTAGGCCATATCAGTGTCATTCTGAAGTTGCAATCTGCTAATGGCATGTTGCATGGGCATATGACCTAGAAAACTTGTTCTGTTAGTGAATCAAAGGAGATTTTTCCTATACTGGAAACCTTTAGTGTTTGTAGGAAAACCAAACAAACATGAGATTCAGAATAAAATCTCTCTCTCCAATTATTTGTCCTTTTCAGTCCCTGTTGTGTATAGGGAATGAAAAAACAAAATCTTGGGATGGCAAGGGTAGTTGTGCTATGAAATCATTGTTGTGTAGAAATTGTGAAGGTGCATAGATAGAATTCAAACACTGCCTTTCTGCAGAGCAGCCAAACCATTCGTTATGCAAATTAGAATGAAAAAGACCTATAAATATTCATGAGTCTGTTTGACAGAGATCTGAGGGCTTGGTTTACCAAGACTGTTTCTCCACCATGCAGACAAGCTCCTACTACAGGAGAAGGGGAATATATGGACAAGAAGTACTAAAACCAACGACAATCATGGCATACGGATAGCCTAATCAGAATAGTGCGTGCGGGGGATCCATCTTCAATATGGGCACAGAGGTCCCTATCTAGGTGATGTAGGAGGCCCAGCCTGGACATTGTATCCTGGGGCTTACTTGGATAGTGATATCATTTAAACACTGAACCACAGTAGTTCATCTCCTGTTCAGCTCAATCACAATTGGAACTTGACACCCTAAAAAACAATTCTAAGTGGGGGGAAGGGGGAAAAAAGATTTCCAAAGAGCTGAGAGCCAGATTTTCATGTGCTCAGCACTCACAATTGAAATCAGATTTTCAGAAAAGCTCAACATCCAATATGTTAAACCCTTCTGAGAATATGGCCATTTATTTTGGTGCCTATATAGACTGTAAGGACCAAAAAGGACCATTATGTACATCTGGTCTAACCCTCCTGCATGACGTAGGTGTCAGAGCATTTCACCTACTGATTCGTGACTCAAGCTTATTGCTTCTGTCTGAGCTAGATCATAATGTTCAGAAAAAGCCAATCTTGATTTAAAGATTGTAAGTTACGGACAACCCAGCCATAGCTAAATAAAGTGCTCTAATGGTTAGTTAGTCTCTTAAAAATTTGCATCTTATTTGTGATCTAAATTTATCCAGCTTCAGTTTCCAGCTGTTGAATCTTGTTATACCTTTGTCTGCAAAGCAAACTATAGCACTGAGTCTCAGATCTTGGATCAACTGACACAGGCTTACACTATTGGGATGAAAATAACAATAACCAAGTTCCCATTCGGACTCTGAGATCATTGCTCTGAAACTTGCTGGTGGGGTGGTTGGTTTTTTTTGTTTGTTCTGTAATGTAGATGTACCTATGTTGCATTAATCTCTTTCCAGTTAATGATCTGTGTAGAACTAACATTTGAAAATTACCCATTTGTTCAGGAAAGGGATTCATTTAAAAACTTGGGGAATTTAAATAATTAAGATTCTCCACAAATTTATGTAACTGACTTCCCACTTATGTCATTGTATATGAGAACAGAAGCCAACCCACCATAGTGAGACTTTATGGAGAAATAAATGAGGCCCTTGTACTGAGTCAGTTTAAGATCAAATGACAAACGTTAGCTATTGGGCCCTTACTGGGAAAAGGAAAAGCTATCAAAAGTGTGCGTTGCTCATTTTTCTCTGTTTGGCCTAAATTTGAACACAGCTGTAGTTAAAATGTAGGTCTGGTTGATGTCGGCGGCAGTTACTTAAAATAACTTCCATATCTTTTGAGTTCAACTGTCCTAAGCCTGGCATGCCCACTGCGCTGAGTTGAAGGGAAGCCGGAAGTGTTAACCCAGCTCCCAGTGTGGCATTTAGAGATCGACTTCCTGATTGGCTGAGTGGGTTTTCACAGACCTGATCAATCGAGCCGGAAGTTCAAATTGACGGCAGCACATTTTTCACCATCAGTGAAGACTAGCCCTTGGTGTTCTCCCTGGTTTCAGCTGAGACTAGAAAGCAAAGGAACTGAAATAATGCCATGTGGGTCACAACTAGTAAGTGCTTTAACAGAAATAATAACAGGTATTTTCTCGGAAAGGCTGAGTTGCAACAGTCACTGGAAAGCATGCGAGAAAACAAATATATGAGGCTAATCCTGATATTATAGTTAATGGGAGTCTTTCAGTTGACTTCAGTGGACTTTCTATTAGGCCCTATAAAAAGGCCAAATTTCAAAGACGTTATGCTGTGTTACTGCCACAGTACAAAGTTCTGGCCCTTTATTCTCTTGTCTGGGGATCTAATGCTCCTCCACTGACATCATTAGGAAACTTGGCTTTACTGGCATGAGGCTTGGACTCCTAACTCACTTGAACCTCACGCATGGAGTGACATTTCAAGAGGAGCTCAGTTTACAGGAGGAATGTATAATCAAATGTTGTTTTTAAAAGGCCTTTGTTCCCTAGCTAAACAAAACATAACAGTACTTTCAATCTGAATTTTTAAGTTGTGAATTCCATGTACATCAAGCCTGGTTTGAACCAAGGAAAATATTTTGGCCCTGATCCTCCAATGAATTCTGCATGGATGGACCTCCATGGATTTCAGTGGAGCTCCACATGGGTGTAATCTCCATCCACAAGGAGTTTGTGGAAGCTTGGGAGCCTTTGTATCAAGTGTCTAACTCTTAAAATCAATTTCTTAAATTAATTTTTCTCCAGACTCCCAGATATGTTCTGTTCTTGGAACAATGTGTGCACCCTCTGCTGGTCAGCATAACACATTCAACTACTATCTACTGACTGGCATTCCCTCCAGACAGAAAAACTTCAGCCTTATGTTTCAAAAGTAGTGAGTTCAAATAGT
This sequence comes from Pelusios castaneus, assembly GCA_007922175.1. Classification (NCBI taxonomy): domain Eukaryota; kingdom Metazoa; phylum Chordata; order Testudines; family Pelomedusidae; genus Pelusios; species Pelusios castaneus. The sequence goes on along the minus strand of ML685792.1, from coordinate 12,588,733 downwards.
GTGAAAAGTTGGTTTAACTTAAAAAAGGGAAAAAAGAAAAAAAATCAATCACTGGGTCTCTTTAATTTAAAATGTTATAGCTGTGTTTATAAACACCAAATCCTTTATCTTCCCCAAATCTGCTGTGTTTAACCAAGTATGTAAAAAAACTTTATGCTGAACAAACAAAATATAATACACACTGGTAAAGGACAAGATTCATATCCCCCCCCCCCCATGTCCATACACACAAGACATTTCATATAATTGCCCCTTCCCATGTAGAATGAGCCCTCATTCATTTCTTTCACCTCATCGCCTCACTCTTTTCTTCTGCAGAGGTCCCTTTTCCCCTCCTCCACCCAGCTACACAGGTTAATTCTTAACACTTACCCAAAAGCAAATCAAAAGGATCTTTTATCAAAGGTACGCTGGCCTTTTGTTAAGCCAGCCTGAGGAGGATAGTGGAGAGTGCAGATATTCTTTTAAGGAACATAAGAGTTGTGTTAGAAAAAGGAGAGGCCCCAGACCCAGGCTATTGCCTACTCCAGGCATTCGAGCATCATGAATCAGACTCTCCCACAAATCATGAGATCAGCTCAAAATTATGATATAGAAAAAAAAATTCAGTGCCTTGCTTCCCTCTCCTCACATTCCCTACCTCTCTTGTACAGAAGAAGTATAGTTCCACCAGATTCTCAGGACTTCAAGTTGAAGAGCACTGGTATGAAAGAATACTCTCGTAGGGGCGAAACTAGTTTACAGATGTAGCAATGCAAGTGGCAACGAAGACAAATGAAATTCTAAATTCCCATTCCACCAAAGCACTTAACTACTTCCATGAGACGACTGCTTACCGGCTTAAATTGAAACACGTGGTTAAGGGTGGCTTCCGGGCCCAAGTGATATGTAGAGAGTGGAGGTGATGGTGCGCACACAGGACCATGAATAAGACACTAGAATTCTGACACTTTCCAATGGGTCTGCAGTCTTAATGGGTCTTTGGGCACTGGCATAGCATAAAATGGTAGATGATAAGATCCAGTTTGGTTCTGAACATCATCATTTATATACTGCACAAGGAGGGGAGGCACTGGAAGCTTCTTATTGCTGCAGACACAGGCAGGAGGTTTTGTTGCAAGATGAAGAATGAATGGGACACTGATATAGTTGTAGGAACTGGGCCAGCCTCTTTATTGTTGCAGTAGTGGCAGTCCCTTACTAGCCCATTTGGAGGCCTTTTATTTTTTTAGGTGGCCACAGCTAGAATTAGCAATGTCACATGGTCATCAGCAAACTGTAAAGCTTGGGTAAAATGGTGGCTGGATACACAAATAGTTTACTTTGGAAGGGGATTATGTCTAATCCACTTACCATTTAGGTCATGAACTCAGAATTCCAGCTTCCTTTGAAAGTAGAAATGGTGAAAGAAGAGGCCCCGGCTGCAGAATGATTAAGACCAGCATTTTCAGAAATGACCACTGTGTGTGGGTGGCCAACATGATATTCCATAAAGGGACCTGATATGTTCAGAAGTGCTGGGAACCAGCAACTGTAACTGAAGTCAAGTTTTTGAAAATCAGGCTCAAGTTGGGCACGCCAAATCAGCAGCTCACTTTCAAAATCATGAACCCCACTTGCTAGTAAATGCAGCTACAGCCTGCTAACAGCCTATAAAATCAAACTGTTGACTGCTCTAACCACTGGGCTATTAGCTATGCTTGGAGGGGGGGCATGGGCCTCTCTCTCAATTTTTTATTGATGGGGGGAAGGGCTAGCATTCCTCCTGGTAGCCAATTAGATTTCCAAAATCAAAAATTATTTGCAAGACAGGAGAATTTTTTCCCATCCAATCCTTTTAAGATAAGGTAAAGAGCATGCAGAGACACGCTCTCTTGCATCCCCACTTGACCCAGACCAAAGACTAGCTGTGGGAGTATTGTCTAGTGATTAGGGAAGCTGAGCGACAATCAAGAAATGTGATTATCTCCTGCCCCTCTGCCTCTGCTACTGACTAAGGTGACCTAAGGCAAGCCGTTTAAAGCCAAGTTTTCAAAAGTACTGAACATCCATGGTTAACACTGACTTTAATTAGAACTGTGGGTGCTCAGGGACTTTCAAAATGAGATCTGTGTCTCTACCTCAATTTACACCTTCCTGAAAATTAGTCTACAGCCTGGTAGGCAGGGAGTGGATTGTTGTATATTAATTAATCATTATAAAGTACACTTAAATCCACAGATGAAAGCTGCCATGATGGGTGCAAAATAAAATCTTTATTACTGACAGAAATACTGCTTTCAAAATTCCAGGTCTCTGGTGTTTCGAGGTTACAGAATGTGCTTCTGCAAACTGATACCATGCAGCGTCCCTCATTTTGTTTAGCAAAACCACAAATCAGCTGGAATTTTTATCAGAAACATGCCATCTATTTACACGTCATTCCCCCCATTTGTTCAGGCTGTTTCAAGTTAATGTTCTGGTCTTGTTGGTCCTATGTCCTTGATGCTCGGACTTGAGCCAGTGTCATGAGCTAAGATATTGTTGGTTTTCCAACACCTTGACTGTACTTTTTTTTTTTTGTGCTATATGCAATATACAGTAGCAAGGTTACTTTCTAGAAAACAAATAGCATTTTTGGTTTACTGTTTATAGCTAGAGGCCTTGCAATCTCAGAGTTACAGCAGAGGACTAGATGTACGTAATCATTTTTGTTGGTCATTCCAAGGAGATTTTATTTCATTAATTCAGCCTATCATGTCCAACAATTTTATATCTAACAGATTTATGGCTATTAATGCCAGAATGGACTGTTATGATCATCTTGCATAGCACACACCATAATTTCACCCAGAACAGTGGTTCTCCTTTATCTATAAACTAGATGAAAACTGTTAGAAGAGTTCATGGTCTCAGCTCAAGCGAAGTGCAAAGACTGAGATGATAAGGTGTATGGTGGGGGAGGACAGAGGTGCATGAGCAAACCAGTGCAAGGCAGGAGCTATTATTAGCTGTTTGTATTACAGTAGGGACTAAAGGTAGGGCCACATCACTGTAGTTGGAGACATGAATAGATAGGTGACTCTAAATATTCATGAGTCTGTAGGATGGAGATCTGAGAGCTTAGTTTATCAAGGCTGTTTCTCTACCCATGTAGACAAGCTCCAACTTCAGGACAAGGGGAGCACATGGACAAAAAATACTAGGACCTGGGACAATTATGGGATATTGGAAGGCAAATCAGAACAGTCTGTTCTAATGAAAGACTGTCCTTCCTGAAGGAGCTTACAGTCTAAACAGACAGAGACACAGGGAGTTGAAATAACTTGCTGAAGAATACTCAGCCGATCCATGGCAGAGCTTAGAATAAAAGCCAAGTATTCTGTTTCACCACCCAGGTGTGCTCTCTCTCATCTGTTGTCATACATGGTGTGCTCTCTTCCTATCTCTGTCTGCATTCTCCCTGCCGTACTCACCAGATCAACAAAAAGCCATTACAAGGAAAAAAGAAGGAACTGGAGACTCATCTCAGGCCTAGCATCCTGACTTGATTTCCCTGTATTGAATTAAGAACATTTGAATACCTTGGGCCACGTAGTGAAGTCCTGCATCCCACTCAGGATCACTGTCACCCTCCTCACATTGACAATGTTGCCCATGTTTGCAGGGAATCATTAAGACCAAATTCAGATGGTAGATCAAGGGCACAGTGTTGCCTGCTTGCTGTTGTTGGCTCCATGTGTGTTATATGTATATATATAGTATATTTATGAGGAGTGAAATCCTGACCCTACTGAAATCAATGGCAAAAACGCCTATTGACTTGAATGGGGCCAGGCTCCTCTATAGGGTTTACTCTCAGTTTGCATTTCTTACATGGTGCCCATTTCAAAATAGAATGGAAAGGTGACCAATGGTCTTGAAATCATTGATTGCCTTGTCTGAATGGCAGTCCTGATTAACTCCCCTCATCCCTGGGAACAGGGGAAGTGACCATGCTCTTGTTCTTTGGACAGTAATGAGCACACCACAGGTGCCCAATAAATATTTAATAATAGTAACAGGTAGTGATAGACAGACATTAACATAAGATGCCCTTGTTCAGTCTGTGAAAGCATCTAAAAGTCCCTGCATCTAATGGTTCATCTCCCAGTCCCTGCTACTCCTCCTGCAATGTACTGGGGCAGCTGCTACATTTATTTGAGTCTTTAATATATGTTAAAGGCCTGTTGAGTGTGGATAAGTGCCTTTAATAGACCTGGTCAAAGAAGTCATAACAATTGTCATCAACATTTTTTCCCATTGTTTGTATGTTTTTCACTGAAATTCAAAATGTTGATAACAAAATATTGATATTTCAGAATGTTTGTAGCTGATAATTACTAAGGCTGCTGTTTTAGCACAGAGGTCACGTTGTTCATGGTAATTGAATCTTTGAATAAAGTCCTTGACTCCTTCCCCCAACAGAAGCGACTCTTTTCCTTTCCTGACCTTGTAACCTGGCCCATGTGATCAGTAGGGTGAAAACCCATCCCTAATTGGACAGAACAGTCCCCAAATGTACAATTCAAGTTGCAGGCCCAGGCTGAATGACTCCAGGACAGTATATGTCCCAGAGCCCCTACAGTGCTGCTTCACATATGCCTGATGCTCAGGGGCAGCCCCAGCTTCTTCCTGCCAGGGGAGACTGAGATGGGTCTAAGATCTGCTCACCCCAAGGTCCCCTGCTCCTCCTCTTCTCCCAAGGCCCTGCCCAGGCTAGGCCAGAAGCTGGAGCCAGGCAAGAGTACTAGTAAGAGCTGCCCAGTGAGCTTGGCTGCTGTGAGGAGAAACTTAAGGGTCCTGGACTCTCCATCTGTCTGGACAGAGCACTCAAGGATGTGGGGGCAGGGGCTGGGGGCTGCTCTTCGGCATTCCTTCCCTCACCTAAGGCAGGCTGAGAGTCTGGGGCTCCCCAGTGCCCCAGGCTCCCTGAGTGGTTCTTACCACTGCCTAGCTCTAGCTTCTGGCTTTGCCAGGAGTCAGGACCTCAGGGGGAAGAGGAAGAGCTGGGGGTGGGTTCACAGAGGGGCAGGGTTTCTGCATATGTCCCATTTTTGTATTTTAAAAGGTGGTCACCCTAGAGGTCACAATGTAACAGTGACCATGAGATGGTCAAGTCCAGGATCCTGACAAAAGGGAAAAGAGAGAGCAGCAGAATACAGTCTCTGGACTTCAGAAAAGCAGACCGACTCCCTCAGTGAACTGATGGGCAGGATCCCTTAGGAGGCTAATATTGGTGGGGAAGGAGTCTAGAAGAGCTGGTTGTATTTTAAAGAAACCTTATTGAGAGTACAAACCATCCCAATGTGCAGAAAGAATAGCAAATATAGCAGGAGACCCGTTTGGCTTAACAGAGAAATCTTCAGTGAGCTTCCACACAAAAATGAAATTCACAAGAGGTAGAAGCTTCGATAGATGAGTAGGGAGGATTATAAAAACATTGCTTGAGCATTCAGGAGTGAAATCAGGAAGATCAAAGCACAATTGGAGTTGCAGCCAGCAAGAGACACAGAAGATAACAAGAAGGGCACAGGAATGTTAGCAGCAAAAAGTTGGTCAGGGAAAGTGATGGCCCCTCACTGAATGGGAGAGGCAACCTAGTGACAGATAATGTAGAAAAGCTGAAGTACACAATGCTTCGTTTTGCCTCTGAATTTACAGATGAGTTCAGCTCCTAGACTTACTGCACTAGGCATCACAGTATGGGAAGGAGGTGAGCAGCCTTCTGCAGTGAAAGAACAGATTCAGGACCATTTAGAGAAGGTGGATATGCACAAGCCCATGGGACCTGATGTCATGACTCTGGGGCTATGTCTACACTTACCAAAGTTAGTTCAAATTAGTTAATTCAAACTAAGTAATTCAAACTAATTTTAGTTAGTTCGAATTAACTTAATTCGAACTAGCATGGCCCCACTAGAATGCTAGTTCGAACTAAGCAAGTGCCATGCACGGCACTTGCTTAGTTCGAATTAGTCAGTTGCATTAAGATCAATGTGCCGGTTAGTTTGAACTAAGCAGTTAGTTCAAACTAATATGGCCACATTGACTTAATTCGAACTAACTAGTTCGAATTAAGGGTTAGTTCAAAGTAAAACGAGGTTTTACTAATTCGAACTAACTTTTCCTTAATTCGACTTAAGGAACTGCTTAACTCGAATTAAGGAAACAAGTGTAAACACAGAGTAAATTAAGTCGACTTAAGCCTGCTTAAGTTGACTTAATTTACAAGTGTAGACGCACCCTGAGGGTGCTGAGAGAGTTGGTTGATGTAGTTGTAGAGCCATTGACCATTATCTTTGAAAACTTATGGCAATCAAGCAAGGTCCTGGACAACAGGAAAAAGGCAAATGCAGTGTCCATCTTTTAAAAGGGGAAGGAGGGTCTGGGGAACTACAAATCAGTCAGCTTCATCCAATCTCCAGAAAAATCATGGAGCAGGTCCTCCAGGAATCCATTTTGAAGCACTTGGAGTACTGCAAGATGATCAGGAATAGTCAGCATGGGTTCACCAAAGGTAAGTAGTGCCTGACCAACTTGATTAACGTCTATGATGAGATGACTGGCTCTCTGGGTGTGGGGAAAGTGGTGGACATGATATGCTTTGACACTAGCAAAGCTTTTGATACAGTCTCCCACAGTATTCTTGCCAGCAAGTTAAAAAAGTATGGGATGGTGAAGCACTGGAATGGGTTACCTAAGGAGGTGGTGGAATCTTCCTCCTTAGAAGTTTTTAAGGCCTTGCTTTATAAAGCCCTGGCTGAGCTGATTTAGTTGGGGTTGGTCCTGCTTTGAGCAGGAGGTTGGACTAGATGACTTCCTGAGGTCCTTTCCAACCCTAATCTATGATTCTAGTGCCACTCAGTTTTGTTGTGTCTGCCCCTCCACAGATGGAGATGGAGAGCTAGACACACCAAACCTGAATGGCTTTGCAATACTGTGTTCTAGGTCAGAGACTCTCAACCTTTCCCTACTACTGTAGCCCTTTCAGAAGTCTGATTTGTCTTGCATATCCCCAAGTTTCACCTCACTTAAAAATACTTGCTTACAAAATCAGATCTAAAAATATAAAAAAGTGTCACAGCCCACTGTTACTGAAAAATTGTTTACTTTCTCATTTTTACCATAAAATTATAAAATAAATCAATTTGAATACAAATATTATACTTACATTTCAGCATATAGAATATACAATAGTATAAATACATCATTGTCTGTATGACATTTTAGTTTTGCTAGTGCTTGTTAGATAGCCTGTTGTAAAATTAGGTAAATATCTAGATGAGTTGATGTACCCCCTGGAAGACCTCTGTGTACCCCCAAGGGTTTACGTACCACAGGTTGAGAACCACTGCGCAAGGTCACAAAATGCCCCTTCACCTCCATATACAGAGAGGCAGGTGCATCTAAACTGAGTGGGACTGCAACGATCTGGGCCAGATCACAATACCTGGAGCAGAGAGCTGGGCCCTAGGACAGGAGACACCACTGCAGGATGAGTGTGGGTAGGCTCAGTTTCCAACCTCTTTCTACCCTCACCTTTGGTGGCCTCCACTCTTCCCCTGCCTGGGCTTGTGTCATTCACACCCCCAATGAGCCCTGTTCTCCCCTTTCCATGACATATCCTTTTTCCTGCATCTCTGCCATGAAATGTATTCCAATTTTCAGTGAAAAAATTGTAATCTTAAGAATCATGAATAAATCGCTATAGACCAACTTTTGGCATGAAGTGTGGTTAATCAATGGCTCAGCCAGTTGAGAGTCTAATTTAGAAAGAATAATTTATGGATGTGAATCAGATTTTCAAAAGCACTCACCCTAGGCCTAACTCTGTTCCCTTTAAAGCCAATAGGAGGTCATTCGGAGCAAAGTTTAGGCCAACAATGAAAATCTCAGCTTTAATGTTCATGAAATATGCCAGATCAATGGGGTGATCAGCCTCCAGGCCTATCTAGTAAGCAAGTACAGCTTCCCTTACCCGATTCCAGCAATGTACCATAATGGGATCCTCTGAGCAAGAAGATTGTTCGGTACCTAGGAAATTATTAGTCCTTCTAATGAGACTGCAAATAGTACAAATGGTTAAACAGAAATGTAACTGATGGAAAATGGCTTTGCATCAAAAGAAAACATTTTCATGGGGAAAAAATAGTAACTGAATTTTCCATTTTTTCATAAAAAATTGGAAACAATAACTTTTGTTTAAAAATGTTGTTTTCAACTGAAAATTTCAATTTTGAAAATGAATTTTCTTCCTCATTTTTAACAGAAAATGGCTTCATACATTGAAATTACTTTTGTTTCCCATTTCAGTTTTTCATTTGAAAATTTGATAATTTTTTTTGTGAAATTTCAATGAAAACAAAATAATCCCAGAAAAAAATCTTTCCATCTTTCCTGCAAAAAAATAGTTGAATTCTTCTACCAGCAAGGGAATTTCTTGTTGTCAGCTGAGCTGGTGGTTTGGGGCTATGGACATCTACTGGGGTTCTACCACATTCCACCAAACAAATAATTTTTGGTCATTCCCAGCCTACAGTAGCTGCAAGCCTATGACCTAGTAGTGAAATGCTCCATGTCTCATTGCTCAGTTCTCTGAACTAGCCAGCCGTCCTTGTAGAGAACTGCGGGGGCGGGGGGGGGGAGGCGTGGGGGAGGATAAAATTGTAGATCTCT
>ML685792.1:12531571-12570007 GCA_007922175.1 Pelusios castaneus | reverse complement strand
ACTTAAGCAAGCTTAAGTCGACTTAATTTACCAGTGTAGACACAGCCTAGGAGCTGTATTCTGGGACCATACTGAAGGATGGCACCTGCACTACTGTAATCCCTTGCTGGGAGGCAGACATTCTATCATCTTTTGGTCCAGGTTCTGACTGGGGTAGGGTGGGGATGGGGAGTCTGAAACTCTGTGAGTCATGTACAGGTAGGACCCAAGCAGTGAAGGTTATGCATGTGAACCTGCAGCCCTGTGAGGATGCTCTACAAAACAGCTGCTTGTTAGCAATTTAAAATGGACCCTTGTGATGGATTTGTTCAGGGAAGAGGGGACGTATGTGTTCATACTACTACACTTCATTACCCTCATTCATGAGCTGAACTCTAGGTGAAATTATCAAAATGTGCCTCTTAAGGAAAGAATTGGATTTCTTCTTTTACTGCAAATGCACACAAATTCAGTGGAGACACGGGAGGCAATAAAATAGATGCACTCAGCTCAAGGGCTATGTCTACACTGGCAAGTTAGTTTGAATTAAGGAAACTTAATTCAAACTAATTTAAGCTTTGGCTACACTAGGCTTTCATTAGTTTGAATTAAGGGCTTCCTTAATTCAAACTAATAAATTTGCTTATACTTTTCAAAGTAAGAGTTAATTCGAACTAGTTAGTACGAATTAACCCAATGTGGCCATGTTAGTTCGAACTAAGTGCTTAGTTCAAACTAACTGGCACATTGAGCTCAATGCAATTGACTAATCTGAACTAAGCAAGTGCCATGAATGGCACTTAATAAGTTTGAACTAAAATTTGCTAGTTTGAATTAAGTTAATTCAAACTGACTAAAATTAGTTCAAATTAATTAGTTTGAATTAGTTAATTCAACTAACGTTGGAAGTGTAGAAATAGCCAAGGAGCTCACTTTTTTTCTCAATGCCATTAAATGTCCTTTATAAAGCTTGTGTCTCTCACCAAAAGAAGTTGGCTCAATTAAAGATATTATCTCACCCACCTTGTCTCTCCTTATAAGGGAGTATTCCATAACTGACATGTCAGTGATGGAGCTCGCTGTTAAATGCAGAGTACAGAGGGTGTGCAGTGTTGCCCCATGAAAAGGGAAGATAAAGTTGGACATGTGATTGCAAAAATAAGATGGGAATGGTCTCCCAAAGCATACAACATTTGAATCTCAGTAACCTTGTTCATTTTATGGAAAAGAGGCAGTTTGGTGCAGATGCATTTCAGAGCTGCAGCTTAGATCAGATTAATCAAAAAACAAAATTCATGTTGTGACGCAACACCTTGTTTTGAGTGGATATGGCAGAATTTTATAAGGGTTAAGTAAATCCCAGCAAAGAATAGAAACAATTCCATGTTCCACAGGTACCACAACTCAAACAGCAAATTCTGAATAGTGAATCAATGAGTAGTCATTACATATTGTTTGGGGAAACTTCTTCAGCTGAAAGTAGATTTATATCAATTATTGGTCAAAGGTTTTTGAGTAACACAGCTTTGTAATAATCATGATCTACTTGTAGGCAATTTGGCTGGATTCAATTAATCAGTTTTTCATTATGATTAATTTAACCAGCTGTAGTTAGAGATGACTCCACTCCTTGTTTATGGCAACCTGAGTCTACTATCTTCTGGTATTGCATAAAAGAGATCAGAAAGGAGTCAGTCACCCGTCATGTAACAATGCCTTTATTCAACTCAGAAGACTTCTTGGGATCCAAAGCCCTAGAAGAGGAGAAAACCATGCTAGACTTGGCAGGTCAGGTTTAATGCTAGAAACTACCTTCAGCCACTTAGTGAGGGGTGGTAAAAGGGGATGTAGATGTCTAGCTAGAAAATTTTTATCATACTGTTCCCATCAACACTTGATGCTGACCAATTTTCTGTACATCTCTGGTCCAAATATAGGAGGACTGCTGGGACTCATTCAGCTAGTGAAAGTTAACAGGACTCAGGTAGCCATAAGTGGGACTTATGCATGTAGCATAAACCTATCAGATTGCAAAGGACTTTTCAGACTCTGAATTCCTGAAACAAACACAGAGTAGGCTCCACAGGCAAACATGTAATGAATTCCACAGCTCCCTAGGTAGATTTACAGCATTTTTATTCAATTGTCAATACCAAAGGTGCAATACCAAAAGTGCCTTTCTCTCTCCGACACACACTCGTCTCCACCTGTGTCTCTTCTAATTGCAGTAGTTTTCCAGCTGGTACAGGGAGCAGGTGTTGTGACAGCATTGCTCAACGATTCCCCTCTTCGCTTGCTGAAATTCCTCTTGGAATGGCAGTTCTTCCAGCGCATTCTGCAGATGTCCATTAACTGTCAGGAAAAAGAATAAAATTTTGGGAATACATAGAATTACCTTTGTGTCTCAGCTGGGATACCTCTTTATAAGCGACCAGTACTTGCTATTTCGAGCTAGTTGGAAAATAGCACAAAAATTGCATATATTTTTCCTTTATTATTATTGGAGCATCTAAAGGTCCTGTATTTGTGATGATCAGACGTCCCACTATTACCAGAACCATCTTGACATTGGGGGCTTTGTCTTTTATACACAACTACATGCAGCTCGAGCCCTGATTTTTCACCCTTGCTCTCTGATCATCCTGCTTCTATTTCATGTTCAGACCAGGCTCTGTAGTTCACAGGAGTGACCAAGCCTACTGGGTATGGGCAATAGTAAAAGGAAGAGGGTGTAGAATTATTGTGGAGATGCAGAAAGAACTCTTGAGCTAATTGAGGTATCTGATTGGTAATAGACTATTATAAGATGTGGTGCTTTCTTACATGGAGGTGAGTTAGGCTGGAGTTGCAAACGTCTCAGGGATCATCATGTTGTAAGTTGGAGCAAAGAAGGATTGTGAGCAAGGGCAACTGTGAGGTGGAAGGTGCTGCCACTTGGAACTTAAATAGCCTCTTCCTCTTCACTGCCTATATGTAGCCTAGGGGTGACTGGAACGTGGTGTGTGTATTTCTGTTTGGGGGAAAGTTTGGAAAGAAATGGAAAAAAAATGAAGAATTTTTAGAAAAGTTTTCAACAGATGGAAATTTGAAATTTAGATAAAATAAAAAATGTTTGCATGGGCGAAGGCCCTTTTCCCATAACAGACAAAAGTTTAGATGGAAAAATTTTGATCGCTTCCATTATTACATCACTTTCCTCCTGTTCTTTGTTTGTCTTCATTTCTAAGTGCTTTGGGGCTCTCTGTTTTATGTTTGTAAAGCACCCAGCACCAAGGAGCTTCCTGGCCAATTGAAATATTTGTCAGACCTTTTACTGTCAAACCAAATAGCTTGCAAACAAGTCCATGCACTCTGCACCTCAGCCAGGCAGATGTTACGGTGTCACTGGTACCCAAGTGAGCACCTGATTTAAACACCATGACATTTTTACATGGAAGAGAACCTCTCGCCTTCGAATGCATCTGAAATCTTGGACTGAAGTACTACTGGGCACCCAGGTCATGGCAGGATCCCATACTAATTCTAGGGAGCCTAAGGGCTTTTCTGCATGGTGTTGCAATCCAGATTATAGGCTGGGGGTGAATTGTAGAGCACACTAATGTGTTGTGCTCTTAACTGTCCCGTGTAGACCCCGCTGGCATGAACTAAAAGGTACCTTATTAGCTTTGACATAATGCTGTTTCAAACAGGGCTACGTTAATGTGAGCTAGGTACCTTTTTAGTTCACATGTACAGGAACTACAAGAAACAATTCAGGGCACCACATCAGTGTGCTCTACAATTCACAGCCCCCATACGCTGGACTATAGTGCTATGTAGAGACGCCCTGTCCTGCCTTCAAATGTCTGTGCTCAAGCACCTGGCTGTGAGAAGAGCTCTGGTGCCTGTCAATACCAGATCTTTGTCATTCATCTGGCAGCACAGTTTTCCATCACACATCAGGAGCTGGGAATGGCACTGTTTGCAGCCTCCATGGGAGGAGACAAGTTTGAGCCTTCCATGGTAATGCCAATAGCATGGCAGCATTAGTACTCGATTGCAGTCAGCTTTTGTATAAAAATAATATTAATAAAGCTCCATTTGAAAAAAGATTTATTTTTTCCCCCTGTATTTGTTAGCAACTACCACGGTGGTATTCAGGTCCATGGCTGGGATTGCTAAACTTTAACACAGTACAAATTATGAATAATAATAATAATAATAATTAGTTCAGTTCTTTGCTTCATACATTTTTTCCCCAGTGAACAGAGGGGGCGGGGGGATTCTAACATTTCAATAGCATGCCCTGAAGGATAGATGGAAATATTAAGACACACTGTGTCCTAGTTTTCTCCCTTCCAAAGCTTGCTGTCCAGGCTTCCCCTTTTCTCACAAGCCACCCTGAGATGGGGAAGCATCTTGTCATTATAATTTAGCAATATGCTTCCTATACGTACATACATAGCCTGTGAGTTCCTCCTTAAAGAAAAGTGGTTTACAAAGTGAAAGAAGTTCACGTGAGCTGGAGGGGAGCCAAACGGCACTGCTGGAAAAAAGTGACTTACCTATGGGCTGCTCAAGGTCCCGTCGGGCTTTGGGAGAATAGAAGAAGCCCCGTTCTCCACACACCAAATAGAGAGCTTCCACTAGGTGAGAGCCGCAGAGGTGCTGGTTGGCAGCAGCATGGCTGATGGTGGGGCCAGAAAGAACAAGGAGGGCCAGGAGAGGCAGTGATCGGACCCAGAGAGCCATAGTGAGAGGGGGGAGACCTAGGAAAGCTAGAGAAAATGAGGGAGGGTAAGCAGGAGAGAGTTTAATATTAGACTTAAAATCCAAGGCTATGTCTACACTTACTTATTACTTCCTTAATTCAAACTAACTTGCAAGTGTAGACATAGCCCTAGAGATTCAGTGCAAGGTGATGGAAGGACCTCTCCAACAATTCCACAGAATTATGGGGGCTTTATGAATCCACAATAGCAGGAGAACGTTGGTTCCTCCCATGTAATATTACATTAATAAGATTTTTTTAAAAATAGAAGCTCAGATCTAGTACGTATGGAACCCAGCCCAGCAGAAAATGTCTCATGGCTAATTTATCTCCCCCTGCCCTCTTCCTCCAAAGAACTTGACAGGACTCCAAGTGTCTGAGTATGTAATAACAAAGAGCTGCTCATAACTCCTGTTCATCAGCAGCAGCTCAGAGCCTCAGGCAAGAGACTGCAAAGATAATCTATGATCTCCCCAAATCCTGAGCCAGCAAAGCAGCCAGGGCTCAGAGGTACACCTGGAAACCCCAGTCATGTTCCCAACATCAGCTCTGGTGGAGGAAGGGTTTGTGTTGTAGGACCCACAATAGCAGCTCTGCAGCAATAGAGGATCCTTCTATACTGGGATGACCCCTTTATGCCCCGTTACGTTAGTGTGGTGACTACATCACACACCAGGACCTGGCCTACAGAGTTTCGATTGGAAAACTGAAATCATCTTTCTGTGGCACAAAAAGGCATCAAACAGACCTGATGAGGCAGCTTCTGCTTATCCACAGATCAGGTCCTGCATATGCCATAGTGGTTCCAGCTTCCCTATCCATCCTACCAGTTATCTCAGCCATGGCTTGGATAAGGAGGCAGCCCTCAACGCCCAATTATAAGGAGCATTTTTTATTTTATTTTAGCCCAAGTATCACTTTGTTTGCCTAAGACCCTGTGGCTTTCTCCCCCTTCCCACAGGTTACCTTGGTAATAAGTATTTTGGGAAAAGCACTCCAGATGGACTTTCACTGTTGAGCCTCAGTGGTCACCTCTTCCCTTTTGTGGTGCCCATCTATGCTATGAACATGACAAAATCACCCTCCCCACTAGCGCTAACCAGCACCCTTGTTTGCTCTCCTAACAAAGAGATTACAAAGACTGAATGGACCTGGATACCGACGTTCTAGATGCAAGTATCCTAGAAGCAACACATTCATGTCAAACCTGAGGCACATTGGCAGGGCATTATATGAAATTTTTATTCCTATGCTGTGCCTATGTTACAGATAGTGGACAACATTTGCCAGAGCTGACAAACCAACACCTTTCACTGGTACTACATTCTCTTACGAAAATGGCTTGAAAAAAAAGCACAGCTAAAGGCTGAGATGATGGTGATAAGAGAAGGAAATGGACTTACCTAACTAGGTGCCAACAGGAGAAGAAGTGAGATCTGCTTGGAGAAGGAAAGATTGCTTTGTAGTGACTTCCCCATCCTCCTTTTGCCATATTTATATCCTTTGCATTTGTCCGAACAACACAGGAGTTAGTCAGAGCTCCACCTTCTCAGCAAAACCCTAGCCAAAATTTTTGCTGCCTAGGCACATTAAGTCCTCTCTGCACAGTGTCAACAGGTCTTTAGGAGGATGAAGATAGAAGCAACAGTTTGCAGTTTCCATCTCATTTACCTTCAGCCTGTTTGCTTCGCAGAAGCTCTGCCTTGAGTTGTGGTGACCCTTTTAGCAGAGATAATGCTGCTATTAAAACTCTAACGATTACACTAATGCGGGGCAATAGGCACTGCTGGGAATGAGACAGCCAAGTGCCTGCCAGTCTCAACACCTGTTTCTGAAGTGTAAAATTAGAGAAAGACAAACACATGTTAATATGTTGGGTTAATTTCACCCCACTGAGTAACTGATGCTAGGCTGGGGCTGTTGATGAGACTGTGCTAGAGCCAGGTGTTAGAGGAAAGAAAACACTTCATGATAGGGAAGGATAGCTGAGGTCATGTATACTGCCTCTGTAAGTGGGGGGAGGGGGAAATCCAAAAAGGAGCACAGGCGTAAAGAGGTGGATATGTCCTATATGAGGACTGGCTTGAAAATCAGCCAAAAACATGACAGACCCCCTGGACTAGCCGACTGAGAAACTCGGGCGCTAGCCAGCAGGCAATGAAATGTTGGATTACACACTCATGTGCATCCTACACCTGGAAAACTTTCCGGATGACCATTTCATTGAAACGGATACATTTCTATGAAACATTCTGGTTTCAATTAAACAGCATTTTCAATGGTGCCGGGGAGGCCTTTGTCACAAAATCAACCAGCTTGATCCTACAGATAGACAAGAAAGGATAGTTTCACTGGCATCACTTTCCCCTCTAGGCCAAAAAGCTATGGCTTCCAGAGTGGGAGCTTGGCCATAGGTGATCTTTACAATGCAGGATTAAGGAGGGTGTACTGCAGTACTTGTTGGGCTTCTCCTCAGTAAAGATTCATCTTTGTCTAGCTTAATTGTTCCCATTAACACACTCCCACATCCAGACACAAACCCCCTAAATTGAGTGTTGCTTGTGACAGTGATAAAAGCAACCACGGGGCTTGGTGTCCTGGAGCAGACCATTATTTTGTGATGCAAACATATCCTTCAAGGTAATTAGCTATGGTGGGTTACTGAAATTCAGGTTCTTCCTGGGGGTGCGTGGGGGGCGGGGTGATTTAGTAGAAAACAGGCTATCATTCTCTGTGTCCTCACTAATACTGCCCATATACCCTTCTAAATTAAACAGGTTCTAACCTTCATGGACTTGTATATTCCATAATTCTGATGCCATATAATCTTCAGCAGAATTCTACCCCATCTTTGGCAATTTTTAAATCAATTGGATTTTTTTTTCTCTAAAAGATGCTCTAGGAATTATTTTGGGAAATTTCTAGATGATCTCAATGGTCTTTGCTGGCCTTGGAATCTATTTATCTCCTTTGATAAAGAATTAAGTTTCTTGTCTTTCAATGGAAAGTTAAAAATGTGACTCAAATGTAAACCAATCCATTGATGTCTGCAGGTAGCTTGAAGCAATAGCTTGGAGTGGTGCGAGTTACTCCCATTTATAATGAGCTTGTTAATTCTGAATCCTAATCACAACATTTAGCATATTATATACTAAAAATGTGAATAGAATTTAATATTGGAACGATTAATGGAGGAGCTACTGTACTGATTAAATTATTCATAGTTGTGAAACTTTTTAAATACATTTTCCATAAGATGCCACAGAATTTCTAGTAGAATGCTGCAGAATATAGGGATCTAACTGCTGAATTTAGGTCGGTCTCTCTCTCTCTCTTCAGAATACATGAGACATTGCTGTTCTGTTTTTTTCTCAGAGTCCATATTGCTGAGTACGTAATGGCTGCTACATTGGCCTCTTCAGGTGCTATGTTACTCTGGAAAGCACTTGCAGCATAAAAAGGTGCTGTATTTTTATACACACGGCGGACAGGCTGTGGGGTTTTTTTTATTATCATTCTGTTCTTCCGTACTGGTATCCAAATGATACAGAATCAATAGGGGGAATAAAACAGGTGGACATCTCCGCTCCTCTTAAGAGGTTTATTACCTTTGTGTCTTTATCATGCAGCAATAAAGGGAATTATAGAAGAGAAAAAGCATGAGGCGTAGTTGTTTGATTCATGGCAGAATGCAGGTTGGGTGAGAATGAGCAAAGGAGAGGCTAAAGAAACATCTTAGTGAAATCTATATGATCCTAAAGGGAGATATAGGTTCAAGTGCAACCAGTTCATGTGCAGAAAACCTACCAGACATCAGCAGAAACACCTTATGTATTCCCAACCATTGCTTGAATTATATCTCGCCTTTGCCTTCAGTAGCTTCCTTTTCCTTTGGCCTTCTGAAACTCATCTTATTTCTCTCCACTTGATACAGAATTCTGCTGCTAAAATCACCCTTCTTTCTAACTATCTGACCATAATACACTCCTCATCAATGAACACTTTAGTGATTTGCTCTTTTCCATTGTTTCCCAAAATGCGGGGTGTGGATGGAACTCCCTCTTGCTCTGCAGTCCATAACTGGTATGGCTGAGAAGAAAACCTTCCAAATATGAAGTGAGTGTAGCCACTGCAAAGATGTTTGCACATGAGTTTGCAGAAACAATAGCTTTGAGGAATGAGATACCCTATTCATGTCAATGGCTGCCAACCCAGATGTCAATGATGATACTTTAAATGTGAACATACTTAACTATTTCACTGCTCAGCAAAGAGAGGGGAAAAGGCATCATGTTATGAAGGTCTACACACCAGCATTACCCAAAGTGTGTGATGTCAAAAGGGGGAGAGGGCATTAGTTTCATTTTCCAGAAAGTGGGCTCAACTTTTCAACTGTTGTAGCCTACCACAGCAGCTTCTTGCCTTGGCTTCACAATATGGTTCCATCTACTGTGCATCTCTGAGCTTGCTTTCTCCCATTCCCTTGTCTCCTGCCACCAATCCGCTTGTGCCACTCTGTTCAAAACCAACTTTTCCTGCAAAGCCGCCCAGCAAAAGAAATGCATTTTAAAATCCACATGCTTTTGGGATTAGACCAACTTCTGGTATCCCATTATGCTATTTATTGGGGCTACAGGAACTCAGCACCGCTGAAATTCAGGACTTTTGTACACTTTATACATTTCTCTTAATTCTTTTTTCCTGTTTACTTAGACATTAAGAGCCTGATTCTACTCCTCCAGCAGTATAAATCAGAATTCCATTGAAATCAGTGAATGAGGTGCTGAATCAGACCCTAACACCCTTGGATAAGGGATCATGTCTTCCCCTGCTATCAATGCTCAGTAAGTAACAACTCCTATTTGGCCTCTTCCTTTTTTTAAGGAATATGGTGTGTTTGTTAAATGACTGTGTGAGCAGAAAGGCTTGTGAAAAGTGGAAAACCTTTAAGTGATTACAGAGAGGATTTATCTATCTAAATGGATGTAAGTCAAGGTTATCAGACATGGCCCTGCCATATATTCGCTCTCTCTCTGTGTCTCATGCTAATATAGCTCAGTCATAATGTTCAAATTAGTTAATAGCATCTCTGCGCAATGTGTAACATTAGTGCCAACTACTGCCCCCCAAAAAGCTTTTATGCACTACCGAGTGATCTGACAGCATATTCAGGCATGGGGCTCAGGTGCCAAGATCTGAGTACAGTGAGTTCACTTAATCACACCTCCTTTCCCTGGGGCTAGGCTAGAGCATTACCTGCTTCGTAGCTCTCAAAACTGAGATTATCCAATGTTCAGGAGATTTTCAAAGCCACAGATAGGAACTGGGTGCCTACCAGCTCTTTGTGCCTTTGCAATCTCCTAAAATATATCAGTCAAAACAAATGAATCCCACAGCATGTTAAACCTCTGACATTATGGGTGGCATTGGCAAAAACACATAAATGACTTAGAAGCAGCATAAGTCCCATTGCAAGTTAGATTTTTTTTTTTTTTTTTTTTTTTAGTTCACCTTCCTGCAATCTGGCTAAGTGTATTTATCAATACATTACACAATTTAGGCTCTTGAAGAACAATAGTTCACTAAGCTGATACGCTCAATAATATCTTACAGCAATGAGTTCCACAGGTCAATTATAAGTGATATTAATTTGGAAAAGTGTTTCCTTTTTATCTGTTGCCTTTGTGCGCCCTCATTCTTACATGACTGCCCAATGAATCTCTTCTATGCCATTAATTATTGTTTAGACCTCTGTTTATATTTCCTAGTCCTCTTCTCTTTTCCGAACTTTAGTACAGTGTCCTTTGAGCAGAGGCAGCAGACAAGATGGTTCACTTGCTCTTTGCACTGTCAGTTTAGTCACTAGTGACAGCTAGTAGGCATCAAAAGCATCACAGCAGGAAGGCAGGACAGTAAACTCTCTGGGTGCCCAGGATAGATTGTTACAGAGAAGAGACCCACATTTCTTTGTTTACAGTCTCCATCCCCACAGCTCTCGAAGACTCTGGGGGTTTTAAAATGAGCTTTGAGAAGCAGGACACTTTTAGCATCCTGATCCCTTCCAGAAAAGTCTGCAGGGAAGCCCCACTGCCTCGGAGTCCATATATCCTTGCATCTATCCTCATTCCCACCCACCTGTACTAAACATCCTTTGCAGCCACTTGACTCTGGCATGTTTGCCTATGCAGTGGCTGCCTGTTGACTACAATTTAGAACTGGAGGGCAGCAGATTTGCCTAGAAATTTCCAGGGGGGTAGCCGTGTTAGTCTGTGTACAGCAAAAAACAATGAGAGTCCTGTGGCACCTTATAGACTAACAGATTTTCTTCGGCATAAGCTTTCGTGGGCTATAACCCTCTTCGTCAGATTTGCCTAGCTTAGCCGATCAAGTGCCAGTGGGGCTGCTTCCAAGAGGAGCCTCATCCAAAGCAAGAGCTTGTCATACTTTATGCATTTTGGGAAGGATCCTCAGCTGTTGTAAACTGACATGGCTGCAGTGAAGTCCTAGATCTCTTCTGATTTACACCAGCAAAGGATCTGACCCACATGACCCACATGACACCGACTATACTGCTGCTCCAGTGGCCCCAGTCATATCACTTATTTGTGGGTTTTACTTAGATATCTGAAGAACTGCTTCCAGTTGCACCCAAAACCAATTTTGTTTTGCGATTAAATGGACTTTGGCCACAGGCCTCTCCCACCATCTATAGTTGCCATTAATTTGGGGTATTCAAATCCCTTAAGCAGATTTACAAATCTCATCCTGTTTCTGTAGCATGCACAAATGAATTCTATGGCATAAAATCATAGATCTTTTCAGGAAAAATAAATCCAGCAGCTAGCTGTAGAAAAGGAGACAAGCCAAATTGTACCTGTCCAGACAGTAATTCCTGTAGATTTGAGTCTCGGTAGTGGTCAAGAGCACTTACTAGAACTATTAGAGTATTATAGTTCATGCAATTCATGTCCTATTTCCACAGAGAGCTCGGTTTTTAGAGGTGATGGGGAAATGATTTGGGGGAAAAGTTCAGAATTCTGCGACTGTTTTGAGGTCAAAATAGACCCATTTTCCACTTCTTATGAAAACTTTCTATGCTTTCCTCTCCCCCCCCCCCAAAAAAAAATCATTAGCAATTGTATTTCATTCAAACATAGGCTTTCAGTAAATGAAAAATATCGACAATGATTTTGATACAATTTTTTAAAATTGATTAAAAATGTTCTGGAAAATGTGCAAGAAAGAAAGTATCACTGTAGACAAATTTTTGCAAAAAAGCTGCAGTTGTGAAAAAAGGCGATTGTTCAGTGAAAAATGTGTCAAAAATTTCAGCCAGCTCTTTGTTTCATTCTGGGGTACAGCTACCCCTGCATCTTCACTTGATTAGATGGAAATATTTCCTTGATTTTTAGGCTAACTTTGAACAGTGTGTTCCATCCCTCTGCACCTTCCCATCTTCCTCCATTTAGACAAAAGGACATGTGTGGGGCTTAGGAGAGCTGTTGTATTGTTAATGACTTCTATCCTGTGTGACACATCAGCTCAACGTGACTTGAAAGTCTCTTCTAGCAAGACTCGTGTCCACCCGACCCTGAGCACTGACATCAATGGGAACTTGGTTTAGGCAATCCTAGGTGTGGCGTAATCAGGTTTTACCGTCCATTGCCAGCACAATAAAACCTTTACTACAGTAGCTGTCTAGCATTTTTTAACGCTGTCCTGAAAAATAACAGGATTAGGATGGAGGGCTGGTTAACGATTACAAGTTTGTGCAAGTTCTACTGAAATCAAAGTTCAGATTTAGAGGTGAACAAGTTCTCGGTGAGTAAAGCAATGAGTACCACAAATGACACCCATGGCTTTAGCTCCTTAACTTGTATGGAGTTCACCATCCACTGCTAGAGCTGGCCTGTCCCCATGCCACAAACAGCTCTCCCACCAGTCTGATCTTATCACGCTTTCTATTTAATGTTGTCCAGCTGTTATCCATCTGTTCTCAGTTTGGATTTAAGTGCTTGTGAAAGAGCATGGATCACCCTCTGAAACTGAATCCTTTTCTCCATTACCAGGTACAGAAGATCAGTACTTGGCAAGTTGATTGATCTGTCTTTTATTCTCTCAGGAGTCTGGCAGATGTGATTATGGTTTTTATTATATAGATGCCTACCTTAATGGAAATGGTGGAGAAACCAGGGACTCATTCCCTCTAGGGATCATCTTTCTTTCTTTCTTTCTTTCTTTCTTTCTTTCTTTCTTTCTTTTTAATTGAGGGTGAATTCATTGCTTACTAAACTGATAGTAGCAAAGCTCCGCATAATGCACATGAGCACTGTTTGAACTTTCCCCATACCTTTTGCCAAGGCATCTTCATCCTGATCCAGCAGCAAGAGGGCTTCTCATGATATCTGTAAAGACCTGAAGTCTTCTGTTCTGGGGCAGCTTTTATGATGTCCACTTAGCAAAGGGCATAACCAACAAACTCATAGCTGAGATCTAATCTGGACCGGAAGCCATGGGCAGTTTTCCTAGTTGCAGAGTGCAAGTAACTCCCCTTGGTTTCAGTAGGAGTTGCTTTGTACCTGGTGGTGAGAAAATAAAGCTTCTGGGAGTCTGATGGCGTAAGGCTAGTGCATTGATTCACAATCCCATCCTGCACCCATGAGATTGTGATGTAGTTTAGAGGATAGGGTACTTGACTAGGAGTCAGGAGACCTGGAGTCTGTTCCCCCTTTCTGTTGTGTGACCTTGGGCAAGTCATTGACCCTCTAGTCCTTAGTTACATTAGACTGTAGGATCCAGGATTGCTTCTCAGTATGCATTTGTATCTCTGTCTCTCAAATCCTCAGCAGCTAGTACAATGGGATCTGACTGTACTACTGCATTACACACAAGAACAAAGTGAGAGAAGAAATGAGGGATCTGCAAAAGAAATAGTAGGTGAACTGGCAGCAAGAAAGGGATTTATATCCAGGATTAAAAGCATGTGGTATCTGAAGAAGGCTGTGGCTTCACCCTACAGGTGTGGCAGGGAATCTGGGCCTGTGTGGGAAAGATGGAGGCCCATAGCTGGAAAGCAGTGGTGGCAAGCTCTAAAGGCTTATCTGGAACCGTACAAGGAGAGATATCATTTTGTCAAAAGGGACATTGTGCAAACCAAAATGGACTTCACTCCACTATCTCTGGGATAAAAGCAATCCAGTTTTTCTACAAACTAATCCAGGCTGTCAGCTGGGAACACTTATTATGGGCTGACCTGATCTTCCCTCCAGCTATGAGGCCAGAGGAGCAACATGGCTACCAGACTGAGTTTCACAACTTTCCAAGTTCCTCTAAACAGGGAACTTTGTCTTCTTTGTTTGCAAGGTGCCATCTACTGTAATGGTGTGATCATACACAATGGTGGGTCAAGTAGACTTTTCCCATGGGTTTTGTATCAGACTACCATCTGATCTGATTCATTACCAGAAAGCTAGCAAAAAGAGCTAAAACTGTATTTGCAGACAGGTATCTAATGAATATGAGTACCACCATATACAGGTAAATAAGAATACATAGCATTGTTCATAAGATAGAAGGGTCAGTAAAGTTGTTGCTATACAAAGCACATGGCTTCTTGAGTCCAGCTCTTAATGTGGTTCCTTCATCCAAAAAGGGATATGATAGCAGGGAGGAAACAATTGTCCCCATTCCTTCATCCCCTTTCATAGCCAAATTCTGCTTTCCACTCATCTTTCCCTCTTTGGTTAAGCCT
The DNA here is from genome assembly GCA_007922175.1 of Pelusios castaneus. Classification (NCBI taxonomy): domain Eukaryota; kingdom Metazoa; phylum Chordata; order Testudines; family Pelomedusidae; genus Pelusios; species Pelusios castaneus. Next base: position 12,555,527 of record ML685792.1, on the reverse strand, counting down.
CTCCATGCATGCTTCCTTCACAATAACATGGAACATTTTGTTCATTGTGGTGCAAGGTTGGAGCATCTGGATGGTCTGTTTAAGCATAACATCAAGTACTAATATTTCTTACTGAAAATAAGACAAATTGTCCTTCAGCATGAATTTAAGATCATTGGGTATGTCTACACTAGCAATTTAGGTCAACTTAAGGAACCTTATGTCGACCTAAATTAATCCATGTCCACACTGGGCTTTCATTAAGTCGACTTAAGAAATTCCTTAAGTCGACTTAATAACTACCTCTCCTTAGGTCGACTTGCGCCTTAAGTCGACTTCTTAGGACGACTTAAGGACAGTGTGATGGGGAGTAGCCCTTAAGTCGACTTAATGCCAGTGTGGATGCCTATGTCCAATGTGAAGTCGACTTAATAAAGTCAATTTAAAAGGAGCCACTTTGTTAAGTCGACTTAAAGTCAACCGTATTAAGTTGACTTAACTTTTTCTAGTGTAGACATACCCCTTGTGCCTCCTGGACCTCTTAATAGTAGCTAGTTCTTATCACTTTTTATAAGTAGATAAAAGCACTTTACAAAAAAGTCAGTGATATTATTTATCCACATTTTACAGATCGGGAAATTGAGTCATGGAGAGGGGAGGCTGCTATTTTGGGGCTTGTGCCTGGAATGCCTTTATTTTCTCCATAATTTGGTGTATCATCAGTTACACTTAATTCTTGTATAGCCTTTGGGCCTGAGATGCACTGAGAGGTTACCAAAGGGTTAATTCTCTCAGGGGGGTGTGTGTGTGTACACACAGAGAAAGACATGGGTCTTTAAGACATTCCAATTATTCTAGAACTCTATCAAATCCCTTGGGGTCTGACACCAATAATAATCACTGGCTAAGTGGATTGTTTGGCGCACTTAAGATTTAGAAGCTCTAGAATAACTTGTAGGTAGATTTTTGACTACTGGTTTATTGGGTACCTAGACAATGTGGTATAAATCCCACTGATAAGCAGGTTAGTATTACAGGGTTCACAGAAACTAAGCCAGTGCTAGGCTGGAGGGTAGTCTGATTGGAGAGAGGCACATGAATCTCTAGGTCCTTAAGGGAGATGATTAGTGGAAAGCTGGTTCTCTGCTCTCCCTCACAGGGGCTGTCAGCTGTTGAGGCTGCATCTGGTGCTTCAGATTCCCTCTTGTTAGTACTGCGATGTGGAAGTGACTTGAGGCAATGAGATATTACTAGCGGAGGCGCACTCCTCATTTACACCGGCTCAAGATCTGGTCCCATTAGCTCAAAGTTACCTCCTCTCAGTTCTTATCAATGTTTAGAAAGAAAGCTCCAATCTGTTCATTAGTGGTTTGGCCTTAGCTATAAATTGAGGGGCCCAGCACTTTGCTCTGACATTGTTGTCCCTTTTATCTTGTCTGTGCCCCAAAGGGAAGCACAAGAATTATTTAGGGCTGACCTCTGTGGAATAGGAATGAACAACTCCCCTTTCTCACTATTTTCTCTGTTTATTATTGTTACATCAGATCATCAGAACAGGAGACATAATATTTCCCAGGCCTTATGAATATTTTTAAAATAATTTCATTGCTCGGTTACCAAGTGCGTAGACACAGTCAATCACTGTAAATAATAAAGGAGTAAGAGGGATGAACAGCAAGGATAAAAATGGCTCTTACATCATTGTCTCTCCAACAAGACCAATTAAGATAGGTCTTGCTATCTCAAGTCTGACATCCCTACGGCTCACATCTCAAAAAGCACCTGTTTCATTCCTAATTAACACTTCCAGCATCCTTCTGCCTGAATCCCTGCTAATTTATATAGCAGTGTGCATACATCTCTCTGTCAATGAGGGGCAAACCTAAAGGTTTAGAGGCTGGATTAGATACAGTTAGGGTTAGATGAACCAGCACTCACAGATGAGTTGGATCCAGGACGTGATGATGAAAATTTAGTTCTGGATCCAAGCTCTTCAACATTCTGAGCTGTTCAGAGTCAGGGTTTGCTTTTATGGGTGGTGGAAGGGAGAAGGGATCCATCTCCAGTTCGGGTGAACAGACGTTTTTGAAACCAACCCATGAGAAACTCCATAGTAGTAGAGCACACACTTGGTCACTATATGCAAGCCAAGATTTGTTTGTGCATATGGACATGCACAAATCGCATTTGGTATCTATGCAAGGCAGATGTATATGCAATGTTTTGTGGGTTTGAACATTTGGCCCCGAACAGCTCATTTTATTCACCTAAGTCTACAAAACATGCTATATACGAATTGTAATTTTGTGCTTAGTTTGTAATGGAAGTTGTATGTTGAGAACTCATCAAGGCTATATTATTATGACTTCTGTTTTGCTGTCAACGTTTGTATATTTTAAACTATGAATCCTGGTTTGATCTCTGCAAACCTCATTAGTCAACAAAATGGGGCTGAAAATCTCTCAGTCAGGCATTTTCATGAGATCTCTTGCTAGTTCCTGCTTTTGGGTCATGCCAGAAATACCACAAGAGCAGCTTTTCTGCAGGACTTTTGCTTTCAGTCCCAAATATAAATAATACACAGCTGCAAAGGAGCTTGCGTATTGAAAACCGATAAAGAAAAGTGTAGAACATTTTTTAGCCTCTCTGTCTGTCTCAAAAAATAGTTGGATTTGAGCTTGATTAGAATTTTGGGTGTTGGTTCAGGTCTCTATTTATTTTATCCAAATAACTTCCCATATGCTTATGTGAATATACACATACACACAGAAACAGGATTTGTGAGTAGCTCAACACATCTAATCTGATATTTTTTATAATTTATTTAATAAAAGTGACATTAACATCAGTGGCCTGGCCAGATTCTAACTTGACTTATATTGCTGCTTGTAGTTGGAACCAGCATTTTTTTATATATTTATATTTTATGGTAATGCCTAGTGGTCCCAACTGAGATCCAGACCCTAGTGTGCAAGGTGCTGTTCATAAACATAGCAAAAGACAGTCCCCAACCTAAACACCTTACAGTTTAAATACACAAGACAGAGAAAGAGTGGGAAGGGCAAATTAAAGAAGGAATGACTAGCCCTAGGTCCTAGAACTAGATAGAATTAAAGCTTCTTGACTCTCAGACAAGTGCATTTCCACGTGTCCCACTCCTCTCGTATTTTCATTCTTAGTATCATTCCTCTTTCAACAAAAGCTATTCTCTAATGTGTCTGCTTCCACCCAGAGGTGGTAGCATTGCAGTGAGGATTGAAATGATCTGTATAGATTTGTCTTTGTAAAGATTAGTTTTGGAAGGCATATGTGTTGGCATGCACTGCATGGAGAGAGAGGCTGGACTGGGATTCAGACAATCTGGTTTTGACTATCTATGTGACTACGGACAAGCTATTTAAATTCTCTTAGCGACTTAGTTTTCATTTCTGTAAAATGGAAAGACTAGCACAGTGGCATCAAGATGCTTCGAGCCTGATTTCAATAGTTCTTTACATAGTGCAGCGGTTTGCTCACATGAAACACATTGCAGGAATGAGGACTCGGGTTCAATTTTCCACCCTGCTCTATACAGTAGTCTTGGGTTCCTTAATCACTCTCAACCTTTTATGGCTGGGAATGATAATACTTTGCTGCCTTGCAGAGATATACTGAGGATAAACATGCATTGAAGATTGTGAGACTTTATGGTAATAGAGACCATGTAATAGATAAGTGTCAAAGACAGAGGAATCCTTCTCTAGTGGCCAGTAGGCAAAGCTTCAGTTCATGGACTGCCATTGCGGTACAGCAAAACCAGCTGTCACATTTTTTTTTTTTTTTAAATCATTGATCATGAAGAAGAAAATGACTACACATTTTTTTAAAATAATAAATAGTACTTGGAATACTTTCTTGTTAGCTAAAAACAAAACATTTCCTAGGAAAGATTATTTTTATATTTTTCAGGGCAAAATCATATTTCATAAAAACCTAAAACATTTAATTGCACTGGTTTGTGCTGTGATTTGGCCTGTGCCAAAGTTCATCTAAGTCAATAAACCGATCCAGCAAGATAGATGCTTCACTTTAAAATCATATACAGACCCATTCACTTCAACAGGAATGTTCCTATGCCTCGGTGCTTTAGTAGTTTTCAACTTCTGCAGACCTGGGGCTTAAATGAGCTCACAAATTGCTTATGCACTAGTTTAACTCCAAAGACTTCAGTGGCGATACTTCTGACATGCCATGGTGTAAGCAAGATCAAAATCAGACCCCTACGATCTGAACGTAGAGCAGGCTAGCTGACTCTTCTTCATTTATAACCCACAGAGAAGTCTGCAAGAAACTGCAACACATGTAGAAAATATTGGCAACATGTTTTGAGAATTGCACAGACCTAACTTGATTTTGACATTAATATTCTCTATTAGTTGGTAGAACATTTTACAGGTCATTACCTGGTTATGTCCACACAATACTCTAATTTTCCACTTTTATTACCATTGGTATGGCTTCTCTAGTGAGAGCACTAATGTGCAGAATGCTGCAGATGGCTGTTGCTGTGTTAACCACCAGCTCATCTGTGTCTCTGCTCAGAGCAGGTCTAGACATAGAGGGTAAAACTCCAGCAGCAGTAGGCGTGTTTTTCATCCTCAATCACTTTGATTGTGTTACAGTTAATAACATTCATCTGTTCCTATGTAAGTGCACTTGTAATGACATCTCCAGGATGTTCAGGATCATCCCTAGAGCAATAGTTGGGAGTTTAAGAAGGAAGAAAAGATAGGGAAGGCAAAGTGGAACCAAACTTCTGGTTGGTGTTACTTGCAAGAAAAAAAGACATCTCCACTAATGTTACAAGAGTCACTGGGCAATTAATAAAACCTTGTGAAAGCACCAAATAAGTCTGTTTCCTAGGACACGGGGGATCACTTTTCTCCTCTAAGTCCGTGTTCCCTATAAGGGACGAGTCAGAGATCTTTATCCTTACCAGATCCTTGTTGTGTTTGTGTCCTGACAGCAGACATGGGGCCAAGCCTTGACTGGGAAATGAAAAAAGACACAGGAACCAAACCAAGGATGCTAGACCAGAAATATAATCTTTATTAATAATATGTGAGCAGCAGCATGACTCTGAACTGAAAAATAATTTTTTTCTTTACACAGACAGATCCATCCAAAGCAGCAGCAACAACAGTGAGAGAACCATTCATCAAGGCATTAGTACACACAAATATCATTGAACGGATTAAAGGCTGAATCAGATGATCAGATTGTATCTTCCACCTCTCCCTCCCAGCCCTGGGTCTCCTCCTCCCAGCATGCTTCCTTTATAGGAGGATCTAAACAGTTGCCAGTTGCTCGTTCATTCTCTAGGTCTTTTTTGTACAAACTGCCTCTGCATGTCATGAGGCTTGGGGGAAATGACACTGTAGTGCCCACTCCTGGCTCCGGAGCACTGAATAATTTGCTTCAATGTAAGCACCTGCATAAGCACGCACGAGTGTGATCCAACACATCTGAAGTCAATCCAAAGATTACCCTGGATGGGATTACCTATGTGCTTAATGTTAAGTATGCACTTAAATGCTTTGCTGAATCAAAGCCAGTGGTGTCTCTGGCACTGGGCTTGCAGGGCCCGTGCCCCGAATCTGTCGGGGAGCCGGGGCCCAGCTGCCACCTGATCTGGCCCCGACCAGGGCTGGGGACCCAGGGCCGGCAGCAGCACAATCTGATGCTGGCCCCAGCCCTGGCTGGGACCAGGGGTGCCATCAGCAGTGGCAGCCCAATCCAGCCCCAACCCCAGCCAGGGACCCAGGACCCAGCCGCAGCTCTCCAGCAGAAGGATTCGACTCTGGGGCACTGGCTGAGGACCCAGGGTCCAGGAGGCAACAGGGTCTGGCCCCAGGGCCCTGGCAGAGGACCCGGGGCCTGGCCACCATCAGGGGGTGACGGGATCTGGCCCTGGCTGAGGGTCCAGCCACCGGCAGGTGGTGGCAGAATACAGCCTCAGGACCCCAGCTGGGGACCTAGGGCTGGTGGCAGCAGGAGCCTGATCCAGCACCAGGGTTGGATCAGGCCCAGGGGGATGAAGTCCAGGCCTTGGGCCTGGGCCCTGAATCTTTTCTTGGGGCAGGAATGGATCCCTTCCACCACACCGTACCTACTACTCCTGCTTAGGCATCTTTGACCCTCTGTTCCCTCTACTCAGCTGACTTGCTTGTGGGGAAGACAAGACAAATGGGACAATGGAGCAATAGGAAAGAGAGAGCATTGTTTCCTGTATTTGAACAAAGTACAATAATTAAAATCCTCCCTTTTGGAATGAGCCCCCTCAACTGGCAGAATGCAGAATGGCATATCCTTTCAGGTTATTCTAGCTCTTTGACTGAGCCAGGCAGGGCATGTAGGCCCCCAGAGTAACTCTCTTAATAGGTTAAATGGGTGGTGTGTGTTGTTTGCATTAAAACTCCTTAATGAGTCCCAATGGGAGGTAGGAAAATAGAGCTCCAGTGAAGGGTTGGTTTCTCCTTCCCTTCTTCTAATTGTCAATACACTGGGGGAAAAATAGATTGTAGGTATTTATATGTGGGGAGAGTTTTCCTTGGAACTAGAAAAGGCCATGCTGTTCACCACTAACTGTGCGACTCCATTTTGGGACAGACAGAGAGGGTCAATGGGCCAGGCTCTATTGGGGTGGGGCTAAGGGTCTATATAAATGGCTCCTAAGCCCAAGGAGATCACTCTAGATTGGGAGTTCAGCCTAGTTCTGGGGTATTGGTTGTGGTTAATACAGCTCAGGAGTTCACATTCACCGGGGAGTCTGATGGAAGCTTGGTGTAGCTCTGTGTCTTGTTTTAGCTTATGGGATGTGGTCTAATCCAGAGCCCACCACAAATTCAGAAGTTTAATTTGGGTTAGGAGTTCAGCTCAAACTGGGACCGAGAGTTGGCAGGACTCACCTGGAAGCCTTTTTACCCTCACAGGGGATTTAATGCAGGACTGCTTGTTTTTATTATGAAGCTGTTATTTGGATTTTTTTAAATTAAATGAGCATGTTTCCTGTGGGATCTTAAAGGAAAGATCCCTTATGTTAGATATATGTAAAGGACGCCTGACTTCATCTACTCTTAACTACCTGAATTGCACTTGCGTCTGCGAATTACAGCTCACGTTTGTAGTGCAAGACTCTACTGGAGACTGATCTAAAGTCCCTTGTGGGCAATAAGATGCCCTCCAATGTCTTTAGTAGGCTTTGGATCAGGCCTTTAATCCTTCCATCTACCATTCAAATCGAATCATCTCTAAACACAAACATCCCTCTTTAAATGACTTTGGGGATACGATGGTGATGGGCAGCAGTACGTACCGTACAAGAGAACAGGTTGAAGATGTTGCCCAGGACCTGGCTTAGAGCATCATGGCAAAGTGCCAGAGCAGGGCACTGTCTCTGATGGTGGAAGGAGGAAGCACCAGTGGTGGAGGGCAAGGAAGGAACATGGTTTTCATATTAACTGATAACATTCAAGGCGTCAATTAAGGACTGAAGCTCATCCCTCACATTCTCCAGAGAGTGGTGGATCTTCTGCGAGCTGTCCAGAAGCTCAATGCTGTGGGTGTATGGATCGTATTTCACCGAGAAGGGTCGCTTGATGCGTGCAGCATAGCTCCTGCAGCAAGAGGGAGGAAAGCAAAGTTAAGGAGTAGAAAGGGACTATGGCTAGAGTGTGTTGGGGGTGGGGGGGGGCGCTATGCTGCCATGAAAGTTCTTCAGAACCATTTATCTATTTTCTACCACTTTCCATTTTATAATTTTACCAACTTCGAAAGAAAGAATCTGTGCGTATCCCACCATCTAGTTTATCTAGAATAACAGTGGCAAAGTTCTAGTCTCGATTTATCCCTGGTGTATTTCCATATATTGGAGTCACACAAGAGATGAATTTGTCTCTGTACCTTTTATTGGACTAAGACAGCTCTAGAAACGAGTTATAATGTTGCCTTTAGTCCTATGTGACAGTGAATTTAGTCTGGGCAGATGCTTGTGTGGAAGACAAAGCACCATCCATCTTGGTACCATCTATTTTGGCACAAAGGCTATGTCTACACTCGCACTTTTAAGTCGACTTTAACTAAGTCGACTTAAAATCGAATTAGTTAAGTCGACTTAGTAAGTCTACACTTAAAATTAAAGTCGACTTAAAGGGGAACTTACAAAGTCGACCTAGAGCGTCCACACTGGATGCTCTAGGTCGACTTTGTGGGGCTAGGGGGACCTTGGGCAGGTCCACGGTGGTGGGGGGGCACCCCCTGTGTACAATGGGGCAAAGGGGTACAGGGACCCTGGCAAGGCAGAGCCGTGTGTGTGATGCTGTCTGGATTTAGGGAAGCATTTATGATATTATTTTCTATGGATATCTCATAAATGCTATAATCCATAGGAACTATGTCATGTTTAGTATCAATAGAAAGGTAGTAATTTGCTGGGAATGATTATATAGTTTATGTCTAGGAATTCTATTTCGATTAGAAGTTAAGAATTTGATGTTATATCCATACTTTAACTTGTGTCCTTCTGTACAAATGCCTTAAATGGGAGGGTGTGAACAACCATTGTCTCCTTAATGTTAAGGAATCTATCAGGTGATATGGTCCCAGGGAGTATCCTGATGAGCCATTAAGGAGACAATGGTTGTTCACACCCTCCCATCTAAGGCATTTGTCCAGAAGGACACAAGTTAAAGTATGGATATAAGATCAAATTCTTAACTTCTAATCGAAATAGAATTCCTAGACATAAACTATATAATCATTCCCAGCAAATTACTACCTTTCTATTGATACCAAACATGACACAGTTCCTATGGATTATAGCATTTATGAGATATCCATAGAAAATAATATCATAAATGCTTCCCTAAATCGAGACAGTGTCACACCGTGTCCACATGCCCTGCCCTTTGGGGGGCATGCTAGGCTCCCCCAGTGCCCCCCCCAGCAGGGAGGGCATTGGTGTAGTCCTGGGGTAGCCCTAAGTTGACTTAGGGCTACCCCAGGGCTACACTGGCTTAATTCGACTTTAGAAAGTCGAATTAAGCCTCAGGTCAAGTAAAAAGCAGGTTTAATAAAGTCGACTTTATTTTCCTTAAGTCGACTTAAGCAAGCTGCTTAAGTCGACTTAAGCAAAGTGTAGTGTAGACGCAGGGCCAATTAAGTCGACTTAAGCCAAGCTTAAGTCGACTTAATTTGCCAGTGTAGACGCAGCCTTTAAGTGACTAACATCCAGATCCTCAAAAGGTATCTAACCAGTAATTTTAATGGGAGTTAGGTGTTTAAATACCTTTGAAGAGCTTGGCCTTGGTGTCTTTGGAGCTGGAGGGCTTGTTTACATGGGGAAGCTATACTGGTAGTAGGTAAGGTGTGAATTTAAACTGCTATAGATATACCACCATAACACTCTTATTCTGGAATAAGAGGGCCTTTAATTTAGGTCACTTTGGAAATAGTTTAAACTAAAGTCAGAAGAGCCATTCTTCTTCCAGAATAAGAGCATCCACATGACAAGGTATACTTGTATAACCATACTGGTTTAGCTACAGCTGTATAATTAGACTAGTATAACTTGTCACGTAGGGAAGCCCTAAGTAAAATTTTCAAAAGCACCTCAATGATTTTGGAACCAAAGTTCTGTTGACTTTAATTGGGTCTCAGACTCCTTAGTTTCTTTTGAAAGCTTTTTGCCCGTAGTTTATAGTCTCCGTTCAGGCGTGGAATGGCGGGAGGTGCTGCAGGTCAGGAGATAGGTACATCTGAAGAGTGGGAACCAAGAGTGGACTCTGGGGGAGAGAAGCTGTGTTGTGAGTGCTTTGTGAGTGAAGAGGAACTTTGCACACTGCCTTTGTACATCATCCCAACTCAAGTCAGTACTTCACTTACAATTAGTTACCCTGCACTTGCCTCAGCCATACCCCATTGACTCGGCTGTAGATCACCTCTCAAAAATCAGGCCCATAGTGTCAACCTTCTAAAACCCAAAACATGCAATAGAAACCTAAGAAGGTCTCAGGATAAACAATGGCCAATATTGTCAAAACTGGATGGCCGGCATTAGATGATCCTGACATTAGACATGCACAGCTGAAAAAGCTTGCAGAAATGGAGGAACCAGTTTCTTACAATAAAGGGTGTTTCTGATAAACCCCAGTTACAGGATTCATTATTTCTGATGGCCTTAATTGTTGCTAGTAAATAGGTAACAGCAGGTTCATGTGGGATAAATGTGGACACGGGACTGATTGAGTGGGATGATGAGCAACCAAAGCAGAAAACTAAAATAACCAACAGTATTAAACAATATCCTCTACATGTCGCATTGAATTCTTTGCTGCCAATATTTGACTGAGATCTGTAATACCGGGTTTATCTGCATCTTTAACTGGTAGCCTTTAGAATACCAAGTAACATTTATCTTAATTTAGGTTCTGGCACCCTCTTGTGGCCTTTAAAATGCCATTCACAGATGTGCTGTATCACTACTGAGTGTGGAGCTGGGGCTTCATTCTGTGACCTTTCTGGTAGGAGTCAGGTAGTAGAGTTTGAAGTGTCCATTCCTTTACGTCATTCTGTCTTACCTCCATTTCACAGCCATTTACAGGTCTAATGCCTATGAACAACTAAGGATTAGACAGGTGAGCACAGTGGCCTACTGTTTGAGCAGACATTTAGGAATGAGAATTCCTGGGGGTTAGCTTTGGCCCTGCTGTGTGAGCTTTGCAGTGTTGCTTTAACCTCACTGAGCCTCAGTTTCTACATCTAAAACTTAAGTTAATATACCTACCTGCCTGATGGGCATTGAAGCCTAATTAAGTATTGCTTTTAACATGCTTTGAGATCATAGGCTGAAAGTCACCATTTAAGTATAAAGTATTGCTATGAATGACCCAAGTGGAAGGCAGGCCATCATCTAATTAACTGTATCTAGTTGCCACAGTGGCATTTCCATCCCAGATCCTACCTGAGTTTGTCTTTGGCATCATTGAAGCTTTCGGATACAAAATACACTGGCTGATAGTTCTGATCTTGGTACGGCTGCACGGCAGCAGCATCCGGGTCAAAGTTGCGGACCTCTGGCTCATCAGACAAGGAGTGCTAGGAAAGCACAAACAAAGGCCAGTACTTAAGGAGGGGAAGAAAGCTCATGTGCATGAGAGGGAGAGATGCAGAAAGCAGATTAGCTAAAGGGGCTGGGGGTGCGCAGAGAGAAAAGAGACCCTTTGCTGCACTGTAGCTGAGCAGAGAAGGACAAGGTAGGTTGAGACTTACTATTAGCTCCCCATAGGAGGATAGGAGCCCAGCTCCATAAGCTTTGATTATTCCATTCTGTTTGCAGAGCCCAAATTCCACTGTAAACCAATAAAGCTGTGAAGGGAAGAGGAAAAAAACAAGCAAAGAGTCACTCCTCTCAGGATAAACAACGAGAGTCCTGTGGACCTTTAAATATTAAAAAATTTCTTTTGGCATATGATGCATCTGACAAAGTGGGTTGGAGCCCACAAAAGCTTATACCCAAAGAAACTGGTTAGTCTTTAAGTTGCCACGGGACTCTCGTTGTTTTTGCTGTACACAGACTAATACGGCTACCCCTCTGGAAACTGTCATCTCAGGATTTTTCCCTTCACCTCCCCACAGCCAGTTCAGATCACATAAGTCTTCCTTGGGCTGTTTGATTGGTTTGAAATGAATCAGAGAGGTCACTGGCCAAAAACCCTATTCAGAATGCCCATACACTTTTGAACAGCTTGCATCTCTCTTGCCCCGTGATTCTCAACCTTTTGTGGGTTGTGCATGCTTGGCGGTGGTTCGCAACCCTACAGGACACACTAGTCCACCCTCCCCAGGCCAAATCCAGCCATTTCTCTGGGTGTCTGTAACATACTTACTGTTGTGTGTTGACACAGTAATGTGTGCCCCAACACAGTGGTTGGAAACCATGCGCACCTGTCTGCCTATATTGTGCCCATCACTGTCATATCTGATTTGCCTTGACAAATTGAGGCCTTCTCCAGAATAAATCCCTCCTTCACAGCTTTCCTGTTCTTCCCCTTCAAAAGCTCTGTGGGGAGAGTGCCAACCTGTCTGGTCTCATTGCTGGAGGGAGTGAGACAGAAAGTGAGAGAGTGTCTTTCTGGGGTCACCAGGAACATGGGTCTCCAAGCAGTTGCTTGTGTTGCGAGTACTCGAGGCCAGCCAATTCCAATATGGTTCATGCATCTCTCTGGATTAATGTACTGAATAATCTAGCTATATCCCTGTGTAGTCAGTATCAACAACATGCCTTTGTTAATTGGTCTTGAAGCTGAATTAGGTTAGGCAGACTCAAACACAAGGGATATAACTTTATCCAGCTCTAAATACTCCTTCAATGCTCTGCAGTAAATCCCGTATCATCTTTGAAAATATGATGACAGATGATGTAGAGCTAGAGAAACCATTGTCCAAGAACTTTGAGAGGTTAATGTGTGGTCAGGAGACCTCTGCTTTACCTTAGTCTTTTGTAATTGACCACCCTCACCATGCATGAGATAAACCATGTTCCCAGCATGCACTTCAACAGGCATTGCAAAGCCCCAGGGCTAGGTGGTGTGTGTTTCACTGGAGGTAGGTGTCTCTCTGGAGAAAGCCACTGAAGGGGAACCAGAACTTTGTGTTCTCCACTAACATCTCCAGTGGCGTAAAATAGGGTGCTGTGTGGGAAACAAGCAAACAGGGGTTCCCTGGTGTCACGTCTGCTTACTGGACTGAGAGGACATAAGGAGAGAGGCAATCAAGATATTGCATTGGAAGACAGGACCTTAGTGACTAACCTTTGTGCCTCTGTTGAACCTGTATGTAACTCGGGGGAAAGCATCCTATTTCCTAATTAAATCACATCCTCCTGAATCATCACAGCCATTAATACCCAAGGGCGGGGGAGGAGGAGGAGGTCACCAGTTCTATTAGGGGAACAGGGAGCCCACCAGAAGAAAGGAAAACTTACTGTTGCAAGTTTCTCAATCTCTTCCTCAGTTGCTCCCAATGATGCAAGCCCAATATCCTGGAAAGAGAAGGAAGAGGTTTAAAGTGTGAACATGGGTTACATCCAGATCTACTTCTCTGTCTTGTCCATTTGTTTTGTAAGCAGAAATGATACACACCATGTTCAAAGCCCTTCATGGTCTAGCTCCACCTCCCTATCACCTATAACTCAGTATCAAGGCGTCAACTTCCACTTCCAATCAGCAAATGTCAGCTTTGTGGCACCTGAGTGTTAAATTTTCAAACATGCACTCTCATTCCTTCTCCCATGTTGCCCGTCTGCTTGGGAAGAGCTCCATATAAACATCCATAAAGCTGACTTATCTTCCTTCAAATCCCTCTTTAGAACTTTTCTTTTCCATGATGCATAACAAAAACTGAAACCTGTTAGGCTACTGGTGAACTGAGAGCACAGCCTACCATGCCAACCAATACAGTCTCAGTGTTTCCTTGTGCTCCCCCATCTGTGGGCATATCTAGACTGTCACCTCTTAGGGGCAGGGACCTTTTTTCTCTTCTGTGTATGGGTAGCAACTAGCACAATGGTATTCTGGTCCATGCTTAGGGCTCCTGGCCACTAGCAATACAAATGATGATGATTTAGGTGGCCTGTCACACATCAGAAATGAACAAAGAGCAAAAAGCATGACTCCAACTAGAGAGGACACAAGTAACCTATGGATTGAAACATGTTCACACCATGTATTCGAAGAACAGCTACTAAGAATAAGTTGGGAAAATGCAAAGATTGTCTATGAATAATTTGCTTTTCATGGTTAAATCCCCTGGGTAAATTGTTTGTTATGGATAATCTGTTAAGGTTTAGTTCAGAATCTTGTAGCATGCCCTACGTTAACTCCTGCTAGGGCAGTGGAAGCTTTTACACAGCTTCTATTCCTATGCCATTCACAACCACACAGTTGGGTTACACTGGAAGCAGACTATCTCCCCTATAGCCAAAATTACTACCCAGTTCCCTACAGTAATTCCTGGTGGGGGAAATTGGGGATGGGTTTGGAATAAATCTGAGTTCCCACACCATTCCCTAAAATGGCTCCTGAACATCAGGACCCTCTGCTGGTCTTTCAGTACAAGGAACCACCTGCCCTATTTACCTGGGAGAACTGTGCGAACGTCTTGTCAGCCAGCATCGGTACGTGCCCCAGAAGTTCATGACAACAGTCTCTTCCATTGGAAAGAAAAGAGGAATGGTTGATGATTAGTCATTGCTAGAGAGTTAAATCTCATTTCCTGGCTAGCCACTGCGTCAGGAGCCCTGTGAGGACAATGAAGATTCTGTGTTGTACTCTGCAATACTCACGGCTCTGGTGAATGCATGGGTGAGGATGCATGACGGATATACTGTGTGCACTGGAATACTCTGAAGGCCAAGCTGGATAGGAAGTCACGTGCAGACAGCAGGCCAGCCACAGGTCGGAGCTGGAAGCCAGTTCTCTCTGAAATAACCCAAACAACCAAGTGTATAGTGAGAGTCCTTTGAGCCGAGTCTCAGGGTGGAGTGTTTACCAGCCATGATAGTATTATAAGCACTTAGAGCAAAAGCTATAGGACTGTGAGTGAATGTCATCCGTCTACCTTGGCAGACCTAGCGTCTACTTGCTAGGCAGCAAATTCCCTGCAAACAAGAGGGCATAGTGACCAGGCAAATGCTGAAACTAATCATTGAGTACAATGCGATTCACACACTAATATCTCCTTGCGTGGACTCTCAATCCAAGCCCACACACCCTCCACACTTGCCCCCAGTCCTTACACTCCCTGAGTTAATTTTCACTCCTTTCCACAAATCTGTCTTCACATGCCTGACCCAGAAGCCTCTGATCCCTGCCACCACCCTGGATTCACAGATTACGGCCAGAATGCTTGCTGGCTTCCTCCCTTCCTCTGTAGTCACATATGGACTCCCAAGAGGTGTACAAACTCTTGCTGGAGGCCCCCACTTCCCTCCTGGAGCACGCTAGACCTCTCTCTCCTTTGTACTACCCTCCAATCCACTTCACACTGTCGGCTCCCCCAGCAAGCACTTCTTTACCCTAATCTCCAGTACACTCTCTCTGAATGCCTTGAAATGCTCTCTGGATTTCCATGCCTACCAGCTGACATCCATGACCCAGTGATCCCACTCCTGGCCCTAGAGTGTACCCACACTCACCTTTCAGGAAGCAGGAGACATCCTCCAGCTGAGGGATGTTGTTCTCGCTGTAGCCGCAGAATCTCTCTAGCAGGTGAAAGGCCTCCAGGTGTTCTTTGCAGGCATGAGTTGGGTACAGACTTTTCAGTGTGGTGTAAACTTCCCTCCTTCAGAGTGCCAGATGAGAAAGTGGGTGTGAATTCAGGATCTTGCCCTGCAGGCCTATATCCCTCCTTTCACAAGTACAGACCTGACCCAGTATTTATCCTATTGGAGTTCCTCTCCCTTGTTTATTTTAACCATTGAGTTTGTGTCTGTTTACACAGACACACACACCACCCAAGTGTTCTTGCTGACTGTGGGTGTGGAGAAGTCAGAGGGCATGTTCACAGGAACTATTTCTCTACCTGGAGATAACTAATTTAAGGCCAAGGGTGCATCAAGAGTTCATTCAAACTGGGAACAAAAATCCAGTACCAGGGGCTTTATCTGTTAAAAAGGTCACACTAATGACCAGTTGAGAGAGATAGCAGAAATACACATTAGCAGCTCCCTGGATAAGTGATCCTTATTCTCCTCAGTTATCCTACAAACAGAAACCTGCAGTAGTGAGTCTGAGCCCAGGTCTACAGACTCAGGTCTACAGACTTGGGGCTCATGCTTTAGGCTATTAAAAGCAGCAGCATGGCTCAGGCTGCAGTTCAGGCTCTGGACTTGGAGGCTTTCTGCAATGTAGATGTACCCTAAGAGGAGAGAATTTGAAGTGGAACTGTAATGGACTTGAGGTACAGCCCCTAGAGAGCAGGAGTAGCAGAAACTGATCTAAGGTGCTAATGGGTCCCGGAGTTGCCTTAGACCCTGTTAGGTGACTGAGCAGTTAGAAAGCAAAGTGGCAGTACAAGATCGGGTTCTCACACTCTGCACCTCTTTCTCTGAGTTATGAACTTTAGCATCATCTGGCACTCTTGTTCTTTAGGGCTGGGCCTCTTGGTCCCTCCTGCTTAGAAGTACCTTAGCTCCCAAAAAAATCCTATGCAGGGAGTCAGAGCTCTTTACAGAGAGGCAATCAGGCAACGTCCACACGTTAGTGTTATATTTTTAAGACACCCGATCACAGCCATTCAGTTTTCAACTTGCAGTGCTGGTCCCAGTGTAAACCCACTACTGTTTTCTGATTTGTCTATTTATCCAATGCACACTACTCCACAGCTGGTCAATAGGACAAAAATCTTTTATTTCTTTAATTGTTCCTACATCAGCTGGATGGAGCCAGAAAAGATTCAGTACTCACCAGGTAGCTATCTCCTCTGCCCTGTACTCCACTCTAGGGATTGGCTCCCCACTACAAGACAAACATGGAGTTAGGAATGATAGGAAACACAACTACAACATTCTATATACTGTGGGAGCCCAGCATTAAGAAAGCTCCCTGTCCCTTTGAAAAAAGAGCACTGAATTTAGGATGTACAATATCTGCAGCAGACAATATGGATTAAACAACTTTAAACCTAACTCAGGGCTTGCATATGGGGCACACGGTTAGCACAGGTTTAGTAGGGAACACAAGGTTCTAATCACAGAATCATAGATTCTTAGGGCTGGAAGGGACCTCATGAGGTCATCTAGTCCAACCCCCTGCTAAAAGCAGGACCACTCCCACTAAATCATCCCAGCCAGGGTTTTGTCTCACCGGGCCTTAAATGTTTCCAAAGATGGAGATTCTACCACCTCCCTAGATAACCCATTCCAGTGCCTCACCACCCTCCTAGTGAGAAAGATTTTCCTAATATCCAACCTCAACCTCCCCAGCGGCAACTTGAAACCACTGCTCCTTGTTCTGTTCTCTGTTACTACCAAGAACAGCCTAGCTCCCTCCTCTTTGGAGCACCCCTTCAAGGTCACTATCACATCCCCCCTCAGTCTTCTCTTCTGCAGACAAAATAATACTAGTTCCTTCAGTCGTTCCACGTAAGTCATGTGCTCCAGCTCCCTAATAACTTTTGTTGCCCTCCACTAGACTCTTTCTAATTTGTCAACATCCTTTCTGTAGTGGGGAGCGCAAAACTGGACACACTATTTCAGATGCGGCCTGACCAGTGTCGAATAGAAGGGAATTATCACATCCCTTGATCTGCTGGCAATACTCCTACTGATGCAGCCCAATATGCCATTGGCCTTTTTGGCAACAAGAGAACACTGTTGACTCATATCCAGCTTCCTGTCCACCATAACCACCAGGTCCTTTTCTATAGTGCTGCTACTTAGCCGATCAGTCCCCAGCCTGTAGCAGTACATGGGATTTTTCCATCCTAAATGCAGGAATTTGCACTTGTCCTTGTTGAACCTCATGGGTCATAAAAAGAGTTTGGCCAAATTTTTTAGCCAAAACTTTTTAGCAAAAAAGCTAGAGTTGGTGATTCCAAAAGTTTTCTTTTGAGATTGTTGAATGGTTTTGATCAAAATGAAAACTAAAAACAATTCTAGAAAAATTAAAACCTTACATTTCAAGGCTTCCTTTTATTTGATTTGATTTTTTTAATGAGTTGCTGAAACTGTAAAAACAAAATTTAAAATAAAAAAGCATTTTTCTTCACTTTTTCAAGATTGCCAACAAAAACTGAAAAAAAGTCTATTGTTTGCCCAGCTCTGGTCAAGAAGCTAATTAGAAACACAGCTAATATATGGACGTACGGTTAGTATGAGTCTAACAGGAGACATGGGACTTAGAACTGAACATAGGTTAGCAGGACTTTAAACTAACATCTACTGGGAGGGGTGCTAAGGAGTCAAACCCTGCACATATGCTCAAAAACATAACTGAGACTCATCCTAGCATTAATGCAAAGAATTAAGGGATCTAAGGAGAATCAGTTCTTCACTTGCCTATACACCAAAGCTAGAAAGCTGGGAAATAAACAGGAGGAATTAGAAATGCTCATTTAGGGAACTTTAAAGGTGTAGCATGTTAGTCTAGTTCAGTAAAACAAAGGAGTCTTTTAAAAAGTCTTTAAAAGTGCCGCAGGACTCCTTGTTCATTTAGGGAAAGAGATTGATGACTGGTATTACTGAAACCTGGTGGAAGGAGTGACATGATCAGAATGTTAAAAATCACTGACCAGCCTATATTTCCTAAATTGTGTGTATGGCTACATTTTGACCTAGGGGTGTAATTCTCAGCTCGCATAACCATACTCACATTAGCTCTATGAGAGCTAGAGTGAGTATAAATAATGTTGTGGTTGCAGCAGCACAGGCAACAGTATCATGACTAAGCTGTGCTGAGTATGAGTCCACAGGGTGCAGGTGGGATTGTTCTTGGCTTAGCTGTGCTTCTTCTGTTACTGCCCATGTTACCACAGCTACATTGCTATTTATTCTCATATATGTGTACGCTAACTGGGAATCACACAGCCCTCACTCATAGCATAGACTTAGCAAGAAAGATAGCAGGTGACATACTACATTAAAGATACTATTACTTACTTTAGAGTTACTAAAAATTTAGAAGGATGGGAGCAGGGATGGTTATGGATCAATGTTCTAAGTGATAAATCACAAGCAAGAGAGAGGGAGAGACCTGCTGCTCTAAGAGGGAAAGTTCCTTAAAGCTGACAATTCTGAGTAAAATTGACTGGGAGAAGAGGAAAAAATTAAATATCACAATGTGAGTGAGTGTTGGCAGATGCCCTAAGAGGCCCCTCCAAACCACAATTCCACATAAGAAATCATCTCTGATTAAAAACCATCTTGGTATAGAGGGAGAAAAGTAGCAATTAAAAATTATATATATTTATATATAACATGGAAAATGGGGAAGCTGATGACTATGAATGCAATTTGACAGGAAATACAGATGATTGATAAGAGATGCTAAAGGTAACAATGAAAACTCTGTGGCTAGTAGAGGTAAGGTAATGAGAAGGAAATATTTAAATATACCAAAACAGAAAAAAATTCTAACTTTGTGATAGATCTGGTAATAGTTAAGAAAGATAAAATTGTCATTTATGGTACAGAAAAAGCAGAAGTATTCCATAAATAACTTTTGTTCTGTATCTGGAAAAAAAGCAAGATGATGTATCCGGGCCTTAGAGTGACAAGGAAATACTTTCAATTCCATCAGTAACTAGAGAGGATGTTAAACAGCAGCTATTAAAGTTAAATGGTTAATTGATAAATCTCAAAGTGATTGTAAATGGGGGAATCATCTTCCAATTAGGGGTTTTTCTACTGAAGTCTCTAAGAGATCTGTTCTTTGCCCCTTGATATTCAATATCTTTGTCAATGATCTGGAAGAAAATACAAAATTATTGCTGATTACAATTTGTAGATGACTCAAAAATGAAAGGAGTGGTAAATGATATGAGCAAGTCAGTTATAAAACCCAATATAGTTTGCTTGGTAAAGTGAGCACTTTTGAAAAATGTGTTTTAATACAGCCAAATAGAAGATGAGACATCTAGGAACAAAGACTGTAGGTCACACTTACAGGATGGGAGACAACATCCTAGAACACAATGACCCTGAAAGAGACCTGTGGCAATAAAAGATAATCCACTGATCAAGAAGTACAAGTGCAGTGCTGTAGTGAAGGAGGTGGGGTGGGGAAGGAAATGCATCCCTTGGAGGTATAAGCAAAGGAATATTAAGTAGAAACAGGAAAGTGGTATTACATCTGTAACCAGCATTAGTGAGATTTGAATACAATGTCTAATCCTGGTGTTCCTACTTCAAAAAGAATGTTGAAAAATTGGAAAGGGTTGAGAAGCAAGCTACAAGAATGACTGGAGGTCTGGAATACATACTTGATAATGAGCTAATTAAGAAGCTTCATTTTTTTATCTTATCCAAAAGAAAGTTTAGAGGTGACCTGTTTGCAGTATATAAAGTACCTTCGTGGGGGGAAGAGAGTTTTGATAGTAGATGGTTCTTTAATCTAGCACAAAAAGGCATAACAAGATCAAGTGGTTGAAAGCTAAGCTAGACAAATTCAGCCTAGAAATAAAACCAACATTTTTAACAATGAGGATAATTAACCATTGGATTATTTACCTAGGCAGGGAGGAGGGGGTTGGATTCTCCATTACTTGAAGTCTTTAAATCAAGACTGGGCATCTTCCTAAAAGAGCTTCTCTTGCTCAGACCAAAGTTACGGGCTTGATGCAGAAATTACAGCATGCGGTTCTATTACTTATGTTATGCAGGAGGTCTGTTACGACCTTAAAAATCTATAAATTAAGGAACACATTTTTTCAAATGGGAGGAATCTGGGATGAGTGCAGAGAGAGGAGGAAGGGCAAAATATGGATAGAGAAGAAGAAATTTGACAGAAGACAGATCTATAGAAGTAGCATAATGAACTCCCAGGAGGTGGCACCATACTATGAAACTGCTTCTGCATTTATGTTAGGAAAGTGTCTTACTACTTATAGTGGAAGGCAATTTCTGCTATCATTTTCCTTCGCTGCCGGTATGCTTGGTCAGAGAATCCCTGTGACAAAAGGGAACAGTGTTTGTTAGTCAACATTTCATACAAGAAAATCCTCTTATTTCTCACACCATCACCGCACGCGTACACACACACACACACATTTAGTATTGGTCCTATGGTGGGTGGGGGGGATGAACACCCACACATTCACAGTTAGTAACTGCCCCTCCTTGCAGCAGAAGTCCCTCCTTTCATGCCCATAGGTAACTCCATACCCCATCTCAAAGTGAGAGCACTGTCTTCTTCTAGGTGGGAGGAACTGGGCCCTTCCCCAACCCACTGTATGCCCTGTCTATTCATTTTCTGGGAAGGAAGGTCCTTTAAGCCAAACATAAGGCATTTCTACTTGGTCTCTGGGAAACCAACTATGAAACAGAACCAGTTAAAATGTAGGCTGAATAGCGATAAAAATTTCCTCAGAAATGAGATTTTTTTGGACTGGCAAACAATCTCCTTTAGAATATAGTACAAGCCCCATCTCTTGATAAACCTAAACCACACAAAGCACTGAGCAATACAATATCCTGCTGGAACAAATACTGTAATAACTAGAAGGAAATAGGAAGGTGGGATTATAAGTAGACCTAGGCCATGTATGGTTCTCATCCTAAGAAAATTTGACATTTTGAAAAGCTTTTGTATCCCAATTTGAGATGAAAATTCAGAATATATAAAAAAATTTTCATGGACTATCCCAGAAAAGTTCAGGTTGGAGTCTATCAAAACATTTCTTTTGATTTTGATCGTTTTATATTTTTAATTCCCACCCCACCCCCACCAATTAGCTTACATTTCAAAGTGAAAAATCATTTTGAAAAAACAAATCAACACCTCCCCCCCATAATGTCTCATTTTGAAAATATCAAAATGCAAAATTTCAACACTTTTGAAACTTTTTCAAACAAGTTTTGGAATGAGACACAATTCTGGTTTTGCAGAATCAACATTTTCTGATGAAAAAAAATTGTCAAAAAACTTCCAACCAGTTTTAATCTCAGGTGCTTTCATTTTTCTGTTTCCGTTGGGAGACACATGACTGGAAAATAAGGATTCATCTTGAACACACCAACTTACCGGATGATCCAAATCCAAGTCTGGGTCAAATTTGGTGACCAAGTGGTGACATTTGTCCAGTTCAGAGATTTTTCTTGGAAACCAGTAAACTGTAAAGAGTAATAAGATAAAAGAAGTGAAAGTTGAGTTAAGTATAACATGTCAACTGTAGGTGATAAGGTCATGACTGGATGTGGCACATGCATAAACACATGATTATATCAATTCCAAATGACTTCATTGCACATGCTGCCACTGTGCTTCAATTATAATGCTCCATGATTGTCCATGATCCCTCTATATCGTACACACTACCCCCCCCCCGGCCAGATATAATAAACTGGACCCATCACATGGTCAAACATGATTTCCCTTTCAACATCCCAGCACAATGATATTTTCTGACCAAAGAAAGCTATTAGGAAAGAAACTGGCTTTCACTCATAGCGGCTTCCCTGTCTCAAGAGTAAAATAATACCTGGCCATAGTAAAACACCTAAGACCCTGCCTGACACTCCACACCTCTCACTATTTCTGTCAATGAAGCTTAGCTATATCATTGATTAGATTGTAAGGGAACAAATCAATTTTAGAAGCTCTTCCCATGCTTACATGCACCTAGGGAACAATCATCCAATTACTTGGGCCAGTCTCTTCACCTGCATTGCTAGGTAAGAGAGAGATGATGCAGCACTGATCAACTAGCACTGAAGAGATGGAATTACAAGGAATGCAGGGAGATAATAAAGGCCCCAGCTTAGCAGGATGATACCAACAACCTCAAGCACACGATGTTCAGACTCCAGGTATAGTAAGGAAAGCCCCCATGTCTAACCATTTTCCTTCCCATCATCCCCATCTTCTGCTCCCCTTTCACTTCGTATCTGCTGGGCACGTTAAGCCATAGTTGTTCCCTACCTGGCCCAAATAAAAATGATGAAATAATATTATGTTTAAATCAATCACTTAGCAATTCTTGGAATGCAGGCATCTCACCAGGAAACAATTAAAGCTCTTTGTGATGTTTCCTGATGAGCCTCCAGAGCTACCTTATACTTTACTACCCACCAAATGTCTTCTCCATAAACTGGATATAGAAGAGAAATCCTCTGATCCCAATGCTATATCAACGTAGAATTCTAGGTCAGTTGGAAATAATTCATTTTACTAGTCCTTAGAGGGAAGTAACTGATCATGGGTGTCTCACTGATATAGAAACAACACACTCCCAAACAGAGTTGGAATTACAGACACATGGGTAGAAAGGTCAGAAATATAAAATAGTCAACTGGCTAGAATAAGCAGGATGGAAAATATATAGTATTAGGTGTTGGGCATTAAATATCTAATCCTGTTGCTATTTCAACCTGGAAGAAGGACTCTGACACTTCTTGAAAGGGAAGAAGGAAAGAGACTAAAGAGGGGAATCTAAGGAGGCTGCTGTCATGGAAGCAGTATTCTACTCAGATCCCTGACATGTGAGTGCTGAAATTCCCATCCCGCAGTTTCTGAAACTCAGTCTTCATGTTGGGCTTGAGACAACTAAAACAGCTGCAAGTTCCTTACATTTGTCTTCCTTCGTGCTCCTCACATCTTCTGACACTCTTTTGATGGAGCTCATGAGAGTGCCAACATCAGAGCTATGGACTTCACACCGTATAAAATATTCCAGCTCACTGGCCCCTGCCCGAGGCTTCCTGCTCAGCCTTGTCTCCAGGTGGTGAATTTTAGCTTCAAATGTCTTTAGAGGATGGAAAAGAAGAAAGTTGTAATGTAAAAGTACAGACTCTGATAACATTGCTTTCCATCAGGTGAAATTACAGTGGAGAAGAAAGTCCAGAAACACAGGTTCCAGAGGGGTAGCCCTGTTAGTCTGTTTTCAGCAAAACAATGAGAGTCCAGTGGCATCTTAGGCTATGTCTATACTTGTTAATTTAAGTCGACTTAGCATATCTACACTCAAAAATTAAGTCGACTTAAAGGGGACCCTGCCAAATCGACTTAGAGCATCCACAGTGGACTCCTAAGTCAACTTATAGAGGCTAGGTGGACCTAGGACTGGTCCATGGTGGCAGGGGGGGCACCCCTTGCCAAGTGCCAGGGGGCTCAGCATTTGCCCCATTGTACCTGGGTACAATGAGGGCTGAGCAGGACAGGGACACTGGCAGGGCATAGGAACAGGGTGGGCAGGACTCTGTCCTGCCCTGTGGGGGGGGGGGGGG
>ML685792.1:12516868-12531471 GCA_007922175.1 Pelusios castaneus | reverse complement strand
TTAAGTTGAATTAAGGAAAATGTAGTGTAGATGCAGATTAAATTAAGTCAACTTAATTTGTAAGTGTAGATGCACCCTTAAAGACTGCATGTTCCATGAAGCTTATGCCTGAAGAAATTTGTTTGTGTTTCTGGAAAAAACAAGTATCCTGTGGCACCTTAAAAACTAACTCTTCCCCAAGGTTTCTGTGGGATAGGAGCATAAATATGTCTGATCCTGAGCTGTAACTCCTGAAATCAGAATGGGCCACTTTCCTGTTAATTCCAGCCTTTTTATCTACTGTAATATGAGGAAGTTGAAATTCTATGACTAAAAATGTTTCCCATTACAAAATGGTGTTTAATCAAAATGGATATTTTCTTGCTTCCCCAGGGTTTTGCATTCCAGACCCATAACAGGATTTGATTTTTTTCTCTCGGGGGGAACTACAGGATCTTACAGAAAACGTTAATTATGTCAAAACCCACATTTTGTTATGTCAAAAGTTGTACAAGAAAATGTGAAGCATGGTGATTTTTTTTAAATTCTCCAATCAGGAGAATCAAAATGAGAAACTATTTTGAAACAAAATTTCTCATTTTGAAACACTGATTTGAAAACAAAATTGCTTCAATTAAAAGTGTCAAAATTTAACATTTCCAATGTGAAAATTTCATAATCTTTTTGTGAATTTTTTTCTGTATTCTGCCTTTTCACTCTGACTCAGGTAAAAAAGTAATTTCTAAATAATGACATTTCTTGTAAAAGGAATATTGCTCTTTTCATATAGTTCAACTGCTACCAAAGTGATGGGGGCTCCATCAGTCAACAGGCACAAACTCTCAATGTGCAAACAAATGGCTGCGATTAATTGTAGTTGCAGAACCTTATTATTTATTTTTGAATAGCTGCAGTACCAATGAGGAAGTGATATTCCACCAATGCACTTAATATCTCTTAAATGCTTATTATGGCTTTGGATTTCACCAGAGTTATTCGAGAGGAATTAAAACAAGTGAGGAGCTAGCTTCCATTTACCAAACAATGCAGTCCTGTGCTCTGGCCAAGGTGCTGAAGTAGAGACAATGAAGAAACTGTCAATGCTAGTATAGATCATTTGAGAGACTTTTTCTCTCTGAGGGAGCAACAAGATTAAACACACCCTGAGACACTCTTCTCTCCAACACACACACAGATTTTCATGCACTATACCCATCTCCTCTGAATTTTTAAGGCTCTCATACCACAGCTACTGTCCCTCAGTCAAGGAAATTCCTTCACAAACTGTTGATACCCTTGTCAAAAAAAACTATTGGCACCTCTAAATAAGACGAACCCCCATGTCTGTGTTCTTTCTCTCCACCCACATGAGCCAGTAATTTTGTATGGTGCTTCTGCTGTGTTCCCATCCTCCACTAGCCTTTTGTATCTTTTCTCATTATCATTTATTGTTATAAACTATTGTGACACTTTATTTGACCTTCACTCCCTTTTTACAGCTCAGCTTACAATGAGGGTAAATTTGTAGGCCTAATTATTACAACAGTTCACACAGTCAGAACTAATTAACCCTTTAATTGCTTAGTTATGTGTGAAGCACATGTACAGCAATCACTGAATTTTTCCCAAGCATGGAAAAAACTGTGAGATATTGAAGCTCTCAGATCTGGATCTTCAGCTGTCAGACCATAGACACCAGCCATCCACTGCCTGCCCCTCCAGTGAGTGTGGGCTGGTGAACCCTAGACCACTAGAGGCCCCACCTATGAAGCTCCCAATCTGAGGAGACCTTTGGCCACTCCCATTGGCTTAGAGTCACTATTGAAGCCCAAGGGGTCACAGGAAGTTATTTGAGCAACACAATGAGTTTCTGGCTGCCACACTAGAATCTTGGCTGCTACAGCTTGTCTGAACCCTACTTTCCTGCCTTGTTCCATATCCCAGCTTCTGTGGCCATCCCTGGTGCCTGACTCTGGCTCTGGCTCTCTCCCCACCTCTGTAGTCCAGTGCTGGTTCCTGCCCATCTCCCAATCCATGACAAAAGCTGGAAGCAGATGTGTTGGCTCTGGGGAGCTGGTGACATGAGCAAGAGGATTTCACGTCTAGGCCACAGGTTTGAGTCCAATCTCAGGTTGGTAGTAACAGAGTTAATAGCATTGCTGTTGAGTGACCAATGTTGAAATGAGTTTGGTAGCCTGAAGTCAGATGTTGATGGAATCAAAAAGTCACCCCCCCCACAACTTGCACTTCAGTGGGGCTGGTTACTGAAATAATACCGATTTTAGAGGTAGCCCTTTGAGCTTAGCGACAATTCATTGGGGTAGAATGGTGGTATGTGAAGCTTGCTCCACAGCTGCCCATGCTATACCTGAGCACAGCTTGGTCTCTGGGGATCTCAATTTGACATTTTTCATCAGCATTTAATTCACTGAGAGATGAATAGTGGAGAAGGGGGACTGGCCCTTGGCATCAACACAAGGGTTCTGACAGCTTCCTGGATATTTTCCCTGAGGCAGTGAAATCTGGCCCTTGCAATCTCACGGCCTTAGGTGATATACCACCACCTCCTGTTCAGAATCTCTGCATTCCTCAGTAGAGGAAGGGGTATGATTTTTAATTAATCAGTGGCAGAATGAGGAGACATAATAGAGGCAATGTCATGAATAAATTCAGTTTAGGACCATGTTTTTGAATTTACCTACCCACCTCTCTATTACATTGTCCCCCAAGAATCAATACCTTAGCATTAATCTGACAGCTCTGATTACATTACCTATGCTTTGGCTTCATGTAATGCATACAGCAGAGGGAAACCAGCCTCCCTGCAGCTTGTTTCATGATGAGGCAAATGTCATTACACCCGTCTGCTTTCATATCTTGTACCTGCATTGCCAGAGGGATTGGAGAAATGATTCTTCCTCTGTTGTATCTTGACACGCTTGTGGCTTTAAAAAAAACCTTCTCTGTGTCAAGCTGAGAGAACTTTTCCACTGAGAGAACTCCTCATGCAACAAGTAAATTGCCCCAAGAAGAAAGAGGTTCCATTTGAACAAAAGCTACCCTGAGTTCTTGCTGACTTTTTAAATTGTTTGCTGCCCTGTATATTTTATATAGATATGCACACACATTATCAAATAAACATCAATCACATCTACTAAGTGCCGGACCCTGTAAAATTCATAGGATGAGAACCACTCGGCACCTCATACCAGGGAAGTAGTAAATTACATTTGAAATCTGTTGTTGATGCATTTCTGAGCCTTTTCTGACAGCCACAAACTTTCTGGAAAGAGATAGCAACTGTGACAAAAGCAGCAGAGCTTTCAAATGCTTGCCTTATGAACTTTTCTGGTCCACAGATACCATAGCAAAGGCAATATGCTACTGAAACACATTACTTACTGTAAGTTGGTAATTTCCATCCTATTTCCCTCCATCCCTTCACAAGAGATGCAAGACCATTGGTGGTTAGTAAAGAGCTCAAGACACTTTCCATAAGATTAGAGGAGGTGTCCTGATCAAATTTCAGTGGGTGCGTCTACACTGGCAACTTAGGTCGACTTACGGAGGCTTAAGTCAACCTAAACAAAGCTTTTATTAAGTCGACTTAAGCATTTCCTTAAGTCAACTTAATACCTCCTTTTAGGTCGACTTAAGCCTTAAGTCGACTTAAAGCCAGTGTGGACAGGGATTAGCGCCTAAATTGACCTTAGTAAGTCAATTTAAAGTGTTAAGTTGACTTAAGGTCGGCAAGGGGCTATGTCTACACTAAAAAAGTTAAGTCGACTTAATAAGGTCAACTTTAAGTCAACAAAGTCAACCTAACAACTTATTAAGTCGACTTAACAAAGTCGACTTAACTTTTCTAGTGTAGACGTAGCCAGTTTGAGCAATTAGTGGCTAAACTCTCAACACGCACACAATTTCAACTGAATGTTTTTTCTTTTCTATCTCTCTCTCTCCTCAGATTTTTTGTAGCATTGCTGTGTATTGATAGTAGTGGTCAAATTTCATTCCCAGAAGTGGCTGTATTTCACTGGGGACTAAGACAACCCTAATTCTCCTCTCATTTACACCACAGAAAACAAAGGAATAGAACAAGTATAAATAAAAGGAGACTCAGGGTCATGATTTGTAAACTGCTTTTGAAAATTTCTGCATGAAAGGTACAATATAAATTCAAGTCATCAACTTTCACTGCTGGCTAAATAATCAGCACTTACCTATGTAAGTTTCCATCCCCAGTGCCAACCTCGTTGATAAGGCTACTTTTGACTGAGCAAGCCCAGTTTATTACCTTTCCCTATACAGTTGTATAAGAAATTATTCTTGTTGTGAGCATATTCAGGGTGCATCACTAAGGGAAATCAACACAACTTTTGAAAGTTTAGGGACCAAATTCATCCCTGGGGTAAATAGGTGTCATTGACATCAATGGGCGTTATGCTGATTTATGCCCATGCTCAAATTGCCTATCCCTCTGACTGAAGTACAGTGGAGATGTGATTCAGAGATGCGCAAAGCCTTGAGCGAGGGGGTGACTGAAGCTATGTGAGAGAACAGCATAATTAATTTACAATCTCTGTTCAAAATCTGCAGTCTCTGAAGTGAATGATGTCTTTGCAGATGGAATCTGAATCCAGCTGTTTCAGGGATTGCAGTAAAGATGAGCAACAGTGTGGGTCATCAGAGGGCACCATGAGAATCAGAGGTGATTACTAATCCACAGTTGCTTATGCTTCAGTTGTGTTGCATACTGGTCCACCCTGGGCACTGTTCAATCAAAGGCAAGCCCAGAGCCTGGAATTACGACCAGAACATTGTCAGGCTGGGGTCTATTTCATTCATATGGGTCTCCCCTGGGATACAGTGTGATGGAGACACCAGTAAATGAATAGAGTGTTCTACTTAAGTTAATATAACTGTGGACATTTGGATTCATCCAGTTTAGCCCTGAAGAATTAAATAAATAATTCACACTAGGGAGGCCATGAAACATATCACAACTCAGTGCCCGATTCACAAATATAAAGGAGGCAACCCAGAAATGCACTCTGCTACACCAGAGGCAATTATCTGGCGTAACCATCTGAATGTAAAATTACTGTTGTTCTATATTTACATTATCCACACAAAGAAGATTAGCCTCAGACTAGACCCTTATCCAACTGAATTTTGGTGAGTTGGCAGTGTGCCCTTTACTACAATCACAGATACAACCCCCACCAAATGACCAGTATTCGTTAAGTGCAGTACATGAGGTCAGCCGCTCACCTCAAACACTTTAAGAGCATGGGACAGTGATGAAGTCTTAGCTCCCTTGAGCATGAAGAAAAGGTTCAACATGGCCTTCCCATCCTTCTCCTCAAAGACAATTGTTTCTGTGGACTCTGCAGCATCAGTGGCTGCAGCTGCTGCTGCTGCGGCGGCAGCTTCTCTCTCCTTCCTGGCATCTTCGATGAGGCTCTGCCGTCTACCAATGAACCGTGGAGACTGGAAGGAAAGCAGAGTAAAAAAGAAGCAATCCTCTCCGTAAGGCAACTGAGTAAAAATGGGACTCCCACTTCCTGATCGTCATCTTAACACTCTTTCAAAGACTAGCAGAGAACAGCTTTTTTATTTTAAAGAAATCTGGCTTTGCACGTCTCAATATGGGTCCAGTCTTTTTTTCAGTGTAAAATGTGTTCCAAATAATTCATGTGACAGCCATAGTGAGGAGATGGTAGAGCAGTCATAAACTTTATTCTGAATAGACCCTGATCTCCGGCCCATTGACGTCAGTGGAAAGACGCCCACTGACTTCAACTGGGGCTGGATCAAGCCCCAAGTGAGTTGCTTCTTTTCTTCTGAATGCAGGTGGAGGCACGTCATCTTTGCAGTTCAGATTCCCACTGTTTAGACTACTTAGCGTAGCTAACGCTATGTCTACACTGGCAAGTTAGTTCGAATTAAGGAAGCTTAATTCAAAGTAACTTAAGCCTTGGCCACACTAGGCTTTCATTAGTTTGAATTAAGAGCTTCCTTAATTCGAACTAATAAATTTGATTATACCTTTCGAACTAACCCTTAACTAGTTAGTTCGAATTAAGTCAATGTGGCCATATTAGTTTGAACCAACTCCTTAGTTCGAACTAACTGGCACATTGAGCTTAATGCAACTGACTAATTCGAACCATGCATGGCACAGGCTTAGTTCAAACTAAAATTCCAATGGGGCCATGCTAGTTCAAATAACTTAATTTGAACTAACTAAAATTAGTTCGAATTAGTTAGTTCAAATTAACTAATTTGAACTAACTTTGGTAAGTGTAGACATAGCCATAAAGATTTACTAAGGTTGAGCCTGGATTTTTGCCATGGGTATTTTGGATTCTACTAGTTTTGTGTTTTGTTTCATAATAAAGGAATTTCTTCTAGAGCCTTCAGAGAGACTGAATTAAACCCTAGCAGCATCTACTGGAGGTCCAAGTCTGGATCTCACAAGTGTCTACTACAAGGAGCTGAGTACTTTCAACTCTCATTTGTTTCTATGGGAATTACCAGTTCCTAAATCCTGATGCCTTACAGGGTTAATCTTCTCATGTTGTGGTAGATTCCAATCCAGAGGATATATGCCAACCTCACCATTGTTCACTTATGATCCTTTTATTCACTGCTACCAAAACAGCGCTTGGGCCCCCTTCTCAATTAATCTAAATGGACTGCATACATTCACACCAAGAGAGAAATTGATCCGCACTGTTGTGTGTTCTTGATGTGCATTCACAAATTCTGAAACAAGAATGTCTCTGTGGAGGTTTATGGTCTGCAAATAGCACCTTTTATAGGCTCTCTTGGTTGCCTTTTAAAAAAAAAAACCCTATTATCATCAAAGATACATTTAAAAATATTATCTGGATTACAAGGGAATGAGAGAGTCCATCTATAAGCTCCCACCAGGCTAGCATATATGGCTCATTATGGCATCATACATTCATGATGTTTTGGTTGGTCTAAATGGAAAAGCTGTATATCCATGACCTGGCCTCAGCACACTGACAGTATTATATCTTTGCCTGCGCAAGATTTAGCAACAAAGAAAGAATGAGCTACACAGGTCAGGTAAAATAAGACCAAACTGAATTTTTACCTCAAATTTGAAATGCTACTTATTACTGTCCTTTCTGATTGCAGGGAAAAGTGGATGAAGAAAGACTGTTTCAGGTATTTTTGGCCAGGCCAGATAGATGAAGTGTTGTGAGTCTCCTGAGAAAACCTGTTCCCAACCTTAATTTGCAGGCATACGCGGTTTTTTTAGTTCAGATAAGATTCTGACAATGACCCAAACTTTTGGTTGCTTTTCCAAATGAAAAATCTTATTATTTATATGATAGCAGCACATAGAAGCCCAACTGAGATCAGGGCCCAATTGTGCTATGTATTTTACAAGCACGGTAAGAAAGACCCCACCCTAAAAAAGCTTCCAATATAAGTGGACAAGGCAGACAAAGATTGGGAAAAGTGAATTGTACCCATTTTAGAGATATGGAACTAAGGCACAAAGCTCTTAAGTGGATTGTCTAAGTTTGCATATGAAATCAGTCAGAGGAGGAACTGAAACCAGGTTTTCTGACTCCCAACTCAGTTCCTCATACACAAGCCATTTCCTCTTCTCATGTCCTTCCTCAAAATCCCCTAACTTTTTTGAGGTTTCCTATCTACAGCTCTTCAAATATGTTGAATATGCCAACCAACAGGAGAACTAGTAAAAATTAGTCCTGTGTACAATACAGAGTCACTGAATATTTTGCTGCCTTACAGCGGGGTATATGGGAGCTTCCTTCTATAAAGCCCACTTTTAAAGCTTTATAGAGTCTCTTGCCTACCTTTCCTCCCCACTTACCCTAGTATATTTAATTAATCTGTTACTAGATCTAGGTACAAACCACATCTACCTGTTAAAAAAAAGAGTTCTCAAATGTTTTGAAAGTATTTACCTTTTGTTTTCCTAAAAGGGCAATTTCCTTTCTTACTGTTCAATTTTTTGAAAAAACAAGCTAACATTTTCTGTCACATTTCACAGTTTGCAAAGTAATAAACAAAAAAAACCCTTTCAGTTGTAAAAAAAAAATAAAATAAAAAATCCCCCTATATGATTAATCCTATCCACTCCCCCAAAACTGATGCTGGAATTATGGCAAATCAAGATGACATGAAAAAGACTTGACTTAGGAAGATGTTTGTCAACCATCCACAAAGAAAACTAACACCAAGAGACTAAAACCCATACAGCTACATTTTTCATTTAGTTTCCATTGAAAATACTTTAAAAATGTACAAAACTTTCCTAAAGGACTTTGTGAAATATTAAAAAAACACTTCTAAAATTTCAAAAAGCTCTATCCTTTAGCCTTCTTTCTTCTCTTTCTTGTATTTTTAATTCCCTCCCCTAGCCCATGTGTAGTTTATTTTTAAATCCTTCTGAAGAAACTAAAAGTATGAAGTCAGCCTCAGAGCTTTCCTCTCATATTTTATACACAGGCACTTGTATAAAAATATGCTGCACAGAAAACTATTTACCAGCCCATGCACCTCCACCCAGTACTTTTTATTAAAGATCCCTTTACATGGTGGTATTTGCAAATAGTCACCCCCTTCTACTTTGTGGTACAAAACACAAACACATTTAAACAAATGATCAAATATATACATGAGCAGGTCCACAGTGGCTATGGGGGGCTGTGTATGTGCTCACGTCCAAATAGAAAAATTATCTAATAAAGATCATAGGCCCCAATTCAACAGAGCATCCCTGTTTAGGAAAACATTTAAGCACTTGTTTAAATCTCATTGAAAGTGCTTAAAGTTAAGCAAATGCTTAATTTAAATTTCCCAATAGACAGAACAAACACTCCTGTGTGGCACCAATAATCTATAACAAATAAACGCCCCAAGGTCCAAGTTAAGCAACGCGTTAACAAAAAGACGAATCTTGCCCTGTTCCTTGATATTCAACAAAGGAACTTTGACTGGTTAGAGGAAAGGAAAAAGAAGGAAAGAACCCATGTGACAGATATATCACAGAGCCCAATGAACTACTGAAAATGACTCAAAGCATGATGATGTACCTTGTATACAAATTAGAACAGAATAGAATCATTCATTAAAACCCACTTGACACAACTTGCTTCCGTTCAATGAGTTATGATAGGGTTCAGTCCCCAACATCACCAGAGCCCCAACTGCAGCTCTGCTAAACCTTATTACATGACACCTTCCCTTCTGCATGATTAAGGTTTGCTTCATGAATGTGCAGCAGATTGCACTGGATCTAATGGGAATCAGTTTTCTTTCCCTTCATTCTCTATAGCTGGCCACTAGAAAGAACTGTAGAATCATCCTAGCAGCTGGATGGAAGTCACCTGAACATTCACCTGGTGTGACTGGGTAAGTTAACCAGATACTACATTTTGTTCAAGAGCACCAGAGGACCATTATGTTTGCTTGCCATCTCTGCTGCTTACTCTGGTCCAGCTTTTTCCTGGCTTTCCATCACACTGTTCTCTCCCTCAATCCTTCTCTTTCCTATTTTTAGGATGTTTTTATTCCCAAAAGGGTTAAGTTGTAACTCAATACAGTTGCACAGGATTTCATTATAAATTGCAAATTATATACTCACAAACAAAACCGATTCTTCCTTTCACACTGACTGTCCTCCCAGTTAATGCTAGCTTTTTAAAGGTCACTGTTAAAAGGTGTGTTTTGAAACAATTGGCCGATTAGCTCATCTCATGTGTATTTTAGAATTCTTACTAAAATAAAAAGCATTACTTGTGTTCTGTTAAACATCAGGTTGCTATTCTGGGCTATGTTCTGAATTCATGATTCACATTTTGTGGCACTTTACTCCTCCAACAGCCCTGTTGAAATTGTGGCAAATCACCACAACTACAATTCATCGTGAATAAGTGTGTGGCCTCCTGAGTTAGAATAACCACAGCAACTTGGCTTTTTTCTGGCTTATAACTTCCAAGAATCTAGGAAACAGAGGATTTTACTTGTTACTATCGCCTATCGTACTAATCAATATTATATCATTCTTTCCTTTTGTTCAGAGAACTGATATAAACTATATGCTGCATCTCCATTAAAAGGACTTGCTGGTACAGTTATACTGTCAAACTCTTTTTAGTGTAGACAAGGCTTATTTTGTAAATGCTTTGAGATGAATGCTGTCGTTTTGCTCTGTTTTTGTGCATCACATAACGCAATGGGATTCTGATCCATGATAATCATAATAGTAAATGTAACAGCTCCTTTAGAACAATGTGAGTAGGTAGGGTAGGGGACAGATCATTGACAGCTTGTCCCAGGCATACAGGTCCAGATTATTAAAGCTGTGTAGATGTGGTTGCAGTCACCATCACAACACCTAACTGATTTAGGAGCCTAAATCTCATTTTCAAAAGGGATTTAGCCATTTAGCAATCTAAAAGCATCAACTGCCTATGAGATTTAGACTCCTTAAGTGCTTAAATCCCTTTAGAAAATGAGATTTAGATTTCAAAGTCATACATTGCAGTGCTAAGCACAGCAACATCTAAATAGTTCTAAGAATCTGGGCCACAGCCAAGAAACAGCAGAAATGCAGGGTCAGATCTTCACCTGCTTAATGAATAACAGAAATGTGGAAAGCTTCCGCTAAAGATGTCGTAAAAGGGATAAACTAATGAGGGAAAGACAGAGTGTTAAGTGTACATTTCCGAGTTGCCATCTGTTATTAAATCCTAACCATTTTATTCTGCGTTTTTCCAAATTCCCTTCCCTTCAAAGGCAGCAGTGTTTTGAAATATCTTAAAATCAAATATAAGCTTTTCAGTGAAGTCATCTGAAAAAGGGGTGTGTGTGGCGGGGGGAGGGGGAGGAGGGATCTATCATAACCTGGGAGCAGCAGCTTTGGTAAAACAGTATTTGACGTGCTCTCTTCCGCAGCCTTGCTTGATTTTTAAATTTGCCATTTGGGTGGAGAGGGAGAGTGACTAAAAGGGATAAAGGAGACAAACTAGCAGTTTCATTCTGAGCTTTTCTAAACTCCCTTCCCAGGGTGCCATAAAGGTGACAGTATTGCTATCTCTAATGCACTTCATTAACAAGACCATTCAATGTGAAGTTTTTCAGACTAAACGCTCACCTAAATCGTATTAGAGCATCAACTACACAACCCTTCATTGCAAGCGTCAGCTGTTACCGTAGACAGAGGGGTGTTCTC
The DNA here is from genome assembly GCA_007922175.1 of Pelusios castaneus. Taxonomy (NCBI): domain Eukaryota; kingdom Metazoa; phylum Chordata; order Testudines; family Pelomedusidae; genus Pelusios; species Pelusios castaneus. The sequence continues at coordinate 12,520,244 of ML685792.1, read as the reverse complement.
CTAAGCATTAACCTGTGGCAGTCTGGAAAGCGCCAGTGTCCTAAGAGTTAACTACCTTGTAGTTCACTATTTGCCAGTTGGAAAATGCCAGAGTGAGATGTGGGAGCGCCCATGATGTTCAATTGTTGTGTATTACAGAAAGCCCGCTTAACTCTTCCTTTCCTAACTCTCCTTCCCTTCTTTCCTAGCATGTGACAGTGTCCAGGAAACTCTTTGTCTGTTTGCACAGTAGGTGATTTTTACAAAATACACAGCACGGTATGCAACTGAGGCAAAGGTGGATAAAGCAAAGACACAGAGCAAAAGAGAAAGAAATGGAATGCTCCATTCACTGCAAATCAAACATCAGAAGTCAATCCCGGCTTTATACACAATACTAAACAATAATCATATAGAGGATTAGATGACCTCATCTGTCTTTTCTTTCCATTTTGGACATCTATGATTCTGGAAGCATTTTTTCTTTTCTTTTCCAATATCTGTGGCTCTGGAAATTGATAGGAAAGAGGACAAACTTTAATTTGGGGGGGTGGAGTTTGTGGGGCAGGTCACATCTGACTGCTAGGGGAAAGGTTGTACTGTCCCCGCTAGGAAAAGAGAGGGCTATTTAAAACAATATATACTCGATGATATAGACATCAACTCTGAATTTACCTTACATCCTCTTTGCACACAGTAAGAGATCCATTTAAAAGTAGTTGTTTGTTTTAAATAAGTAGACTATCTTCTACAAACTACAGAAGCCACTAAAGTGAGTTGACCAAATGCAAGTCCTAGTCAGAGCTATCACATGAGACTCTGTAGTGCCGCAACTGTGGAGCACTAGGAAGCTGTTCCACACCGTTGCCTACCCATTGTAACAATCAGCAATCTAGCAAAGAGGGAGACTCCCACAAGGCACAAACTGCATTAAAGATTTGATCTACAAGATGCTGCATGCCTTGTAATCTCATTGGTTTTACTGTCTCCTTGTGACCTTAGCTGGTGCTAGATGACAAAACTGGTTTTTAACTAAAACTTCCTATATGTCCCTAGTGGCAGGCTCTTCAAATCAATGTATCTGAAACTCACCTGGCTAGGATTTGGTTTTAAATGGTGGTTTAAAGCTTAGCATGAAGTGTTATCTTCCCCTCACTTATTGTTCTCTTGCAGGCAGGATTGTTCCACACACTGACTGGATGGTCCTAAATCACTGGGTCTGGAAATAAACTCTGCAGTAATTCTATAGTAACAATTAGTGAGTTTGCTTGAATTCCTATCACCTCATAGCTTCACTGAAAAAACAGAAAGACATGCATTTTCATTCGACTGGCACGGAATAAAGCTCTTCGGTTTAGTGCCCTGAAATTAATAAAACCTAGAAAGTGTTTAGTTTTTGAAAGTGCATTTTCACCCTGGGGACTCCTTGTTCTTGTTTTTGCTCTCTTGGTTATTCTACTGCAAGAGGGCAGTTTTCTTGTATTATTCGTTATCGTTATCCTTTTCCTACTATTTCTATTTAGTGGGTATTAGTTTGTGCGCATGAGTTATTTATGATGATGTATTTTTTCTACCCATGACTGCCTAGATGCCCAGGGTACAGTGATGCTTTAGAAATAAAGTTATCCATCTATCTATAGTTGCAGTCCCCAGAGAAGCATTAGCCATTCTGGAGATTGGTGGGATGGGGTGGGGTTTTCTTACCATGATGGCCTCTGCTTGCTTGGAGTCCAACTCTGACACTGCCCTGCGGAAGCCTTTGGCTGAAGAAGTGGAGGAGTTGGGGGTTGGCATCCTTGCAGTGTCGCACTGGCTCTGCTTTCAGCTTTGCCTCTTCTTGCCAGGCTTTTATAGGGCAGGTCTGACGTCAAAGACCCTTTCACATCCCCCCCTTCCCCACCTCCCTCCCTTTAGCCTGAGGGGGAGAGGAGCGGAGGAGGGGATGTGGAGGAGAAAAACCGCTTCTGTCCCATTAAATCTAATTGCTACAAAGATTGCAGACACCCTGCCTCTGCAAACCAGCCATCAGCCCTTCTTCTCATGCACCCAAAAGCGTTTGCTTTCTTGTTTCTCTTTCTCTCCTTCCTCGCAGTGTAGTTCACTCCTTGCCCTTGTATATTTTATTCTCCCCCACTTTCTTCTCCTGTTTGGCTTACACTGAATTGAAGTTCCTTAATGCTGTGAAAGAACAAAAGCAAGGGAGAAGAGTCAGAGTGTTCTGCAGCCCTACAATAATAAAGACAAAATAATGTAGACAAAATAAAATAATAATAGAAATGTAATAGGACCTTGGCATGCAGATTTTAGACCACCTGCCAATCTCACATACACCCCTTCTGGTGTAAATCAGGAGTAACTCTGCTGAAGTCAAAAGGGTCAGATCTCCAGCTGCAGGAAATGGGCATTGCTCTCTTGAATTCAGTGCTGATTAACACCCGCTGAAGATCTGGGATTCGACAGGTATAAAACCAGCATAAATAAATAAGACTAGATTCCTTGGGATAGCGTTCTTCTTTTTTTAAAATCCGATTGGAACAATAGTGGATCCAGTGTTTCATTATGTTCACTGTAATTACTCCAGCCAAATGACCCAAAGATCCATAGAGTTATGCCAATTCCCAGCAGCTGAGGGGCTGCCCCAGGGATTTGGTTTTTACTGAGCATGCAGTGTGGCAACTGCCTCTTTCTCTTGTGTAAAATCTACTGGAGCCTCATTGGAAACAACTCTCAATCATTTAAATATTTCATGTAAATGCCATGTAACGGAGTGCCAACCTTAAGACAGAGGGCTAGCTAGTGTAAATTGTCATAGCAGAATTGAAACCAATTGAGTTATGTCAGTTTACATTAGCTGAGGATCTGTCCCAGAATCTCTCTCTCATAAATTACATGGGCAGCAGCAATGTAAGACTCCCCATGTCACTGTCCTAATGTGTTCCTAAATCCTGGCTCGGAGGAACCTTCTTCAGTGGAGAAATGATAAGCTAGTTTCTGCAGCCTGCTCAGTCCTTAGCCTCTCTACTGAGACTGCCAAGCGGGTCCCAATGGTACTGGTAGTTGCTGTGTCGTGGATATTCTCCCGCTGAGATCTACACTTAATAAAGTACCCATTTGTAAAGTACTTGAAGGCTTTTGACTGTGGTAGTTTTGTTGTTTGTCATCTATGTGGGGCCTAAAGACAGAATTGTGCTTGTGCTTGCTTTTGCTCTTTTCAGCATTAGCTATATTGACTCCATTTTACTATTTTGTATAACCTTTAGCTGTTAGGCCCCTTGAAGATTATTTTTTTACTATATATCCTTAGCTACCACACCCCCAGGCCAAGTGATGGTTCTGCTAAAGATATAAGTGATGTGCTGCTATCTAGGCGTAGCAAGTGACCACACATAACAGAAAG
>ML685792.1:12481766-12501868 GCA_007922175.1 Pelusios castaneus | reverse complement strand
TCTTTTCTCTCCTTCAGTCTCGTTGGTCAGTTTGTAGGGAACGACATCTATCATAGTTAAATAGGAAAGCACAAACAGCATGACAAAACCTTACCATGACCCTGAGATATTTTTGATTGGCACATCAGCAGGAATACAGCAACTTAACTCCATTAATGTCAGAGTTATACCAATTTACAGCGGCTGAGGAACTGTCCTACTGCTTAATACACTCCAACTCAAGCGGGTTATTTTGGATTCCTGTTGCCAGCACTAAACACAACCAAATATCACTGTCGGAGAGTAATGGGCCCCTTTTTTACAGGGAAGTAGGGTCCAGTTCATCTGTGACTCAATAGCTGCCTCTCAGTTTGGGTTTAAGTGAGCACATTTGGGCCACAGAAACAAGAAAATCAGGAAAGGATAGATGGCAGCTGCCTGGGAGCAGAGGCCAGACAGAAGAAGCAGCAGATGATTATCTGAGAGGAAAGAGCAGCAGGAAACCAGAAGAAGAACAGGAACCATGAGCTAATGAGGAGGAAAACTGTTAGGAAGACTGGCTAGAGATGAGGAACCCTGCAGGGAGGCTAGTGCAGTGATCCCAAGGAGGAGTGAAAGAGCCAGCGTGGTGAGTATAACATTCCAGAAGCAAGCAGGTGATTCCAGAGGGAAGTCCCAAGGAGCAGGGTAGGACTCGCAGTAAGGAAGCGTGAGGAGCATATCACTGCAGGGGAGACCTGAGTGTAGGGCTGTGGGAAAAATCTGAGGACAAGGGGTTGGTTCTGGAAGGAAGTTACTGTGAGCAGGAGTGAGAGGTGAGGAGATGAGAAGATTGGGTCAGTAAAACACTGTGGAGAGCTCTCTTGAAGGAGATCTGACTGGAGCTGTGGGAGAGACTTGCGGGAGAGAAGTGGGTCTTAGAACAATCAGGTAGGTCTGGTCTAGAGAGAGGGGCCCTGGATTCGGGCAAAGGAATGTGGATAGAAAGGCCAATGACTCTTAAATGGGTGACCTGGGAATGGTGACCTTTGTATGGGATTGGAGAGCTGCTACATTGTAGCCCTTGTTTTACAGTTTTGAGAGGAAGTGGTTTTACTATATGGGATTTGTGGACCATGTTACTTTATATGAACAAAAGGTTTGAATATTCCATTAAGAGAGACAATATTCCTTTGCACTTGTGGTGAAAAGGGAAACTGAGGAAGATGTACAGTTGTGCCATGGCCTGCTGCAGGAAGGGTGGCTCTAAGTGGAACTGCCTCAAAACTGCCATTCATTAGAGGAAAAGAAACAAGGAGTTAGAGGGGAAAAACTGAAGCAATGAGAAAAGTACCAGACAGGGAGTCTTCTATCCCTGCTCTAATCAGCTCCTAGCCATCTTTGCCTCCCTGATCTTCACGTGCAGTATCCCTTCTCTCACATTTTGAACACACCGTTCTTTCCATGTCTTTAATTTCATCCCTAATCCCCTCTGTGCCTCTTAAATCTACTGTTCTCCCTCTGCTAAACACTGGCTGCTTAAAATGTGAGGTAAAAAATAGTCTTGCCAAACTGAAATGCAGGAAAGCACTTCAGAACTCTTGGAATCTTCCTACATCGGCTTCCTGGAGTCTGGTCCTGTGTCTATCATAGAACCAAAGCAGTTTACTGTCCCCCTCAGAGCATATGTGCTACTTAGGGTGACCAGACATCCTGATATTATCTTTGTCTTAAATAGGCACCTAACCGTCCACCAATATGGGACACAGAACTGAATATTTGAGTGAAATCAGCCCCTCACCCTCTTAGGAGAAGTTAATTACCCCTTCTATAAATGCTCCCCAAACCTACCAGCTTGCATCACTAGAACTTTGTGAATGTGAATTGTAAGATAAAAGCAAGTTGGGGAATTGACATCAGTTGTTACCTCAGTGTAACCCATGAGGACTTATGGTAAGAACAGCCAGTGAATGGAACCAACTTCGAAAGAGATAATGAAATCATAATCACTTGAATCCTTCAAGTTTGGATTTGGTGAACAGATACTGGAGATGGTGTAGGTATTAGTTCGCTGCTAAACCATACCACCAGAGAATGGACTAGATGTCTCTTTCTGCTGTAACAATTCTTTTTCTGACTAATTTGTCTTATGCATTCTAATGCTACCATGCAATTTCCTGCTGTTGCACCAGGCAGTGGCATGAGTGATTTCTAGGGTAGTTTAGCTGAGGAAGCCATAGTTAGTCTGAGAACTGTAGCAATAGCTGTAATTAGAGCTGGTTGGAGAAGCTTTGAACCATATTCTGTCAGCATATGCAGTTCTGTCAAAATTGAAATGCTTCATGAAATTAGATTGACTTTGCTGGAATTTTGTTTAGGAAGAAATGGGGGGAAGTTTTGACAATGTCAAAACATCCAGTTTCTTCATTTTGGGGAATATAATGTTTCAATTTTTTTGTGGTTGCTGTTTTGAAACAACTTTTCACTTACATATTTTTATTTTGCATTATATTATACATGTATAATATTCTGAAGGAGCCAAACATCTTTTTTAAAACTTTGCTGCATATGGAGAATTTTATAGTTTTCGTTTTCGTTTTCACTCCGATTCTCAATGAAGCCAAAATTTTGAAAATCCAAACCCTTTGTGAATGGAACTTCCATCCTCGAAGCAAATCTGTTTGTAATATCTGTATTTAAATAAGGATGACTTAGCTCATTGTATTACTCTGCTATTTTTGTAATTTAGCTCTACTACACACTTGTAGAAATAGAGCTTTTCTTGCAGTAACTTTTAGTAGGGGATAGTGGACATAAACCAGCCACCAAAACAACTCCATTTATTCAAACTTAGGAGCAAGTTATTGAGGGGATATTTTTTTAAACTAAGAGTTCAATAGGATAGAGAAAATATGGCAAAGTGTTTTAATAAATTCACTGGGAATACCATGTATCATTTAATTGTCTCTCTTCTAGAAAACAAATATAAAGCAATCAAAGATTATATATAACAACTGCTCAGGAAAGTATTGACTTTAAAACGAAATGACACCACCATAAAAGCTTTCAATATTGTACTAACCAAATGAGTATGTTTAGTTATATTTTTCTCTATTCCTTTTGTCTGGTTCTTGATTGTATTCCTCCACATGAAAACAACTTTGTTTAAACTCATCTATTCTTCCTCTTTGTTCCACTATCCCTTCCAGTGTTCTTGAATTGTTTTAATCCTTCCTGTAAATAAATGGATAAAAGAGGTTCCTCCCTATTAGAATACTTCCTTGTGGCCAGATGTGTCATAGTAGCTTTCTTCCCACCTGGCAACTCTACTGACCATCACTCCAGCACCGGAGGGATTTATCTTCCCATAAACTTGGTCCTCCTACCAGATTACAAGGTACCAGAAAAGTCCAACAAACAAAATCCAAGATCTTGTATCAGATCTTTGGCCCCCACTCTGGGCTTTGTGGACCTCACTCTTCTTACTTAGGGTTCTCCATCATCCTTGTTCCCTTCTTAAGGGCTTCAAACCACCTTTCCCATTGACTGGTAGCAGAATCCAGATCATCCTACTATATTGGGTTCCAGCCCCGAGATTCTGTAACCAGCAACCAAGCCTGCTCCTTCATACTTCTGTTTCCCTGGACTTCTTCCTCCCTTGGTTTTTCTCAGGCCTTCTCCCTCACACTCTCTCTAGGCTTACCCATTTATCAGATCCAGGATTCACAAGGCTTTCCCTTGGAATCCCCAATCAAAACCCAAACAAAAAGTATAAACTTAAACACCCTAGCACCCTCCTCAGGATTTTTCTGGATCCAGGGGTGACTGTAGAGATCCTCTCTCTTTCACCATATATCCTATTTTCAGCTTCCTTTCTTTGTATCAACTCCCAGCTAGGATTCATCCATAATTGGTTCTGGCTCACCTACAAGCTTGGGCCAGGTACTTTGAGCTCTCTAGCTCTAGTTATCTTCTTCAGCTAGTGATCTCAGGATCATACCACAGGATGATATCCTTAGCTATGTAAAACTCCAATCTTTTTTTTTTAACTCTGCCAAGCTTTTGGCCTCAGTGATATCTTGTGGCAATGAGTTCCACAGACTAATTATGGATTGTGTAAAAAAGTTATCTTGGATTTCCTTAAAGGTATCAGCTGGGTGGAATAGAGTGAAACTAGGGTAAAATCCTGGACCTACAGCAATTGGTGGCAAAATTCAAATTGACTTCAATATAGATCAAGATTGCATCCATAGTCAATAAAAATATTTCCAGGTTTGAATGCTTATGGAAGTGGAACTTAAACTTTTCTGTCCAGAAATTTGGACAGTCCCTCACATTAAAGTGATTCACCTCTTCCTTTCTCCTCTGTTTCTTCTATCCTCTTTTCATTTGATTTCAGTTTGGCCTCATTTTTTACTGTATCCATTCTAAAAGCCTCCATCTCCATTGCCCAGGAGTCTTCTGCTGTCCCTTTTCCTTCTAGTGGTGAATGGGTGTTTCTAAAGCCAATGCATACAATCAGATGTCCGGGGGACAGAAGTATAAGGGTGTGCTACTTGGGAATGGCATGTTCTTTAACTTTTTCTTTGGCATTAGGCTGGCATTCAACTGAAACACTCTTATGTCTGTGCCCCCACTTGAGAAAAATGTTTTTGGGATGATGCTGCCTTTTGTGTATTCCTTCGTCTTCCTAGTAATGCTATGGGAAGAGTTGGAGACACACCTCAGAGGAGAGACAAGCTGAAGAAGATTTCCCCATGAGCAATTCTCCTTTTGGACACAGTTGGTGTTTTTCAGTGCAGCTGCCAGGAGCAGTGGGTAAAGGCTGCACAAGTTATGGCTTCCTGGAGATCTGATGCATTCTTTCTGCTGCACACCCAGTTCCTACTTCATAGAGCTGAGTGTACTAGTTTTGCTTCCTAACATAGTGGTGGGTTGCACAGTCACTATAGATCATCAAACCAGTTCTCCTGCTACTCATATTGGGATGCTTAAACCATTATCACTGATGCTTCAATCTTAGTTGAAATTTGGATTGGAGATGTGCAAAAGCCAAAGTATGGCTCCATTTATCATTACTAGTATTTATTAGATGCATTACAGAAGTACCAGGAAGTGGCAGTTGAGATCAGGGTCTGCTTGTGCAAGGTGCTGTACAAACACATGGTAAGAGTCAGTCATTGAACCAGACAGCTTACAATCTAAATAGACACGCAGACAAAAAGAAGAATCGCTACCCCCATTATCATATATGGGAAGCAGGTCCAGTGACAATTCAGCAACTTACCATGCTCGTATAGGAAGTGTGAGCAGATCTGGGAACCGTTATCTCATGAGCCTCAAACCAGTTTCTTAATCACCAGATCAGCTTTCCTCATGCTTCTTCCACCTTGGAATTTGACATTCTCTCAAGTTGGGTTAGCCCCCTCTCCTGTTCAGAAAGAAGCAGGGCAGCCTACCCAAACAAGAAGTGCACTATAGAAAAACAACCCCCATCTGATAGGAGAAAGCCTACGGCTTTGACATTTCCATCCGTGGTGTCTCTGTATCTTAGTTAATCATTTATTCAGTTGTGTGTGCAATTAGTGCTAATGTCAAATGTAATTTTTGTGTGTGTGCCAAGCTGAGCACTGGCCTCTCCAGAGCCGTGGTTGCCTGTGCTTTCACCCCAGTATGACTAAGAAGGAGTCTCTCTGCATGTGTATGGTCATTGGTGTTCATACAAGGACCGTGCATGTGCATGAAGGAATTCATCTGATGTTATTCCTGAAGGAGAAGTGGAAACGGCAAACGCCCTTGGAAGCAGCTTAGCTGAATGGGTCGAAAGGAGGGAAAACACATAAACTGAGCAGCTCTGACTGTGCTTTGCTAAAGGATAAGCCAGAGCCGAGAGAGATTAAGGAAATGGCATTATCATACACGGCACTGTTGGTCCCTTGGATGTTCATGTCACCTGCTGTTGGATCCTACTGTTGGTGATGCAGAAGAAGGACTAGCAGGGTAATGTCTGTTACTTTAGTTTAGACCTTTCAGCTGGATTAATTTGGTTGTTTGTACATCTTAAAACTTTGTTTGTAATAAGTTCCCTTATGATGTGTCTCAGGTGCAGGGAGCAACCTGCGTGTCTGGTGTAGATCTTGAGCTGTATAATGTCTTGGCTCTAAACTGCCTGATTGACACTCAGCTGAAAAGATCACCTTTCTAATACTTTATGGCCCTAATCTAAAGCACATGGTGGTCGATGGAAAGAGGCCCATTGACTTCCATTAGCTTTGGCTCGAGAGCAAGAATATTATTGATTTATATATGTGTACTGCCATAGCACCTGGTATCCTTAATCATGGAGCAGGATCCATTGTGCTAGGCCCTGTACAAATAGAGAAGAAAAAGACAGTCCCTACTGACATACCCTTTGGTGTCTGAAGATCACGGGTTCTACTTCAGGGCAGACTATTCAATAACATGGAAGATAGCTCAGTGCCAGCCGACACACCAACGAACCACACTGCTTCTTAATTCCATAGGCTTTTGCCAGCCTTAATATAAAATTTAAACAATTCCCTAGGAAAGCCCCTTCCCCACTGACTCTCATGTGGACTCTGTGATATTAGGCTGCTTTCACTGTAATAGAACAGAAAATCCAAATCCCTTGGTTCCCAAAGGACCAGAAAGACGCCACAGATATGTTCCTGCTTATATTTCCCTCCTTTACCCAATAAGGCAGGTGTTGGCAACCTTTGCCAGCCCCCGTGCCAGCCCCACCCCACCAACCCGCAGCCAGGGGCGGGGCCAGGAGTACAGTGGCTCCTTTTCCCTGCTGGCCCCACCCTCAGCTGGGGAATGGGGTCAGCAGGGACAGGAGCTACGGTGCACCCAAGGCTCTTGCAGCTCCAAGCTCAGCTGGGGGCAGGGCAAGCAGGGGGAAGCCTCCGTGGCCCTGCATGCAGGTGTTAATAGGCGTGCATGCCAGCTTTGGCACGCATGCTGGGGCTTGCTGACCCCTGCAATGTTCAGTCCAAACCTATAATAAACTTATTTTAGGCTTTATTACTTAAATAGAAATGAAGCACAAGATATTTGTACAATGCTAAGAATACTAAAGACACAGACAGACCAAGCCAAACTTAGGTTATCTTATAAAATTTCTGTTCAAAATAACAGTCTTATAGGTTCAGCTTCTGAGGCTTATCCCAGCTGTGGAAGGAAGGAATCCTTTATCTGGCAGACAAAGTCCTTCCCTCTTAGGATCCAGTCTGGTTTCCTTCCCTTAGGCAACTTTTATCAGAAAACCCTGCCATGTGCCTCTTTGCACCCCAGAGCTAACAGATGCACAAGGTGATGAGGAGTCCAGGAAGTAATACTTCGGTGAAGTCATCTTGTGTGGCTCATCCCTGTGTAGGAGTTTCCCATTCTCCATTTTCCTGTACACTGGTTTCTACCTCTTGTGTTGAGAACCGAGGAGTTTCCTTTGGACATGTTGCTTTTTAATGGGTATCAATTGATCATTCTCCCCCTAAGTAATATAGCTGTTTCTATGGGTGACAGTCAGCAATGTTTAATGGTTCTTGTTATCATGGCTGTCCCAGCCATGTGAGAGGTAAGTAACACACATGCACAGATAGTGGTCTTAATATGAGAAATACCGCTATTAGCATATGTGTATTATGGTCGTCAGATCACCAGCATTTAGGAAAGTCCAAACACTATATATTTTATTGTTAATTTTAATAACATTCCACCAACATTAAGCCTGACAGACACTCAGCTGATGCACAGACCTAGAGTTGATCTAAGTCTCCAGGATCACATTGACCCAATGAGCTTAGCATTTGGGCAGCGCCTTGAGCATCAGACAAGTAATTAATCTTTTACTTGGTATCTCTTAATGCCCTCTCTCTCCCACCAAAGACTGTGTGTAACAGCATAGCTATATATTCTCTCATGTGTTGTTTTTTCTAGAGCACAGCAAGCCTCCTTAGAAACCCCATCCACATGAAAAAGAGATTTTATGCCTGTGGCCTCAGGCAGCATGTGTAAAAGCCCACAGCACCACTGCTAGAGCCCTGTGCAAACACTGAATTTGGATCCACAATATACAGATGTGGTCTATGGAGATAAAGCAGATACCCACAGACTTTGTATGACTCTCACCCTTGAAGCATCACCAGCCCAAACCACTGTTGATTGAAGTGGATGGAGTGATCCACAGTGACTCCAATGGACTTTGGATGAGGTCTCAAATGCATCATGTTCTCTGATAGCACAAGCTACCTGTGGCACCATTAGACTGCCCATCACTAACTATATGGGCTCCTAGCAGCAATGAATCAGAGCATGTGAAAGGGCACCTCCAATCAGTGCCTGAAAGAACATGCTGATTCAGCGGGGCTAGAGCTATAACATAAAAACTCAGGATTTGACATTAAAGGCAGAACTCATCTGACATTTCAGAAGCAGGAACAGGTGCGATGATGGGACACACTCACTTGTGTGGGTGCTACATTTCACCAACTGGTCTAAATATGACTTTTGAATACCCAGATTTTAGTAAGTAATAGTCCTCCTCACTGTATCCCAGACTGAATGTGGGGTTACCCGGCCCCTTCACTGAAAAACAAATGCTTTCAAGACACCAAACCATGAAAACAATGCTTGTACCAAGCATTCCAGCAGAACCATTCAAACCATCCATTGAACTGGCTGTGTAGTGTCCTCTGCTTGAGGCCAGCACTTTAGGGCATATATGCCCTTTCCCTCTGACTCTTCCCATTCCTATGTAGTGGTGGTGGTGATGTTAATTGCTTGTATTATAGTAGAACCTAGAGACCCCAACTGAGACCAGAACTAAATTTTGCTAGGTGCTCTACCCATACCAGGGAGAAACAGTCCTTACCCAAAAGAGCTCCCAGTCTAAGACAAGATAGACACAAGTGAAATAAAGGTGAAGCGATTTGCCCAAGGTCACACAGCAGATCAGTGACAGAGCTGGTAATAGAACCAGGTTACCTGACTCTTGATCCAGTGCCAAATCTCTTACACCTCACTGTCCATTTAGCTTTGTGGAATGGCCCCTACTCTGGATTTGCTCCTCCACCCTTGCTCTTCATTTGGACTTGCTATGGCAGCAGAGACAGTCAGAGATCACTCTGGTTTTGTTTTTCCCACAATGGAAAATGTGTGTCCACCTGAAGGGGGCTAGATTGATGCATCATTAGAATGACATGTTTTTGAGTCTAATAGCATTAATATGCCGGATAGTGGGAACTTGGCATCTTTGTAGAAAAACTGTGAGGGTTGGGGTATTGGGAAAACTGCCCCTCCTAAGAAAACGTAGTTGTCTGTTGGCACTGTGTTAGACATCCACGTGTCAACCACAGTTCTGCTTTCTGCTGAAATATCTCACTGTCCTTTTCCCTAAAAGGACTGAGCAGGATGTCTGCTCTTCTTGGAAATAAAAAATAAATCATACTGCTTGCATCCTTGGTCGACCTTGTCATGGGAGCACACAAGGAGTACATCATTCATTTCAGCTCTTGAAGCCACCTTTCCCCCACCCTCATCTCCTGCAGTCAGTGCAGCCCAACCAGCCCCAAGGAACAGGCCACACATGCTTTAAAAGGTTGATCTACACTCTGGTGAAAGTGACCAGTACACACTAATCACACAGTGGGATGAAATCTCACATAATCAACGGGTGCCCAGCCGAGCATTCTACTGATGACCATGTTTGGAGTTAATTTCCCCCTTATGGTTCTCTCTCATCCCCTCCTTCCATAGTCTTGAATAATTATAGTCTGCAACATAAGCAATTACAACAGAATTTAGCCAGCTCTATCAAATAGTGCTTTTTTTCCCTTCACAGCTTCATTCAACTTCACTGAACACCACAAAAGAGTTCTAATAGCCCATCATGACTCCTCACGCCTCAACATCATTGGCAGCCTCCATGAGACTGGAAAAACAACAGGAGAAAATATAATTAAGATCCAAATCTCTGCATTGACTTTACAGCTACCTATTACTTAGAAAACCCTGTCTTGTGCTACTTGTGCACTGGCGCTCTGAATGAGAGAGGGTGGCACTGTCAGAAGCAAAGCTTTGTTAGCTTCTGAGGCTCCTCTGAGACCCAATTACTGCACCCTGGACAATTTGGTTTTGACAGGCAGTTGGCGTGGTGTGTGAATCCTAAATGGAGAGATGTTCTCCTGTGCACTAGGTCACTGGGATGCTCTTTTGTGGCTCTTATGCTCAGAGGTGGGGAGGTAGAACCTGGCCCTAGCACATTGTTATCCACAGATCATGCTGCGTTCAGAGGCTGAGAACTTGTTAAGTGTACAAGTCTCTGGCAGGGAAAGAGATTCACAATTCATATACTTCCAGGACACCAAGGATGCTGGCCCCATGATAGATGTGTTGTACACAGAAGGGAGGAAGAAAGGGTCTTTTTTGCATACATGTTGGCTTTGTAATGCTCCCAATATCCTTTATCCTGCTTCCATGCTAGCTATCTGACCCTCTTTCCCTACTTTTTAAATTCTCCTTTAGACTTCCTTCATTCATCCCAACTCCACCAAGGATCCCTAGAATTTTGAGGTTCTATTCACTGCTCACCACTAAGGATTTGTCTCTTCTGTCGGACATCTCCGGAGACCTAGTAAGCCTCAGATTTAAGCTTCTGAATTTTGTTTCCAATAGACCGAGATTCATAGGTAGCCAAAGCCATTTTTTCTTCCCACCCTTGTTTTCATGGACAATAGGTGGGGAGAGATGACCCATCCTAAAGCAAAATCACTGTGCTGTCTGCTTAAAAAGAAACACAAGCTTAATGGGTTCAGGAGGCGAAACCACTACCCTAGAGGTAAGAACAATATGGATCGAACAATATGCTGCTTTAGAGCACGCCAGCTCTACTAAAGTCAAGTGGATTTACACAAGCCAAGTAACTGATTCAGCACTTCATATCTGAAAACCCCAAACCTGAGGTTTTATAATCTGTGAAATGGGTTCAATATTATGATAAATTTCTGCAATTTTCTCCCTTCTCAAAAACAGGGCATTTTGGAATGCAGATGGGTCTGGTTTTACTCATATGTGATCCTTTTTCTAAACCACTGTTGCTGATAATAATAGTAAACATTTTAATTTTCATAAAGCTTAGTTTTTGCACTGTCAAATATTGACGCTAAACATGGGTCAATGGGCAATTGCCATTCTGTGAAAATTTCACACCAAACAAATGTTGGGAAGATAATAACATGGCTCTGAGCAAAAGGGTGAACATTTTTCCCAAGTACGGGCACAAAATCAGTGTTTTCACATGACCTTATAACTTAGATTTCAGTCTTGAGTTCTCAGAAATAAACAACAATCCCTCTTTTTCCACCTCCGAAGGAGAAATGCTGCAACAATTAACACTAATAGGAGCCAGAAAATGGCCCAGGAACATCTGAGCAGGAATTCAGAAACATCATATTGATGATTCGACCGCCACGGCAGTCCAAAACAACGATCTCCTCTTCGATCAATAGGGAAGCACTTAAGTGTTATTTGGGCTTTGGAAATATGGGCAGCAAACAGACAGGCAGGAGGCAGGTGGCAAAATAAAGTGTTCCTTCCCTTGGAAACTTTCAGACTTGTAAAGATAATTGGTCACCTTCTCAGACCCACAAATCAAACATAGATATTTCCCCATAATGTCACATGTAACAACATCAAAAAAAAAAAGGTAGAATTCCAGTTTCTGAGAGTTCTGCTCCCTGATGCCATCAGAAGCAGAATTCTGAGATCTCTGAAGAGGTTATAAATTTGCCCATATTTCCATCAGTCATCCCAGTTGCTGTCTCTTGTCCTATGAGAGTTCACCTCCTAGGAGCTATTAGCAAAAAACTCACATCCATAAGCACCAAATTCTACACAGGTGACAAATTAGAAGACTTTTAAAAAAAACAGAATCAACTAAGGGCAGCAGGTATTTCAGAGAGGGTGAAATTCTCCCCTGTGCAGAGTCATCATGAGGCCTATGCACCATTTACTTTCCCTTGTAGAGATCAGCTCCTCTGAGATTTTAAGATGAGTGTCATGATAGTGTTATGCCAACCCCCAGCTTCTGGAGTCCGGTGACTACATGAAAACTTCAGCTTTCTTTTAAAGAAAAAGGTTTCCAGCCCTAATGGCTGTGGAGCAAAGCCTCAACATGTGATCCAAGTTTATCTTAAAGGAAACCAGAAGGCACATAAGAGCCAAATTATTATTTTAAAATCTCATTATTTTTAAGCTTGGGGAGCTCGTCTCAGGATTTTTAAACATTTGGAGTTGGCAATATTAGCCCTCATCTGTAAAAACAGCTCCAGTTATTCTTATACTAAAAGCTGAGCGGGCAGAACATCAGATGAGATCTGAAATTTTAAAAGATCAACTGTCCAGTGCTGATGACATCTCCAGAGCAGCTTGTGAACAAGTGAAACAAACAGGGGGCTGCCTTTCTGCTGGCTCACTCTGTGGCCTTGCGCAAGTCATATAAGATACCCCTTTGTACCACAGTTTTCAAGGCTTCCTATTTCTTAATGCTGTTGTAAGGAACAATGGGTTAACGTCTGCAGAGCTTTGTTAGTGCAAAAGGCAATATAAACAGTTTAGTGCTGGGCTGGATTTTCCTCCCACAGAGCTTCTATGTAGGGATGAATCCTACTGGTCATGGAAGGGAGATGAGCTCAAAAGCAGGTCATCCTCACAGTGCTTTGCAAACGTATCGCCACTCTACCATGCAACATGCTGGCTATTCTGATCTTGGGTTCCAGCCCAGTACTTCCCATGTACTTCAGACCTGACCTGCAAAGCAAGTCTTGTTGGACAGGGTTATTCTGAGGCAGGATTTTGATGCTTGGGCCCGATGAGAACAGGGGAGTGTGTAGCAAGTTAGGATGGAGGTACAATAGTTGTACTGAATAAGGTCCTAAAATGAGGATCAGTAGGATATTCCACCAGTCAGGATTAAAGTGCATTTCCAGATCTATTTCTGAAATGCCTAAATATCTCTTCACGCAGCTGGTTCTGTGGTAGTTTTAGTTTAGTGTATCACTTTCAGTGGCACCAAAAATCTCTCTCACACACTTGCTCAACTTCTTTTCTTCACTGGCTTATCCTTCTTGAGTCCTGGCCTACTGCAAATGAAGACTAATATCCTATCATTCACGCTATGTTTACAGTTCATGTACCAAGCCTCCAATCCATTCCTTACAGCATTTGACAGTCTCTGACAAATTGCACATGTGAAAAGCAATGAGAGAGAGACACTCAGATCTATTAGTTGGTCTTTCACCAGACTAGACCATCAGCAGCTGTATTTTAGAAGACATCATGGACAATTATATTGTTGGTGCTCTCTCTCCCACCCTAAACTCCATCCTGGTGCCTATTTTAAGAAATCCCCAATTCCCACACAGTAAATTCATATGAAGAACATAAGCTATAAAATACTCCCTGTCTCAGGCAGGAAGACTAGAGAACTCCACCTAGACAATATAGGGACCCAAGAAATATTGGATTCTGCATTCCTATAATTTGCAAGACTCTGGGAAATGACTTTCCTTGTGGCACTTCCATAAGTGCTGGAGTTAGGGGTGCAGGAGGTGTTACCGCACCCTGTGGCTTGAAGTCGTTTCAATTATATACAGGATTTACAGTTTGGCTCTCAGCACCCCCACTATAAAAATTGTTCCAGCACTCCTGGGCATTCCCAGCAGACTGTCCCCTAATATTGTGTGCAAGCAAAAAAACAAACAAACAAAAATCACATTTCCCTTTCTTTTTCCCCTATCACAGCTGTAAGCCTCAGAGCTAGCTGGTTTGCGGGGAACAGAAGCTCTCTGGCTCCATCTGTAGATGAAATTTGAGAGTATGGTCCTATTTGCTGGCAGATTCATTAGCATATTAAAACTCTCTGGCTCCCCCTATAGATTACAAAAAGTTGAGAAGTTCTTACCTGCCCCCAAGCATAATTTGAATGTGCTGCAGTGAAGTTTCATAAAAGGTTAAAGAATTTTTTTTAATGCTCTAAATGTGTATGCAGCGCCAGGCTGAACCTAGAGTAATTGAGTTTCCACCACTTTTCCTCAGGGTAGGCAAAAAACTAAAAAATGAATGGTGCTCTGAACAGTATTTTAAAGAAAACAGAGGCATTCTCTCTGCACAGCCCTCTCAGGGTCAGCGTGGCAAACCCCACACTGCATGCTACATGATCTATACAGTTGAATCTGGAGAAAACAAGTTGGTTTTGATACGAAGCAGTGTCCAAGATTTCCACAACTGAACTAAAGAGTTTGGGTGCCCAGCTTTGGACATCTTAGCAGTACCTGAAAATCACTGTCTTTCAATGAAACTTAAGCTCTAGTACTTAATGCATGTCACTTTGGAAAAGGGGGCTTATGCTACTAAATCATTTAAGCACGTCTGAAAGTTTAACCTTTGGCCACTGTTTCTGAGTCTTCTCTAGCAGGAAATAATTTATATAATTTGTGACAGAAGCAGAATGGGAAGTGACAAGCCGGTGTCAAAGCTCACAAACCAGTTTCCGTCTCCGTTTGAAATCATCAGAAGAATTTCACTGTTTACTATTTACAGTAAACTATTTTGGGCAGAATCCTGGCCCTACTGAAGTCAATGACAAAATCCCATGCACTTTCAGAGAGCTAGGATTTCACCCTTCATTTATAAATGTCCTTTCCACTCACAATTTCCCAGCAACTCATTTTAGGAGCAGGTTGCAGATGCAAATGGAAAATGGCAACCACAGAAAAAGCCCAGGGTTTCCATCCAGGCAGCATTTTTGTCAGTATTTGTTGAATGCTCTCCTTTGTCAGTAACATGTAATTTCTGTTAAATATATATACTCCCTCCCTCCAGCCCCTCCACCCCTCTCTCTCTCTCTCTCTCTCTCTCTCTCTCTCTCTCTCTCTTTTTGAATGGCAGCGCCATGTCAGCCAGCAAGACAATAGGAGCAGATGACAGTAAAGTACGGCTCAGTACTACTTCTGAGTGCACAGAAAATAACCCACTTCTTATTCGTTTTGCTGTGTCTCTCCTCAGTCATCAGAGAATGAAAATGATCCATCTGTCAAACAAAACGTCTGATATAATTTTAGGCTCAAGGGATACGCTAACAGCCCAGATCATATGGAAATATCACCACACTGACTTCATACAGATGTTTATTTACACAGTGATAGACAAAGATATTTTACATGCAGCATTGAATGGACGATATTTACTATGTAGCCTCAACTAATTCTGAATCAGAATTTGCCAACAATATTTCACAGTGAAGTCCATGCAAGCGCCATTGATTCACACCAATTGAATTTAGTTATTTTCATGGGTTAAATAAAAGTGAAAGAGCAAAAGAAAGCATTATGTCCCTCTTTTTACAGCTAAAGAAAACAATGTACCCACTAGTGACAAGCCTCAGTCAACCCACTCAGCGGATTAGGGATAGTTTTTTGTGCCCTATTTTTGCATCTTCAGAGAATATCAAAATCACTTTTGCAATCCAAGTGCATTAAGGAATAAAAAGACTTGGACATGGCTCATCATTGCAATACAGCAGTTTTGTGTCATGGTTGATTTCAGTGGAATTATACCAATTTAAAACTGGAGTAATACAATGGTGAATCTGACTCTTACTACTTTCTGTGTTCTGTACCTTTTCCTATTAGAGGCAAGTTCCCTGCACTAACATAGAAATGTGGAGAAAGGCATTACCAAGAACCAATGGCTGGTAGCTAAAGTAGGACAAATTCAAATGAGAAATAAGGCAGTTTTTTTAATAGTGAGGTTGATTAACCTTTGGAACAAGCTACCATGGCAATCGGTGGGACACCATTTCTTGAAGTCTTCAAATCAAGACTTAATGCCTTTCTGGAAGATATAAGTTATTCAGCCCAATATGGGAATAACTGGAGAAATTCTATGCCCTGTGTCATGCAGGAAGTCTGACTAGATGATCTAATGGTTTCTTGTCACCTCAAAATCTATAAATCTCCAGTACTTTGTCCAATCTAGTAATGAGTCAGTGTAGAAACAGAATGGATATGCCAGCAGGTCCAAGGCAGCTGTAGAACTAGAGACATCACCACATGTACAGTAGCTACAGAACCCAGAGACGCACCTATGACCACTATTAAGAAATACTTCCTGCCTTGTGCCATATGTGATGGCTCAGTCATCAAGGTCTTTTAGAAGCACAACGGCATTTGTACAAGGCATTCTCCAGAACCCACTGTGATTTCATGGTCCTCCCCCCCACTTTCAATCTCAACTGTCCACCTGAAAATGTCATCACCTATATAGGAGCCTAGTGCAAAAAATGGGGCCTAATTCTGGTGTCACACACACTGATATAGGGTCACACACACTGAAAGTAGGAGTAACTCCACTGAAGTTGATGTAGATACCTAAGCATAAACAAGATCAAGACTGAGCCCATTGTTACTCAAGCCCAAAAGCAAAGATAGCTCTATAATAGGAGAGACCATCCCTTAGCAATACCACTAAAAATACAGCCAAATAAAAGTAAAACAAAGCAGGATTTCGGTGACTGTTGAAGTGGGACCAAGAAGGCCACAACTCTAAATGGCTCACTCAGCTGTTTACAAGCTTGCTATGCACAAGAGTGAAAAGAGCCCAGGTAGTAAATAACCACCTCTCCCACAGTGCCAAGCAACGTCTTTTCACTTCACATCTAGCTGAGAGCTGGCCTGGAGAGTTTGGTGACAATCAACTTCAGCAGTCCAAGGGAATGTTCAGTAGGGATAGGGAGCCTACAGGTTTTTATTAGATCCTAACCTCCAAGAAGAGGTGTTAATACAGATGGTCCCGCTTACAATTAATACAGGACCATGGTAAATTGCAATCAGAGAGAGGCTGTGATGTCGAGAAGGACTTAAGAGTATCAACGAAGGATACCATGCTGAAGAAAAACTGACTTTGTTGGGACTTTCTTCCTTCCCCCCAGCCTCCACCTTCAAATTAGTTTCAAAAGCATCTGCCAATAATCCATCCCTCCTTTACCTGGGGTTAACACACGATCTCACTCATCTGCCATTTCTTTCCCACTTACTTACTTGGTCTACTTCCCTGTCTCCATTTCTCTTTCTTTTCTTCCCCTGTTCTCCTGCCTTATTTGTGCTGCCCTCCCACCCTCTTTCTCTCTCTCTGTTTGTCACACACACACACACAAATTTGCTTAGCCTGAAGGGAATTGTCTTGTACCTAAAATGGGATCATGTTCAATTTGCCTTATCTGCCACTGCTAGGGCCATGTGTTTTGTCTCCACTTCCTCTTCCCACTGCTATGGATGTGCAGTTGGGGGCAATGAAAGTCAAGGGGTCATCATAACTGACTTATGATAATTGCAGGCTAGCAACTGCTTTGAAAATCTAAATTCCTCCCTGACATTTCCAGCCTAAGGCTCCCACTGACTCAGCTGCAGCTTGTGATATTTAAACAAGGATTATCTCCTTTTTTATTCTTTTCTTTTTGATAATGGAATGGCAGCCGCTTAGTTTAACACTTTCCTATGATGTCTTTTGCTGTTGCAGATGCAGCTGATTTCAGGCCCCCTGCCAAAACCCTAGTTCCCCAAGTCAATCCTCTGGTATGAGGGGATGGGATGGGCTCCCAAAGTAAAAAACAGGGATCCTTCCCCTGGGACACAGTATATTTTCTTTGCAGTATCCTCCACTGATACTCAGTGCAGCTATAATGGGACATACTTTTCCCCTGCTTTAAACCGACAGAGCTCCATTGACGTCACTGGAGCTGAGCTGATTCCCAGTAGCTGAGGATCTAGCCCATCCAGTCTGTGTCAGTCTGCTCGATAAGAAAACTGATTTTGTTTCACAGAGATGGAGAATAGGACCTCCATGAAGAGAAACAAGAAAACTCAGGATTGTTTTTAATCCTTGAGAGAGATAGAAGTAGATCAGGATTAGGGAGATACATAGAATAACCAAAGCTTTAATATGTTATTTTACACTGCTCTAAAAACCTGGCAAATGTCACTGACACCATGACACCAAATACCTCAAAATTATAACCGAGTGCGATTAGACTGGAGGGAGCAGCTAAGGAACAGCCCCTGTGGTCCTCTATTCCCTCTATGAGACAGGAGCAGCTTCTAATTACCACCATGAGTCCTATGGATGAGTCCCTCCTCTGTCAAAGCACTCCTGCTCCTTCTTTCACCTCTGAAACTCTTCTAGAGCTTAAATATTATCAGTGGCTTTGCTTTTTATTGTCTCAAACCACCATCTTTGGAATAAACATAAAAGAGCTGATGATTCAATCACAGGTTTGCTAGAGGCAACAAGACTCTTGAGCTCAGAGTTGGAAATGGTACTGCCAATCTCCCTATGATCTTGACAGTAATGGGGCAGGTTGAGTCCAAAAGAAACTCCTTGAAGCATGCAAGCAAGAACGGCTAAGGAAATAAAAAGAAGCTAAAGCACCATGGGGTAGGGGAAACAAAAGTCCTTCACTTCCTTTCTCCATGACTCTAAGAAAAGTAAGGCTATGTGAGAGAACAAACACCTGCAGTTCTCTTAAAAGAAGGTGTTTTGGGTAGAGAGAAAAGCAGGAAAAAAGTCTGACTGTCAAATTCTCACATAAACACCTCTATCTGTCCATGCTTCTTTCTACACATGGAGAGCCCTTCCAGAGTTTATCCAGAAGGCCCCTGTGATATACACATTCAAATCCCTCCTGCAGATCTACTTTTACTAGGCTGCCTTCTGGGAATTTCGCTGACTTAAGCTAATGTATTGCAAATGTATGTAAACTTTGTGTTTCCCATGACCTTATCAAGTACTATCATAACCACTTCAGTGACGTGTTCCGCTTAACCTCTGTTTTCTGGATATCTATCTGTTCTTAGACTGTGAGCTTCTTGAGGCAGGGTCCAAGTCATCTCATCTGTCTGGAAAGCAACCCAGCACATTTTGGGCCCTAAGATAACAAATAACAATAGAAGTGAGGAATCCCTTCCCCATCTCTTTAAAGAAAAGAGAAAAGCATTCAAAGCAACAATGGGTTCAAGTGAAAAAGTTTGGGCTAAGTGATTAAAGCAGGTCAGAAAATATTCAGTGAAATAGGTTTTTGTCAAAAAAATGCTGATTCACGGGAAAGATTTCCTCAGGTCCAAGATGGAATTTCTGATCATGTAGAGAGAGGCTTACCCCAAAATAGTCACTAGCCAGGGAATTTGGACACTTGTCCAGGCTGTGGGAGATCCAGGTGCAAGTTTCTAATCTGAATCAGACAATGCAGGATTTGAAACTGTGTCTTCTGCATCCCAGGTGAATACCCTTACCACAGGAAATGGCTATTCTGGGATCTCTGTCTTTCAGAAAATGTTTTGAAAGGTCTAGTTTTATTTTCAAAACACAAAAAAAGATATCTAAACCTTAAATATTTTCACAAAGCATTAATCTTGTTTTCTGGACAGCCCTACTAGGGATTTTTGGGTACTCAATGTTAGACACATCATAGAAGCCTGGTTCTCAGAAGGGGAGTGCTTAGTTCTTTCTGAAAATCAGGCCCAATATGGGCCTGAAATTGGACACTTAAATCACCAGAGTCCTGTGGCACTTTTAAAGACTAACAGATGTATTTATCGCAGGGGTCCTCAAACTTTTTAAACAGGGGGCCAGTTCATGGTCCCTCAGACTGTTGGGGGGCCGTACTATAGTTTGAAAAAAAACATGAACGAATTCCTATGAACACTGCACCTATCTTATTTGTAGTGCAAAACAACATGAAAGAACAATACAATATTTAAAATGAAGAACAATTTTAACCAACAGAAAGTTAACAGTATTTGATTGAAGATAAAGTGATTGTAAATAGAATTAATTAATTGTGTTTAATTAATTTAATTGGAATGAATTTTGAATTGAAATTTAATTTTAAGAAAGGTTTTTATTTAAAATTAATTTTTAAAAAGCTTTTTAAAAAAGAAGGGAGAGAAAGAAAAAAGAGAAGAAAGGAGGAGAAAAAGAAAAAAGAAAGAAAGGAAGGAAGCAAAGACAGAAAGAGCAGGAAGGAAGGAAGACAAAAGAGAAAAAGAAAAAAGGGAAAGGAAGAGGAAGAG
>ML685792.1:12343262-12481366 GCA_007922175.1 Pelusios castaneus | reverse complement strand
CTCTCCTTGTCCCCCCCACCCCTCTCCAGGCCTCCCCCAGCCCCCTTACCTGGCCGGAGGCTGGGAACTCCAGGGGACGGCCGGCAGAGCCGCTTCAGGGCCAGGCCGCTCCCACCCTGAGCACGCTCTCACTGAGCATGCTCAGGGCGGGAGATTTGAATCTCCCCAGCCCGGCCGCAGCAGGAGGCTGTGCAGCTGGGAGGGAGCAGCAGCGGGGACCCGAATGCGGCCCCGGCAACGGGGACCGATCCTGGCCCCGTGCCGGAAGGCCGACGCTGTCGGCAGAGCGGGGCGGGGTCGGCTCCGGGCCGGGAAGCCGAGGCAGCCGGCGGGTGGGAGCCCGGGAGCCTGCCCCGGCCGTGGCCACGCCACTGCCCCGGATGCATGCGGCAGGCCGCAGCAGGGGCGCGGGCCGGGTCAATAGCCTTGGCGGGCCGTATCCGGCCCGCGGGCCGTAGTTTGAGGACCCCTGATTTATCGCATGAGCTTTCGTGGGAGAAAATCCTACTTCATCAGATGCTTTGAAGATGGGAAACTCTTCAAAGCTTCTGACGAAGTGGGATTTTCTCCCATGAAAGCTCATGCAATAAATAAGTATGTTAGTCTTTAAAAGTGCCACAGGACTCTGTTGTTTTTCTGCAATAGGCTAACCCGGCTACCCCTTTGGAATTTAAATCACCAGTCACTCTTAGGAAATCTCAGACCTTCCAGATTTAGGTCAGATAATTAGCCCACAGTTAACCCAACTTTTCTGAACCATAAAGATCCCGGGTCTGGTGTCAAAGGGTTGGTTCTTACATTAGCCAGCTGCCTTACCTATTAAGGTTTCAAGCTCTGTCATATTTAGGAATACATGGGTTACAGTTTTACTTTTTGGTTTTTTCCTCTTCTTTATAACTTTATAGTTTAACTTAATTAAAGTAATTGCCAGCAGATTTCAGCTCTTGGGGGCACAAATTGTCATTTATCATGTGATTGTGCGTTGCTGAGCCCACTGTGGGTTGACCTGGCTCCGGCCAGTAGCCCCCTCTGAAATATACCTGTTAATAATAATGTTGTTGAAACAAGAGAGCAGAGATTGGAAGTTCTTTGGGAACATGACTGTCTTTTGTTCTGTGTGTGTACAGCACCTAGCACAGAGGGGTCCAGGTCTAGGACTGTGTCTCCCAAGTGCTACTGCAATACAAAGAATACTAATAATCAGCACAAATTATGGGCTCACCTCATCCTGAGTTATCTTTTGATCTGTCCAGTGCATGCTCCACAGTAATTATTACCCAAAGTATGCTGGTCCCTTTGAGATGCTTCAGGACTAGCACTTATTCGGGGAGTTTTTTGGCCAATGCTTAGTAATGTGAGAAGGATTGTTGTGCCTGATAACCTGTCGTTATGACACGCACTGAGTTGCCGCCTCCTTGGTGTGCTAAATCATCCCTTCAAGTGGTCTTCCATTAGGGAGAGAATGGGAGCCATTTCTTCCTGAAATTGACTGAGAAATAACCTCGCAGCGTGGTGAGCTAGGTGGTCCTGACAGGAATGTGGTGTAATTGCAGCGCCATAAACAATATCAGCATCTGTGCCTGGCTCTTGTTTGTTATGTCCCCTCCTCCCCCACACAAATTGTCAAGCGAAATCCAATCATCCCTCTTGGTTTTTCAAGGGAAATGAAAGGATTAGGATGTGAGAAGGAGGTTTTCCAATCTCTGTGATGGAGACACAAGAAGGGAGAGACTAAGTATATTTTTGTGTATGTGGAAAGAGAGTGGTGGGGGAGGAGGAAAGCAGGGGTTTGTCTATGAGTGCCAGCTATGTACTCCCTCTGAAAAAGAGCATTGTGTTTTGTGCCACTCAAGCAAGAGACAAGGCACAACACAACCTCCTGGGGCCAGATCCTCCTCTCAGTTACACTGGTGCAACTCTAAAGAAGCCAAGCCCCATATAAGCAGAGAAAAGACTGGCTTGGTCTGGGCTGGGGTAGCATTCACTAGGTGGGTATCTGTGCTGGCCTGATAATTTGGAGGTGGAATTCAAGTTCCAACTTTCAGTCTGCTTCTTCTGTCAGGCTGATGACACTCTGTGCTAGGGCACATATAAGAGCTGCTAGATAGCTGGGTCCAGGCTAAGGAGGGGCCCCACATGCACACAAGACACGTAGGCTTTTGTTTTTTCTTGTACGTACATGGTGCTTTGCTGGCTTTAAGGAAACTCATGGTCAAGTGGCAAGAATGAGACGGTTCACAGAGCCCCCATCATGCATGGCACACAGGTCAGGTTCTGTCTGGGCCGAGTACACACGCACACAGCTCTGACGTAAGGGGCTGGAGGGGAACATGTGTCTCATCACAGCCCCTATCACACTTGCACAGTTGGGCAAAGCAAACACTGCCCTAAATGGAGACGCTCTTGCTGCTCTGCCGATAAGCAGCTCAGGGCAGATGCAGAGACAGCTGCCTGTTGTTCCCTGCCACCCGTGACGCAGTCCCTCCTTTCAGCCCGGGCAATGAGTGGAGAAGGTCTCCATTAAGCCCCTGTTTGATCAGAATCAGTGTTATTTGGAATGCATTATAACCAAGCCACAAAAGGAAAGGGTGATGAGGCTAGCAGTGAGTGTTGCCTCAGGCTAACAAGCACTGTGCAGTAGGTGTAGCTCTGCCTCCTCTCTGTTCTCTTGCACCCTCCCTTTCTTGTAACACTCATAAACGTACCATTCTGAGGAGCACACGGAGCCAAAGGGGCCGGCCCAAGAAATATACCAGGCTACTTGGGCTGCAGTTACCTATGCAATCTAGGATTGGATTTCTCCAGACTGGGCAATGAAATAGTGGCTCTCCTGCTCTCACCGATGCCTCTGACCCTGTGTTCAGCAAACATGGGACCCCCCTCTGGCAGAGCTTGCTTTTTCCGAGTCAACAGCTGTGTTCTCTTTCTGCAGTGCAACACTTCGAAATGTGAGCCGCTGAGAACAAAACATGAAATGCTGTTTAGATTTTGGTCCATTAAAAAAGCAAAAGTATTATTAATTCATAACACATCTTACCAGAGGGAAAGGCTGGGAGCATAAACTAGCCTGGTATAAGTTCATAGAGTCTACCACCGCTATTTTGAGAACCAAGCATTGAAGTATCTAGGCACCAAAAATACAGTCAAACAAGAGCAGCATGAGCATAAAATTCAAAGTGGGCTTTCCATTCAGAGCTTGCCTTTCTCCTTCCTTCCTTCTTTCTCTATGATCCTGTGGCCAAACTTACCGCTCCTGTAAGGTGAGCACCTGTTACACAGCACATATTATTAGGCATTCAAGCAGTGGATATAGGAGAACTAAATAAAATAGGGAGGGAATAAAATATACCGTGTGGAGATCAAGAATACGCTATTTGTGATACCTTACATCTGACCTATAAATTATGCTTACATTAGGCAGTAGTGTTGAGGTACCTTGTTCTCGTAAGGACACCTTTCCATCATCGCTGCACGCACAATAGACAATCATAAAGTGAGCAGTAGAAAAATAAAATCTAGTCACCATCCTACATTAACATAGGCAGTTCTAACCCTGCCCCCATTAGAAAAAAATAGAGTTTTTGTGTAAAACATGAGAGCCAGACCCTGAGCCCAAAACTAAATCTTCTTGGCACTTCTTTTAAAGTTGCCCTGAAAAGCAGCTGGGGACTCCCACTGTATTCTCAAAGAAGCAAGGAGTCTGTTATTTCACTACTACATCAATTCCATAGCAAAGGAAGCTTGTCAGCCTCTTGCTGAGAGAATCCCTAAGATCTGTCCGTCTTCCTGTCTTTCTCTAGTTTGTTTCCTGTTAGATAGCGTCTGTGTCCATAAGATGGCACTGTACATGGGTTTTATGCCATCTGCTCCCCATTGCAGCAGTGAAAGGGAACGGGATGGTTTGCGGCAGGGACACACTCCCCTTTAGACATCCTGGGGCAGCAGAGCAGTCCAAGGAGTCTATTGCAGCTGGAATAGGTTAAAATAGTCCTATATTTGTTCTAACTTGTGCCAAAGGACAGTTCAGCCTGTGTCCAGGCATGGGATGGAGGAGACAGAGTGTTGGCTCCTTCTCAGGGCTCTACTGGGTTTGAGTTTGGCATGACTGAGAATGAAGACTGATCCCTAGGACTGGAATCCAGAGCAAATTTACCAGTCTAAAGTAGAATCCAGATCAGGTTGCCTGCAGCTCTCTCATAAGTGTAGCAGAATCCAGTCCACATCACCTGCCCTCTGCCCCCAGTCCCAGAGGCAAAATCCAGCTCCTTCATTGTGAACTGTCTGTGTAATCCCACAGTCAGGCTATGTCTACACTTGTAATTTTAAATCGACTTTAACTAAGTCGATTTAGTGTGTCTACACTTAAAATTAAAGTCGACTTAAAGGGGAACTTAGAAAGTCGACCTAGAGCGTCCACACTGGATGCCTAGGTTGACTTCTAGGGGCTTAGGGGGACCTAGGGGAGGTCCACAGGGGCAGGGGGGCACCCCTTGCCCAATGCCAGGGTGCTCAGCCTTTGCCCCATTGTACCTAGTTACAATGGGGCAAAGGGGGACAGGGACCCTGGCAGGGCATAGGGGCAGGGTGGGCAGGTCTCTGCCCTGCCCTGTGGGGGGCATGCCAGGCTCCCCCTGTGCCCCCCCCCCGGCAGGGAGGGGATTGGTGTAGCCCTGGGGTAGCCCTAAGTCGACTTAGGGCTACCCCACAGCTACACTGGCTTAAGTCGACTCTAGGGAGTCGACTTAAGCCTTAGGTCTAATGGGAAGGTGGTGTTATAAAGTTGACTTAATTTTAATTAAGTTGACTTTATTTTCCTTAAGTTGACTTAAGCAAGCTGTTTAAATCGACTTAAGAAAACTGTAGTGTAGACGCAGGGTAAATTAAGTCGACTTAAGCAAGCTTAAGTTGACTTAATTTACCAGTGTAGATGCAGCCACAGAGTCCAGGATGGTTCACTGTCAATCCTTAGCCCACATTCAGAGTCTAGAATGGATCAGTGCCAGGTGGGCTGACCAGTGCAGTCAGAATTTATCTGAACTCCCCATCAGTCAACCCTACCCATCCAGTCATATTGTGAGCCAGCTCACCACCAGCTGGCTTTGCCCACCTTTCTAGAAAAAGAATCCTTTACTTATTTTCTGAAACCAGTCTTTAGTTTTTAATCCCCTTCCACTGTTCACTCTAAGTGCAAAGCAGTGTGAATTCTAAAAGGTGAATTACAGCAATATTAATAACAGCAGCTCTGGTTTTTTAAAGGATCATCTTGAAAATGTCACATGCAAAAAAACCTGGTCACAATCAGTAGCCTGTCAATGCATCTTTCTGTGCACTGAATCTTTAAACAATGATCATGTTGTTGCTATTGCTTCTAACATGACTTCTTTCTTCTTTTCTAATTGCCGTTAGTCACTAGTGCTGTTAATGGTTCAGCAACATCAACAATTATGGCTCTCCACAAACTGGCTTTCACTGAGCTCTGTAATTTCCCCTTCTTGCATCTGCCACACAGGTATTTATTTCAGTGACATGGAAAAAACTTGATGATCATCTGCAGGAAATGTCCATATCTAGAAAAGGCCCCAAAACAACCTGGTGGGAAATAGAAAAAAAAACAAAACTAAGCATTCTTAGCTGGATGCTAAAGTCTCCAATGCTAGTGAGGCAGAAAGCTGCTTGCATGGAGATATGGGCTAGATGAATGAGTGTATAGGGGGAGGTTGGAAATCGGGGGACTTGGGTTCTCTTGTTGACTTCCTGTGTGATGTTAGGCAGGTCATTCATTCATGTGTCTGTAATTATATTTGTCCATCTTTGTAACGTGCCTTGAGTCTAAGGATGGGAAGCTTCATAAGTGCTCGGTATTACTGTTAGTGGTCCTTTATTTGTTATTATTTATTTTAATACCTGGGGCTCCAGACATTAATAAGTTTTAAAAGAATCTCATAGACCCATGTACAAGTGCTGCTGCCCCACCCTTTTCCAAACAACAGTTGGCCCTTAGGAGCCTGATTCACTGCAGACAAAACTAGTGGAGTCTCCTCCAGCACCTCGTCAGGTTTTATTTAATCAAGTCTCACAGAGAATAGTTTTCAAATAAGAAACCCCCGTCATCCAAGCTGTCCCCTTAGGCTTTCTGATTGCTCAGACTGCCATGGACCTGACTCCTCCCTCAATCTCTTAGTCTCAAGCAGCACTTCCTCCCTCAAAATCTACCCCCACACTAACCAAAGGAGAATGCTTTAGCTGTCTGCCCCTTTTCCCACACGCATCACTTCCAGGCCCACAGGTCTTACGTGCCCTGGGTACTACTAGCACCAGGAGGCTTCCGTTCTGGGTGGAAAACCAGGAACATGCAGTGCTAGACCTGGAACTGTCCCTTAAAGGGCCAACATGCCCTCTAACATGCTCCTGTAACGAACCTAGAAAATTGCCGTATCTTCCACCAGGCATAAATTAGATCTAAAGTACCAGGATCATGAGCAAGTCCACAAAACCTTGTGATCAATGATATCAAAAACTGCTGCCAGATTTCCAAGAATCCAATCAGGCATCCATCAGCGAGCCAGGGAAACCCACAGAATGCTATCCAGCTCCACTCTCCAGCATTTATTTTGTCACTCAGAAGGTGAGGTCTTACACAAATGTTGTAATTTCTGATCTCCCATCCCAAAGGTATAACCACCCTCACAACACTCCCATGCCCTCAGAAATCCTGACTCTACCCAACCACCTGATACTAATGCTCAAACAGGACTTGAGATGTGTGGGGGGAAATAATAGTGGTACTTTCATAAGCTCCACCCCACAAGCCAAGCTCCACCTACTTGACTGTGGACACAACCTTATGCTACTTGGTGACTCAAGTGTGAAAATATTCACTATGTGATTATACCAGTTTCTTCTGGGCTGTGCTGATTTCCTTTGGCTTGTCTCCTCCATAGTGAAATTCAGACACATCCAGGGCTCGGTTTGTCACCTCTTTCACTTCCTTAGTCAGTGACATGAGGATAATTTCTAGAGGAAAAAATGGCTTCCTGAAGCAACAGAGACTTGGCTTCAGTCCCTTTCTTTTCAGTAAATGGTAATTTACTCAATGGAGGAAGGTGGGGGCCCTGGGAAGCTGTAGACATTTTAAGACCATCTTGTTCCCTCCTCAAATTTACAGGAAACTCAGCACATTGACCCAGGCTGGACGCCGAGTCTGAGCCCAGCGAGGCATGCTGTCCCTTGTCTGCTAATGACAACACGTTCTCTTTTTCCATTTCATTTGGGAGCTGTCTTGCCCCAGGGCTGCGCTCTGTAAACTGCCAGTGAGTACCTGCCTCTCCCTATCCATTTCCATCTCATCCACCTGCAGCCCTGGAATATGTCACCGAGAGTGGTGGGCAACAGCTCACAGTCTAAATGTGCCCATTTACCTCCCCCTCCTCCCTAAGGCATAGCAGGGCTGTTGCAGTGCGTGCAAGGCCCCCTCTCCATCAGATCCCCTCTTATCAGTTTTGTTCAGTGAAGCTGACACAGCCCCTAGTGCGGTGACAGAGGCTGTTTCATCAATGTGTCTGTCCTTCTAGCCCTCTCTCGCGCTCTCCTTTTCTCTATAATCTGTCCCTCTGGGGCATGGTATTTTCTGCACTTCTGACCTTTCCTATTGTGTGTGTGTCTGAAGCAGCACACCAGCTCAAATACCTGCTGCCTTCTGCACTCATGCCCTTTAAAAAACCAGGGATTGTTTGCAGGATGGTGGATGGTTGTGGGGAAGAGGAGGGGGACAGCGGCTGGGGAGGCAAAGAGTGGGTAGAAAATAAATCTCCCTCTGTTTGTCTAAACCAAAATATTAGAAAGTAAGTACTAGGGGTTAAAAGGAGTCAGTGACGGCAAATTGGACAGATAGGAGTAATGCTAACCTCTGAGCCATAGAGTAGACCTAAGAGGATACAGTCTCACCTGCACCCAAACTCTGCTTGGTTCAGGAGGTGGAGGGGCATCAAGGAACAGATAACAGCTACCTGATCCAAAGGACTGATCTGTGCCAGCTGCAGCATAAATTAGAGCAGCCTAGAGGCCACTATGTAGAATGAGAGTCACTATAGTGTTTGCTGTGATGTCTTCACTCATGATTAGAATGGGATTGCCAATGGAATGGAAATCACGAATGGACCCTAAGTCAATTTCTAGTAATAAAAACTGATAGGTTACTTTAAAACAAATTGTGGAAATAGTGAACTATAATATGACTCTGTTACTTAAAATACATACTCAATAGGTAAGATTCCAATACAAAAAGAATTTTTAAAATGCATTATGTATAGCCCCTCAATTGTGGGTGCTGAGCACTTTTAAAAATCTGGTCCTTAGAGGAATAAATTGAAAACAACTCATCCAGTTTTTTACTATTTATGCTGGATGTTTATTTTTTGTTTTTATTGTCCTCCTCTTGGACAGTGAAACTAGACTAGATGGTGAAATAAAATTGGTCAGTTCCCCTTTGGATTTATGGTTAGCTTCACTATCTGCCTCACAAGTTCCAATGTTTGGAAACAGTTAATATATTCAAAACAGGATGCCCAAAATTAGCCTCCAAAGTCCATATTTAGGAATCTAAATAATTGACCTGATTTTCAAAAGTACTCAGCATTTTTGAAAATCAGGCCTCTTAACTAGGTGCTTTAAATTTAGGCAACCAAGTTTAGAAAATCTTGCAGTGGATTTCCAGAAAACCTAAACACCAAACTGCTCAGTCAGGTCAGCTATTTTAATTAGAAATGCTTTATAAAAGGCCATGAAATTCTTCCTATTCCATTTAATGTATACAGTAAAACTATAGTTTTTCCTTTTATAAAACCTATTATTTTATGGCAGTGTCCCTTTAACTACCCTGAACAGAAACCTAGTTCAGCATGATCTTTCAAAGAGACCCAGGGATGCTGTGGTACTTTATAGTCTTTTATTAGAGATCAATCCACATAGAAAAGTTGAAGAGAGCTTTACTGGTGAAATTGTCAGGAGGCAAGGAGGGGAGAAGGCAGTGTAATTGAGCTTTTAGACAGTGCTTCACTCTGCAATGCATCTGCCATCAAAATCAGGCTGGTCTATTGATTTTTTTCTCAAGTGGTCTGTATTTCATATTAGCTATTTGGTGGGTGATGTACACATGGTGTTAAAAGAGTATGGATTTTTGGCAATACTTTGTCGCAACACAGGAGGCTTCTGGAATCTGTCCAGCCTAGAAGGATGAGATTTCTCTACTCGAAAGATACGGCATAGCTGCTGTTGTCACAGAGAACAAGCCCAGAGCTGTGCATGCCAGAGGGAAAGGAGCTATCGCCCCACTTTGAACCTTGTGTAGACAAAGTCTTTGCCATTGATGAGGGATTCTGAAGCCTTCCCACGAACAATATGACCCTCATCTTTCAAAGAAACAGAAAATGTCTAGCTGCTTCAGGAGCAGTGCACTTGTGACAAAATGGAAGAACATATGGCTATGGTATGGTGAAATGGCATCTTGCCATTTTGAGCGATGGGAGAAGGCATGGCAAAGAGTAGAAGAGAACAGGGTCAAGGGAATACATGGGTCTGAAAGGAACCCATGTCCTTAAGCAGCCCTATAGGCAGCTAAGCCAGCATGTATGTGTGCATATTCATGCACATGCACAGAAAGTAGTCCTGTGAAGGTGAATATCTCTTTTGCCCTACCCCACACTCATACACTTCACTATGTAATGCCAAGAACAGAATGGAAACTGGCAGACCCATTCTGTTTTCCCTGGATCCTGGCTCGGAGAGGGGAAGCTAGTGCTAAGAAGTAAAGGGAGAAATGGAGGCAAAAGGCTTTTCCTATTTATCCCAGAGAAAGGAGTGGAAAACAGCAAGGAGACAGATCTTCCAATAGAAGAAAGAAGGTAGGTAGGACAATCCCAACATAGACTCTTCTTTCCCATCAGCTTGTTCATTCTGCTACCTAGTCAGATGGCAGCTCTTCTTGCTACCCCCACTTCATAACTTGAGGTTGATATTTAACAAATATTGGGACAAAGGGAAAGTCCAAAGGTCGGGGGAAAAAAGCTGATGTAGTGCCAATATTTAAAAAGGGAAAACAAGATGACTTGGATAAACATAGGCTGCTTAGCCTGACATTGATACCAGGCAAAATCATGGAAAGACTGATACAGGATCAGTAAAGAATTAAAGGATGGTAACATGATTAAAGTCTGTCAACATGGATCTATGTAGGATAGGTCTTGTCAAACAAATTTGATAATATTTTTTTGATGAGATTACAAGTTTGGATGACTAAGGAACCTTGGGCATGTTGCTTAGATTTTCTGTTCCCTATCTGTGAAATGGGTGTATTAGCAATTCCCTCCCCCTCAAAGGTGTTATGAGGTTAAATCTATTAAAGACTGTAAGGTTCTCAGATACTACAGTGATGGGGGCCATAAAAGTATGATAGACAGATCATGACTGTGTTGATAGAATATACTCAGACTTCTGTAAGCTTAGTACCACATAGCAGTGATTAAAAATTAGCACTATATACAATCAGTGTAGCACATGTTATATTGATTAAAAATGGGCTAACAAGTAAATCTAAAAAAAATTTAAATGGAGAATCATCATTTCTAGAGAGGTTCCACAGGTGTTTGAATAATTCAATATATGCAAGATATTGAAAATTCAATATCTTTATTAATGGTTTGGAAGAAATTCTGTATTGTTGCTGGGAAAGCTTGCAGGTGACTCAAAAATTGGTGTAATGATAAACAATTATAAGGACAAGTCAGTTCTACAAAGTGATCTGGATTGCATGTTAAGCTGTGCTCAGTAAAACATGTATTTTAATATATGTAGAACAAAGAATGTAAGTGACACTTATAAGACTGGAAGCAGAATACAGGAAGGCAATGACAGTGAAAGATTCCCAGCAGCCATGGTGGATAACCAGCTGAATACCAGATGTTAGTGCAATGTGATAGCTAAGGGTATGTTTACACTGCAATGTAAGCTCGTTCTTGAGCCTTGGTTCAAGACTAACCACCCTTGTGTTTACATTGCAGTTGTGCTAGCCCTGGTTCCCAGCATCCTGTGGGGCTGGAAGGTTTCAGCTCAAGTCAAGCTGGGATCCAGGGTCCAAGCCCTGTTGCTTTGCAGCCTAGCTACAGTCCCACTTATTCAGATCCCAGAAGTCACCCAGGAGTATCCCTCAGTTCCTTGGGACAACCTCCTTAGTCTCTCTATCCCAACAATCTGCAAACCACTCTATTAAAAACAGAAACCACCCTCCTTCTGCAAACAGCAACAGCTCAGATCAGCATTAACCTACTGTCTCCTGCTCAGCCAACTGCAAGCACACTATCAGAGAGCTGCCTGGGTTTGTAATGGAAAGCGAACTGATCAAGCCTTTTGCAAAGGGAGCTGTGTCCTGGTAATGGGCAGGCAGTAAAGTTTTCTCACAGTGCACCATAT
This sequence comes from Pelusios castaneus, assembly GCA_007922175.1. Taxonomy (NCBI): domain Eukaryota; kingdom Metazoa; phylum Chordata; order Testudines; family Pelomedusidae; genus Pelusios; species Pelusios castaneus. The sequence goes on along the minus strand of ML685792.1, from coordinate 12,469,903 downwards.
TACTAAGGATAAAGAAGCTACATTCCAGAAGAGTGAGGGGTAGGGGTGCTAGGCACTCTGGGGTATGATTGTTTTTATTTGGGTCTGCACATTGCAGTGTGGATGCCAAATGTCTACACTTGAGCACAGGTCAGAAAATTCTTAACATATGGTTAAAATATAATGTAGATGCTCAAGCCCAGGGTTCCCTGATGTGGGTCAGCTGACTCAAGTCCACTAACTATATAAACAGGGAAATACCTAATAGCAGTGTGTGTGTGGTGGGGGTGGGAAGCTGGCACTTATTACCACTATATACAGCTTTAATGAGATCACTGCTGAAAAACTGTCCAGTTCTGGTGTCCACTCTTCAAAAATAATGTTGTCAAATTAGAAATTTAGAAAAGTGCTACAAGAATGATCTAGGGGCTAAAAATGTGCTTGATAGGAAGAGCTTAAAGAAGTTTATTCTATTTAGTTTATCCAATACATGTATAGGGACCTCATCACAGTCTATAAGCTGCTTCGGGGGAAAAGATTTCTGATGGTAAATGGTTCTTTACTTAATTGGACAAAGACCTAATAAGAATCAATGTCAGAAGATGAAACTAGACAAATTCTGGCTAGAAATAAGGTTTTATTAATATGGACTGTAATTAACAATTGAAACAGCTTTCCTAGGAATGGGGTGGATTCTCTATCACTTGAACTCTTTCAATCAAAACTGGATGTCTTTCTAAAAGAGATGTTGTAGCTGAGCTAGAAGTGGTAGGCTTGATGAAGACATAACTGAATGAAACTGTAGTGTCTCTGTTACACAGTAGGGCTATGTCTACACTTGCTAAAATTAGTTCGAATTAGTTAGTTCGAACTAACTAATTCGAACTAATTTTAGTTAGTTCAAATTAGCTTAATTTGAACTAGCATGGCCACCCTGGAATGTTAGTTTGAACTAAACAAGCACTTGCTTAGTTCAAATTAGCGATCCCCATTCATTTCAATGGCTGGTTAATTCAAACTAAGAAATTAGTTCGTTCGAATTAACCCCTTAGTTCGAATACCCTATTCGAACTTATTAGTTCAAATTAAGGAAGCCCTTAATTCGAACTAACTAAAGCCTAGTGTAGCCATGGCTTTAGTTAGTTCGAATTAAGCCTCCTTAATTCGAACTAACTTGCCAGTGTAAACATAGCCTAGGTGAGTCACGTGATCATTATGACAAGCAAGGAGTCCTGTGGCACTTTTAAAGACTAACAAATTTATTTATTGCATGAGCTTTCGTGAGAGAAAATCCCACTTTGTCAGATGCTTTGACGCTTCAAAGCGTCTAAAGAAGTGGGATTTTCTCCCACGAAAGCTCATGCAATAAATAAAATTGTTAGTCTTTAAAAGTGCCACAGGCCTCCTTGCTTGTTTTGCTGAACTAGACTTACATGGCTACCCCTTTGGAGCTTATGATCATTATGGCCTCTTTTGGCCTTACAGTCTGTGAATCTATAGTCTGTGCGATGCCTTTTCATGTCACCAGTCAGTGATAAGGCAGGTGGAGTCTGGGAGAGCTCCCCTGAGCTCAGGAGTGGGAGAGGAAGGTAAAATCCATTCCCACACACTTTGGCTATGTCTACACTTACTAAAATTAGTTCGAATTAGTTAGTTCGAACTAACTAATTCGAACTAATTTTAGTTAGTTCGAATTAGCTTAATTCGAACTAGAAAAAATTAGTTCGAACTGAGCAAGTGCCATTTATGGCACTTGCTTAGTTCGAATTAGCGATCTCCATCGATTTCAATGGGCCGGTTAGTTCAAACTAAGAAATTAGTTCGAATTAACATGGCCACATTGGTTAATTCGAACTAGTTAGTTTGAATTAACCCTTACTTCTAATACCCTATTCCAAGTTATTAGTTTGAATTAAGGAAGCCCTTAATTCAAACTAATTAAAAGCTAGTGTAGCCATGGCTTTAGTCAGTTCGAATTAAGCCTCCTTAATTCGAACTAACTTGCCAGTGTAGACATAGCCTTTAACACTTCGTCAGCAACTCTAGGCTGCTCACCAGTGTTCACTCATAGGCCACCCAGGGCCGGCCCAACCATAGAGGTGAACTAGGCAGTCACCTAGGATACCAGGCTTTAAGGGGCACCAAATTAGATGGAAGTGAATTTTTTCTCTATTTAAAAAAATATATGAATACGTTATCTCCTATAACATGTTAGGGAGGGGCTTGGTAATCTGATGTCAGGATAGAAACTTCTTTGTGGTTACTGACTGAACCACGTGTTCCTGGACCAATGTCCAGGCATGGGCCTCTGCAGGCTCACGGCTCAGCGTCTCTAGCTTGCAGGTCAGATGTGAAGGCTCAGGTCTCTGAGAGGTTATTGGCTCGGCAGTTTTATTATGCTAGACTGAAGTCTAGGCCCAAACCACTCTGAGGTTTACTGACATAGCTGCTGCAATTGGCTGGGCTGATGTCCAGAACAAGGCTGCTGTAAGTGTCATCAACTCAGATCTCTAGTGTGCTATTGCAATGCAGGTATATCTTTGAGGTGTGTGGTTTTGCCCTTCTGGTTTGCTGGGATGATATTGAGGTAGAGGCTGCTGTGTGGAGTCACTGACTCAGCATCTTTTAACTTGTGGGGCTTGTATGAAAGCCCAGGCTACTGTGAATGTCTGGTTCAGCATATCTGCCAGGCTGGGAGGGTGCCGAAACACAAGTACTTGTGATGTTCCTGGTTCAGCAGCGCTGGTAGTTAAGCAGCAGGGGGAGCTCTCGCCCCACCAAGAAGAGTAATTAACCAGTTCCAAATGGGTAGCCATGTTAGTCTAGTTCAGCAAAACAAAGCGTCTTGTGGCACTTTCAAAGACTAACAAACTTGTTAGTCGTCAAAAGGCACCTTGTTTGTTTTAATTAACCAGTGGATCCTCCATCTCTGATGATTTGTACATCAAGAGGGGATATCTTTTCAAAAAGCTATGCTCTAGGAATTATTTTGGGGATGTTCTATGGCCATGTTATACAGGAGGTCAGACTAGATGATCATGTTAGTCCCTTCTGACCTTGGAATCTATGAAAATCTATGAAACCAACCAAGGAGTTGGGACAGCTATTGCAGAGGAATGATTATACAAGCCCAGGACAAGAGAGTGAACTGCTCCACATTACTTTACCTCTTTGCAGCCGGCTCTCAATTGGCTGAAATAAAGCCACAGGTCTCTGTGAGGTTTGTGCTCAGCCCTTTCATGCTTTTCAGTGTTCTTGGGCAGCGTGAATTGCATACTTCTTTGTTTATTATACTTGACTCTGAGGTTCCTCTTTAGCTAATGCCAACTGAAGTGTCACTCAGGAACAGAGATGCAGGCAGTGAGGAAGGTATCCCCTTCACCTCTTCCTCTGGCTACTAGAGATTATTCCTGGAGATTTTGAGAGAGGGAATAAGAAGGAATTGAATGCCACAGGAACAAATAGGGGAAAGATGCTTTTCTGGCTACTGCACAGGACTAGGAGTCAGAACTCCCAGGTTTCATTCTGAGCTTTGGTACCAACTCATAGGACCTTGGGGCACTCACGTCATTGCTCCAGGCCTGTTTTCTTCTCTGTAATGCTGTCCTGCCATGCAGTGATATGAACAAGCAAGCCTTAAGATCCTCTGATTAAGATGTTAGCATTTATTTATTGTTGCTAGGTAGGAAGAGTCAGGCTAAAACAGAAAAACTGATGTACTCACAACTCATGAAAAAGTCACTGGAGTAGTTGCTTTGAAATTGGCAGCAATGTGTGCAAGGGACTTTAGAACAAGGGAAAGCACCACCACTCCTTGCCTGGCGCTTCTAAAGTACACAGAGATCTCCTTTCTGCTACTGTAATAAGAGTATCCTTTTTTGCTTAACCACTGCTTAGATCCAACCCAAACTGGATCAAACATTCAAACACTTCAGGATAATTTGAATCTGGACCCAGCTCTGAATTTTGCAGCCTGGGGCAACTCTATGGGGAACAAAGACCCCAATCCTCAAAGGTATTTATATGCCATAGGAGTTAGGTTTCTAAAATACCTTGGAGGATCTGGGCCAAATTTGCCAAGCAGCTCAAAACCTAAGATGGAAAAGTTAGAAATGAAAATGTAGTAAATGTTGCAAAATACACTAAGAAAGAACAAGATTTTAAAAGCCTAGATTGCTCATCAGAAATCTGACAAATGTTGCCTTGTCCCCAAAATCCTAAATAATTTTAAACTGACTGTTTGCATGAAATCTTGGTTCCATCAAAGTCAACGGCAAAATTCTTATTGATTTCAGTAGGACCAGAATTTCACCTTGGGTGTCAACTTTGGATGGTGGCACAAAGATAGCAGGTTTCCAAAATAGCAAGGGCAATTCAGGCAAAATGCCACAAGATGGAGCTGTTATGAAAGTTTTTACTCCTCAGAAGCTCTGAGATGTCTAAGCCAATACTGCTTTGAAGGTGCTTGCTCTGCAGCCCAGAATGATAGGAATCTATCAAAAAGTTTGGTACCTTTCATCTATCTTTGGCCCCACACTTTCTTCCTTGTTGTGTCAGTGAAGAGAGGGTAAGCAGAGCTCTTAAAAATGGTTTTGTGAGTGTGGAGCAAATAAAGAAAACAACTTTTCTCCATTATTTTCTTTAATAATAAAAGTTAAGGCCCTGATCCAAAGCCCTTTGCAATCATTTTGCAAGCACCTCACAACATGAATTCAGACTCACCACCTCCTTATGAGGTAGGTAAATATTAATATCCCTGTTGACAGATGGGGAAACAGAGGCACAGATAAGGTAAGTGATTTTTCCAGTTACACTGTGAGTTGGTTGCTGAGCTAGGAATAGAAACTCAGGAGTCCTGATTACCAGTCCTCTGCTCTAACCACTAAGTAAGGAGCATTATAGAGAAATGCATCTGGAATAAAGATGCTCCAAAAAAAATGTTACCAAACACTGCAGAGACCAAAGCAGGACAAAGGAATGTACATTATGAAACAAGTATAAATCAGAGAGAGGGACCCCAGGTCAGGGATAACAGGAGTGGCATAGGAAACAAAAAGACACATCCCACATATATTTAGGTTCCAAAGGGGTAGCCGTGTTAGTCTATTGCAGAAAAGCAACAGAGTCCTGTGGCACTTTTAAAGACTAACAGATTTAGCGTCTGACGAAATGGGATTTTCTCCCACGAAAACTCATGCAATAAATAAATCTGTTAGTCTGTAAAAGTGCCACAGGAATCTGTTGGTTTTTTTTTTCACATATATTTAGACATAGAAGCGTTAATCCCAGCCTGCTCTTCCTTTATTAGTCTCTCTCTGCCAAGATTCTCTTTCTGCTCCAATCCTCTCCTGGTTTTCTTTGGGGGGAAAAAATGCCCTCAGAACGGAGGTTGCTGTCCAGAAGCTGAAGCACACTGTAAGAGTCAGGAAATGCACAGCAAAAGACAAGCGAAATGCCAGCTCTACATCACCATGATGATCATCAAGGACAGGTTGCACTTTACATACGCTTGCACCTTACCTTTCCTTGAGACCTACAGTTGGAATGTGCTTATAAGAAGTAAGTGTTGTTGTTATTAAAGCATGCCACATTCCAGCCAGTGCCTAGGAAACCATCACTCTGTGCAATTGACTTCTCCAGCTCCTTCCCATCTTCTCCCTCCCATTCCTGGGAAGGGTGACCAGATAGCAAGTGTGAAAAATCAGGAGAGGAAGTAAGGGGTTATAGGTGACTATATAAGACAAAGCCCCCAATATCAGGATTGTCCATATAAAATCAGGACATTTGGTCACCTATCTGAGTGAACATATGGAGAAGCTCACCAAGCATCACCTCCATGCTACTTAGAAGCTGCTAATAGCCTGAGTTCTTCCCAATCAGGCTTCAGACTGGGACCTGGGACAGACATGATGATGGAGGTACTGCTGGTTAATCTCCCATTGGCCATGGAGGAGTATCTGCTCTGAAGAGTTTACAGTCTCTGGCTAATAGCAATAATTTCCAAAGTAATGATGGGTTATAGTTATTTAATGTATTACTTGCCCCCCTCTGTGGTGCTACTCAGTAATGCTAATAAAACCCCTAAAACAACCCATGAACAATGGAGCCTTTTATTTTATTTACTGTTAATTTAATAAAGTGGTGTCGCACATGAACTTGACCCTAGTGACTACAATTGCAAGCTCAACAGAGTGAAAGTCACCTCTGCTACTTGCTTCAAGTTTAGAACACACAAAGACCCAAGGATAGGTACCACACACACATTCATAAGTACAAGATTTAGCTGGCATTTACATTTTATTTCGGTTACAATTAAAGTTTTGATTACCCAAGAATATAGCCATACTCACATCCTTAATGATATTCTTAAGGTCTGATGGCTACCTTGCCAATCGATCCATCAGTAGAGGGATGGTTCTTGCTGGAGTTTTCCCATAGGGAACTTAATTTTCCCAAGCTTGACACCATCTTTTTATTATATGATTCTAAGTATATCCGAGTAACATTTCTGCACGTAGTGCACTCTGTAGTTAAAGGCATGTGTTAGAAAAATGTGGCTGCCTATTGAGTATCTTGTAGGCAAAACACTACTTTTGCTGTTCATGTTTCATAATACCACCCATTGGTATATCTTTTTTCTCTTATCGTGTTGCATCGGGTCATTCTTTGGGCACTTACTTATGTTACGCATTTCTTAAGCCTATAGTCTAGTAAAGTTACGTTGACATCTTGCACGCCTCTATCTACAGACTTTGTCTTTCAGCCCTACTTACTTAGAAACCTAATACATACTTATCCCTTCTGATTACTTATCAATCTTATATTTCTATAATTCTACAATTTAAAGCTACTTAGCATACAATGATTATATATGACATGACATGTTAGTTAATTGTAACATCACACAATAAATGAATGATAAAATGCACGAATTGGTTGCAAAAGTAAAATGTCCATCCTCTCCCTCTTAAAATGTCAGCAATATAGAACAATTCAGAGGAAGAGAGAGCGGATAAAGTAAAGCAAATAGGGAGAAAGGGGTAATAAATATGGAGCTAAGACCATTCTTTCTAAAAAGCATGGGAGAACACAATTTAATGTATTAAACATGAAGAGATATGAGCTGAGGTGGCTGTCCAGTGGAAATGAATCCTTAAACACCAAAAGCATTATTTTGGGCCATAGTATCTTCAGTAGGACTTGTAAAGTAAGGTGTTATTAAATCTGAGTAAGGGTGTCAGAATCTAGCCCTTAACTGTGAGCTTTCTGAAAACCATTGGGGGTCTGAACATGGTTATCCATCAGGATGAGGCTCAAGGAGGTCCAGGTCTATTATTTACTTCTACTTATGTTACAGGTTAAAAAATGAGCACATGATAAGATCTCAGGGCATGTGTGCTAAATCACAACAGACAAAAGAGTCCCAACCTGCTGTTGGCCAATGTCATCAAGCTGCCATTAATTTTAAGTTCTGAGGTCAGTTCATCTTTATCTATTAGGAAAAGGTCTAATAACAGGTCTAATTGTTATAATCAATTCTACAGCGAAATCTGTGACACTGCAAGCGCAGGAAGGGTTAGTACTTCTGGTAAGGAATGAACATCGGGGGTAGATAAACTCCTAAGCAGCAAAGATTCTGTTTTCGTGCACAAAAAGGCTTTGTAATGATAAACCAGGAAGGAACATCCCTCCCTGAAAGGTTGATACTCCCCAGAATTAGAGATGAGCCTGAGATGTGAAGTGTGGACCCAAAGTTTGGAGAGCATTAGGGCCTAGGGTAGGATGATTACTGCAATTGTTGCTTGTATTACAGTAGGGCTCAGGGGTTTCGTGCATGTGAAGGGCCCATTGTGGTAGGTGGCATGCAAACATATATTATTGGAAGATAATTCTTAATTGAGACATGAAACCATCACCATTGGTCTTTAATCATATTGGTGCCAACCTCACATAGAGTACTGTGTACCCTGAGGGGGAATCAGTTTCTCGCCTGAAAAGCCAGACACCCATGTAGACAACACAAGGAAGTGAAAGTGTTCTACCTAGCTCCTCAGGTACTCCAGGACCTCTCTCCATTGTACTGACTCCAGAGCAATGGAACAAACTGAATTTGAATTCAATTTAACCAAATAGGCTACACAGTTGAGCGCATATTCCCCCATTGAACTGGCTGTGGAGTCATTCAGAAAGCCAGAGAGAGAGAATGTGTACGGGTTTCTCTGAGCCATCAGGAAAGATGTGTTTGTGCTGGAGATTTATCAGAGATGTACATTGTCAGGGTCTTTAACTTCCCCTCCCCTGCACACTCTGTGACCCCTGAATTAGCTCTGAAAGGGAAGACGTTCTGTTCATCACTCAGTCTCCCAAAGCGGCTGCCTCACTACCCTTCCGCTCTTCCCACTTGTCTTTGAGGAGCCAGTCAGAGGCAGAGACAGCACGACAGTCAGCAGATGGTCTCCTAGCAGGGGGCAAGTGTTAAACAGAGGGGGATGCCTGAGCTTCCCCGCCCCCACATCGTCTGAGCTTGGAATCTGCATGGTTATTCTGAGACCCAAGACTGGCAGCCGCCTCCTGAAAGGTTGCTGGCCCAGCCAGGCAGGATCATGCAGGTGTTTGTGTTATATTCCTTCTTCCCAGGAGTGGGTGAAGACTAAATTGAAATGAATTGAAAAGCTCAGGGGCAGTGTGGGGGCAAAACTAATGCGCTATCTTCTAGATGCTTTGTTTTAATGTTCTCAGGTTTCCACCACAAAGGGACTCTTCCCCCAAGCTCGCACAGTCACATCTTCCCTTCCACGCAGTGGACTCAATTTTCCCTCCGTGTCCCTCATTCTCACTACTGTGTCAGGTTTCTTTAAACCAGTGGGCCCAGCTCCTCAGTTTAAAATTCCTCTCTTGTCTTTCCCAGTCTGGGGTACATCAGAGTTCTCTTGACCGAGGGACTTCTAGGGTACATCTACACAGTAATTAAACACATGTAGCTGGCCTGGCACAGCTGACTCAGGCTCAGGTGTGGGATTGTAAAATTGCTGTGTTCACATTGGGGCTTGGGCTGGAACCCAAGCTCTGGGACCTTGCAAGAGGGGAGGGTCTCAGAGTCCAGGCTCCAGCCCAGGTCTGAACATCTACACAACAATTTTTAGCCCCAAGCCCTGCAAGGCCAAGTCAGGTGCCCTGAACCAGACATGGCCATGCCATGTCACGGCTGTCCCTATGGGGGGAGCGGGGCAACTATCCTGGGCAATGCCCACTGCTGCCCTCCCACTGCCACACTCTCCCCGCTGTCACGAGCCAGCCCCAGGGGCGGGGCGGGAGAGCGAATCCCAGCCTCTGGAATGGCCCACCCCACCCCCAGGGGTGGAGCGGGAGCACAGAGCCCAGACTGTGGGCTGGCCCTGTCCTGCCCCCCAGCATGGGGTAGAGGGACGGGGGAGCCCACCAGGCTGATTGGCCCTCGGCCCCGCCCCTCCCTCGGGACAGCCCTGCACCACACTCTTTTATTCCAGTGTAGACAAACCCCAATTAATGATGTCAGCTGCACACTGAAGACACATTCACTTAAGTCTTGCACACGAGTGATACGATCACGTACCTAGGGATGATTTCCACCAGCAGCTGACACCTCATAAGTCACCTTCTCCCACCCACTAGTGGTCCTCCAGTCCTCTTGAAATTACATTTCCCTGCTTTACTCCCCCAATGACACAGACCCTGCATCATAACTAAGCGTCCTCTTGTCTAGCAGTCTGGGCGCTGCTGCATCACTTAACCAGATCCATTAGCAGGTAGAGAGCATCACCACTCAGGACCTCTCCCAGGTTTCACTAAACATGACAGCCTCATGATCCCCCTTGTTTATGGAAGGCACTCCACCTCCAGCCTTCAAAGAGTGGATGCCGTACGATAATCTCCAAGTCTTTGCGTCCCAGAACAACAAATAATGGCCTATGGTTTGTTAAGTCTGTAGTTTAGGGTACACTCCTTTCTCTACCCCTCTCCTCTACCCCTCACCTCCCCTTTAATGGCAAGATAAAGTGGCAGCTGCTTATGCCACTGTCCAATTCAAGGCTTACAGTCCTTTATCTGTATTCAAACCATGTCATTATTCCAAATTGCATTGTCATGGGAATGGTGTAGCTAGTTGTGAGGTCTATGTGCTATACAGCTTTTCTTGTCTTGTTCCCTCCTTTGGCTAAGTAAGGTGGTAAAAAGCCAGTGTCATCTTTTGGAAGACACACATGTCTGTCTATGCCATGGAAATATATCAAGCCAAACCCAAGCAGTCTGCTTTCATTGATATAGAAGGAGATCTGCTTAAGCAAACCCATTTCAGTGGTATCATAAACAAACCCATTTCTTTGTCTGTGCTTGAGATGTTCAAAGCTCTCTAGAAGGGTTGGATGGGAACGGGGTGTCCAAATCAGAAGGTAGCTATGAAAATGTATCTAGCTAGCTGGCTCTCATTATTATAATATTTGAGCACCGCACACTAAATTGGTGTATTTATCTTCACCACATCTCTGCAAGGTAGAGAAGTGCTATATATCCTCATGTTATCAACTGGGAACTGACTGTCATGGAGAATTTCAGCCTACACTACTACTAATGCCATAGATTTTTCAAATGGAATGAATTTTTAAAATCCCATTGGCTTTTCACTATTAGGTTGTTTCTTTACTTTGCATTTCTCTCACTTTATGAAGCGTGGCAAAAATCAGTTTGTTTCGTTTATAATTTCAGTGCTGTAAAATGTAGGTTTCAAATATTCCAGGGGGAATATTTCTTTGCTTAAAAATAACCATCCCCACTGGAATTTTCTGGTCGGCCATTATTTTTAGGCATGGTCACACTTCCATTAATCTTTCGGTTGATGACAGATTGTTTTTACGAAATCTGAACTGTAGGCCAAATTTTTAGTTCCTTTAAAACAAGTCCTCTGCCCTCAACAGCTCCCCCTTTCTTCTTAATGCTAGAGAAAGAGAAAAAGGGGCAATGCTTAGAGAGAAATTCTTCCAATGGAGGGGATGAAAAAAAGCAGCGAGTTGAATGTAGCAGCAGCAGCACACAACAACAACAACAGCAAAAACTCAGAAGAAAGGAACAAAGGGGAAAGAAAGTAAAAAAGAGTTGGGGGTGGGAGGGGAAGCAAGGAAGGGAAAACTACTTAAAGTTTGCCATGAATGCAACAGTGTCATGGTTTTTTATGCAGACCAAAGGGCCTGCTGGGAAGCATGCGGCTTCATTATCACATGCAGAGGAGGGGTGATAGATGGTCACAGCTCGGCATTGACTCTGGCTGATAAATGTTCCGTTCCTTGGGGAGGCGAAGCCAGGGGTCCTCTCTTCACCATAACCATTCGGGTCACTGACAATAGAAGGACATTACAATGCATCTGCTTCGACAGTGTGTAGGGAAAGGCAGGGTATGGGCCTCATAGCTTTTTTCTCCTCTTCCTCCTCCCTCCCACTTCAATGCAGTCTTTCCCCTATTTGCTCAGATGATGAAGTTCTTGCTGGGATTTCATGCCTGCCACATCCAGCTGCTCCTGTTCTGAGGATGATGCACACCCAGTGCCTTCCTTGCACACTACCCTCAAACACACTTTTCTTTCTCTCAGACATTAGACCAAAACTCATCCGAGAACAAAGAACTCAAGTACTGCTGACAAGTTCTATTGACTGGGGCTTGGGGAGCCATGGCAGAAGTCAGTGAATTATGCTGTCGGCTGTGGAGCTTTCGTTTGCTTGGAACAAGATAGAGGAGGGGCAGTTTACAAAGATGGCCATTGCCTTAGTCCCTCTGCTACAGCAATATGTGTAAATACCAGCAGCACCTGCCTGAGGGACATCTGGAAAAGAGTCAGACTAAAATAACATAGATTCGAGAAATACTTTGTTTCTAGGACTAATGTCTTTCTTCCCAAGCATACCCATGACTCATAGTGATGATTTTGGGTTGGAGAGAAAGAAGTTATATGTATGGATCACATTGCAAGGGGACCTCCAAAACACGCACTCTCAAAAAGTCAGTTGTATGTGATTATCAGCACAAAAGTGGCATTTGCAAATCAAGAGAGGTACAGATAACCACCTTACTTTTTCTAGACTCAAGACTCTGAGGCAGAGATGATATCATCCTATGACTTAATACGTCATGTGACACAATGGATCCCTGCTTCCTGAAGGAGGTGCCTAGGTGCTAGTAGAAATAAATATTCATGTTAATGATAAGTAAGCAAAAGAATAAATGAAATACCTTTGCGCTGGAGTCTGAGGGAAGATGAGGTTTTCAATCCGTGTCACCTGGGAAACAGTACAAGGCACCAGGAGTGAAATCCAAAGTCTATTTAAGTCAAAGGAAAGACTCGTACTTTGGGTACATCTAAATTGCACCTTAGGTCAACTTAAGGATGCTTAAGTCGACCTACAGAATGCTGTGTCCACACTGGGTGCTTCTTAAGTCAACTTAATAACGCCACCTCTTTAGGTCAATTTAAGACTTGAGTTGACCTTATTAAGTCGACTTAAAGCCAGTGTGGACAGTTATGTCTACACTACAGGCTCTGTTAAGTCAACTTAACAAGGTTGACTTAAGTTGACTTGGTGTAGACGCTCTGTTAAATTGACCTAACAAGGTCGACTTTAAGTTGACTTTAAGCCAACTTAAAGTTGACGTTGTTAAGTTGACTTAACAGAGCCTGTAGTGCAGATATAGCCTTTGCGTGTGCTCTGAATCAGGCTCCAGCTTTTCATCTCTGGATATCTGGATCCAAATTCTGTTTAGACCACAAATAGAATGAGTCTGGCTGTCTCATCCCAGCCCCTTTTTGCCCACTTCACACATTTATGCCACAAAAAATGGCAGGTTTTTTGCTCAAGAGACAAGCCAGCCAAGAATGGTCCAGGACTAACAGGACTAAGGTACCTTGGCAGAACTGTGTGAAAAAAGCTTTCATAACAGCTGTCCCCACACTGTGTGGATCTTGCTGTTATAGTGTTTGTGTAAATAAAAGACTATTGACCCAAAAGTATTAAGAAAAAGAAAATGAAAGGAGAGAGGAAGGGTGAGGCATGTGGATCAATGAGCTATGATCAAAGGTAGAATTGCAAAACTGGTTAAGTGCTGGAGCAGTTTGGGAAAATGAAATTTTGGAATGAATAACTAGAGAAACGGAAATCATGCTCAATGGCAGATTTCTCCCTCTTGGTCAGGATAGAGGTGTAATAGGAATCCTTAAACTGAGAGCAGTTACAGTGAAATACACGATGGACTCCTAACTAAAAGTGTGGATCTGCCCTGAAAAGGAACTATAGCATGGGAACCCATGTTTACTGAATCACAATGAATTTCAGATCAAACATGCCCTCTTTATTAGCAACAAGGTTATTTATCTAACCACAAGCCTCACAAACTCAGCCTAGGATCTGAAGATTACACTGGGTTAGTCACAGCTCCTGCAATAACAATAGGCCATAGTAAGCCCTCAGTTGCATTTTTGGATGCAACCCCACTGTCTTCAAATGCTGCCCTCACTTATGCCCAGTGTAATGCAATTGTCCTGTAATTTTACACCCAGTTACAGTCATGTGAACTTATTGTCTTTGTTCTTTTCAGTGTGTGAGAGGGAATAGAATCCAACTGTGTTGCCCCTGCAGGGCTAAGAAGAGTAAAATGTCATAAAGAATGATTTGTCAATCAAGTGAACAGCTATGATTTTGACAAACACATGGAGCAAGATCTGTTGAGTAAGAAGGTTCCTTTTTCTCACAGGCACTTTTCAGAGTGGACATGCAGCTGAAAGAAGGAATCCTGTAAACTCCCAGGAGTCTCAGTAGGATGCAAGTATGTGGGAAGTAGAGGTACATGATTAATATAAAAATCTCATCACCAGGGAGTTAAGACTGGAGATGTATGAAGAAGCTCTGTTCATGGCAAAAACAGGTTTTCCTCGCCTCCCTCATACTGTTTTTTATTATTGTTATCATGTTGTCTCAAGTCACAAAGACTCTATCCTCTCTGAGTACATCTGAAGTGGAAGAAAGGAAGCAGAGAAGCAATACACTCTTAATGGAATGATACAGAAATTCTCAGTATCCTTACTTCAAGCTACAAGGAATTGAATTTCATTGCCCTATTTGTAGAAAACTGTCCTCCGTGAGCTCTGCTCCATGAGGCCCGTATGGGCAGTTGGACTGACTAAGGAAGGAGACATTACTCTAGGAGACATTAGGAGAAACCCCTTTTACAGCCCCCTCTCCTCAGCCACTTGTAACAGGGAGGAGTCGAAGGTAAACTCAGTGACCTTTAGGGATCAATGGCCGGCTTACCTTAAATGACAGGCCCTAGCAGGCCACACAAAGCACTGGGCCTTGATCTATTGTCCAGCTTCCAGGCTCCCAAAGAGCCCAAGGTTTGCTTAGCAACCAACAAATAGAGAACAGAAGGGCCGATCTGGCTGTTAGCAGCAGCACAGCATCATCAGAAAAGACAACCCTCCACTCTTAACAAATATTTCAGCCTTCTCCATGGGACCAGTGAGTGAGTGCCTCGCATCTCTATCACTAACCAAAGTGGAGGTGGTTTGTCTGAGGGTAGAAACCCAAGAAAGGATCCGTGTAGAGATGTCAGAATTTGCAATGGGTTTGGATGGAGGAGAAACAAGAAACAAAAATTTTAGAACAATTTTGTGTTGAGGAAAAGTGCCAGATTGCTGGTTGCAGACAAACTCCTTTCTTAAACTGCCGGGCAGCTAGGCACATAAGGTGGAAGTGTCCCCACCACACCAGTGTGATTCAGCCCTGACTTGGACAGGACCAAGAGAATAGCTCATTCTCCATTCTGTGGTAAAATACCACAGTGATGGACCCATTATAAATGAATAAGATAATGTAAATGGCCAATGAGGCATTTGTTTCTCTGTTTATACAGTCACAAGGTTGCCAAATAATGCAGTTTCTAATGACAATCTTTGTGACAGCAACACACGACCATTAAAGACTGAACTAAGGCCCAGGCTATCTGTTAAGCCAGCGGTTCTTAACTTCTGTGTCACAGCACAAAAGTGTGTCATGAAGAGCAGGAAGGTGTGTCGCCAAAAATTGGCATCACACCACCGTGCTCCCAGCTGGAGCGCCACTGTTCCCAGCTTCCCTTCTCCTGCTCCAGTCCCAGGAGGAAGCAGGGTGGGGGGAAGTCAGCAGCAGCAGTGTGCCGCTCGGGCTGAGGGCAGTCCTGAAGCTGCAGGGATCTTTGCAGCCCCAGGATGCTCCCTGCCCTAGAGCCTGCTGCCTCCCTCATCCCCCTCAGAAATGGGATGAGAGGAGCCAGCAGCAGCTTGGGCAGGGGGCAGTCCCAAGGCTGCAGAGGTTTTTGCAGCCCCAGGAGGCGCCCAGCCCTAATGCCGATGTAGTGCCAAAAATCATATTTCATCATATATTGTTGCTGTCCAACCAAAAGTAACAAAATCTTTGAAACACAGTTTTCAGCACTACACCGCCCTGCCCCGCCCTGCTCAGCCCTGAAACAGGACGAAGAGAGGCTTGGGGATGGGGGGAACTTGGTGTGTTGCACACAGCTGGGAAGCCTCCCAGCTGTGTAACAGCTCTGAGAAGGTTGAGAACCCCTGTGTTAAGCTGTAGAGAGGAATTACTTTCAGCCACTATAGACCTACGTCAGGCTTGCATCCAAAGCCCACTGACATCAATGAGATTCTTTCTGTGGCATCACATATAGGTTGGAATCATATGGTTTGTGAGGTCACTTAGACACCTTTAATAGATACGTAGCCTGCTTTCTTCTGGCCTACACCATGGTATAAACCTTTTTTTTTTTCACGGAGAAATGGTGAAAGGATTTTCCATGGGTTTTAGATTGGTTTTCTTGCTCACTAGTCACTGCATTCTAATAGCCCAGCAGAGTTTCTGGGGCAAGGTGACTTTGAGCCATCTTTGTACTTCCCACTCCTGGGGGTTTATTCACTTCCCAGTGCACAGTAAAGCAGACTCAGGACCACTCTAACTTGTGCCAGCTTAAACAGCCCCCCAGGGCCAGGCCGGAATTAAGGGGCCTGGGAGCCCTGGGCTGCCGCACCACTGAGGTCCTCCCACCCCCCACCACTATGTGTATCCCTATCTGGGGCCAGCACTGGGTAGGAGTTGGGGCAGAGGCCATGCTCCTGCCCTAGTTCAGCTGGTCCACTCCAGGAGTGGGAAGGAGCAGGCTGGCACTGCTCACTCCGCTCTGTTCCATTCCAGGGCCGGGGCTGGTGCCAGCTGGCACATGGTACAGCCTCCGGTATGGTCCTCCAGGGCCAGTGAACTGGAGCTGCACTTGCGCTAGCCAGCTCAGGCCCCACCCCTGGAGCAGAGCAGTTGGCCCAGGAGCCAGACAGGAGCATGGATCCCAGTCTCTGGCACAGCCCCCTCCCCCAGCACTGAAGGGGGGGCACTGGGCTCTAACCCTATAGCCTGTGTGTTAATCCGGCCCTGCCCAGAGCACTGATACAATGGGTAGAGATTGTGGTCTCACCATGCCCCTTGTCATCCCACCACTCCCCACTACACCAAGAGGCGCCACCCCGGTTGCCATTCCGCTACTCAAGGGGAATCTTCTGTTGCCACAGCACGAAGTGACGGAGCTAGAGTGAGGATCTGGTTTATTACTTTTATGTTTGGAGGAAGCAGCACTCTCATCATCTGAAAATGGACACACACACACTAAAGCCCCATATTGAGAGATCTTGCTTGTGAAACAATCAGTCAAGAAAGAGATGTTAGCATTTTTGTGAATCCTTAGAAACAGAGATTAAGAACAGAATTGATGGCACATCCCTAGCTACAGTGATTCCTGTCCTCTGTCAATTAGTGGTCCTTACTTATCTGTCATCTCTCTATAGCACTACTGACACTTTCCTTAGCTTCTTCATACTTTGGGGGTCTGTTGCACCAGCACTGATGATACTAACAGGGATCTTCATTTAAATTCAGATCTGTTCAGTTCCTCCCAGGGTCCTGTGTAGCTCACGTCCTCTACAATATAGCTTCCTGCAGCAAAATCTTTAGTCTCTGAACAGCACTGCGCCAGCACTGTTCCTGCAGACTGCCTTCCACGTGCAGCTGAGACTAACAGGAAACCCATTGACCTCTCCTGTTCCACACAGAAATCACACATGCATGCTCCCATTGGATTCCTTCAGGACTTGCAAATGCTTCACCACAGCGGAACTGCATGTGTAGCTTTCCCCAGCTGCACTGCATGGAAGAAAAGAACATGTACGTTACCTTCTGACTTGACCAGAGGGAGATATATTCACAGTTCACCTGGTAGACCATTTACCTTTGGATTTTAAGACTTCCAGCTGAGATGTTGTACTAGTGTGATGAGGGAGTCCAGTCAAAACAATAGAGGGGGCTCCATCCATTGGTCACACCTTTTCAGAGGGTCTAATGGCTGCCATTTGGGAAAGAGAACAGCTACCTCAGTCAAAGGCAGGTTTCCTGAGTCTATATGTTTCCTTTATCTTTTCCTTCCATGTAATCCAATGTACTCCAATCCATGTATGGAGTTTTGGAATTGGAGTTTATGAGTGCAGCTCAAGTTTAATCCAAAAGACTTGTTTTTGTCCCTCCTCCTCCATAGATCTGACCTAAATGAGAAGTCCTCAGCCTGTTCTCCAGCCATCCCACCCCTTTCTCCTTCATATCCGTTGGGTTTCCAAGGAGACTGTCTCAATTCTTTCCCTTGATAACATTCATACTCACTCAACGCTCCTTCAGGATTTTCTTGATGAATCTGCAATACTGGGTCTCAGCTCCCACTGACTCCGCAAGCAGATATTCTGGGGAATGAGGATCCATTCATAATAAGAAAGAAAGGGCCCATAAAGTATTTTTTCCTGGAGTGATGGGGTGGTTTTACCAATCTGTAGAAAATTGTCAATGAAGAGTTATAAATTCTGTTTTTTGGGCAGAGTTATTTCGCATATCCCACTAATCCAGTTCTCTCTGTCCTTGTCATTTAAGATGCAAAGAAACCAGGAGGAAGGGATAATTGAGATGCTGAGAAAATATGAACATAAAATATGAAGGACTCTCCTGCCATTTTTAAAGATTAACAAATTTATTTATCGCATCAACTTTCAGGGGAGAAAATCCCACTAGACTAACACGGCTATCCCTTTGGAACTTGAACAAATATATGCACTGATAGCTTGTGATTGAGAGACCAGGGATTTATTTTACTTCCTCCCCCCAGGAAGCAGAGAGATCTCAGTGACAACGTCCTTCCCTGAATCTTCATTGAAGTTTCAATGGAGTCAGTAAATGGTTAAGTTTTCAGCAAGAGCCCCCACACTTGCCTATAGTGTAGCGCACACACAAAATAAGATTAAACGAGCAAAATGACAGCTTAGCACTTGAGGGCTTCATAATGTAGAAGAACAGAAAGAAAAAACATGTAAATCCAAAAGTAAGTTCCCAGAATGACTCAGAATGAAAACCTGATTTCCTTGCAGGTTATTTTTTGTGTGTATTGGAGTCTCCCTCCCCCACATTCCTAATGGCTGCATTTGAGAAACCGTCTCCTGCAGGCTCAAAGTTAGTGACTGGGGCCCACTTAAATACCACAAAGGGACCTGTTGAAGCATGGCAGCACTTGGCAATGCTACGAAGTGACACTTGGGGAAAGGGGAAAATGTCACCATGCCACCCCTGACGAGCTCGGGGACCCTTCAGCCAGCACATGCTTAATCTGAAGGCACAGCTCTTTCCTTCTGGGAGCAGAGCACAGGGAAGGAGACTCTGCAGAGGTGCAGTTTTCGCTCTGCTTGCTCTTTTTACTGCAGTAGTCTAAAACAATCCTGGGGGCTCAGTGATTTTTCCTCAAGCCAGGAGACCTCTCTCTCTCTCTCTCTCTCTCCCTCTCTCTCAGTAAGAGAGCTTTCTGTTCTAGGGAAGCCCACCAAAGAGCACACTTGACATTTCAAATCCCAGAGTTATTGAAAGCAAACTAAGGTATTTGTCAAAGAAGAGGCCTTACCATACTCCATTTCTCCTTTTCCACAATATTAACTGGCTAAAAAGCCATCTTCACTAGCCAAGACTGGCCCGATAGACATTTAGGGAAGGACCTCCCCCTCCCCCTTCATTCTGACATTTATCTACCTTATTCTTCTAAATAGTTTGATGATCCACAATAACTATGTCTCTCTTCCTGGACGGCTTCAGTGTGAGTCCCACTGGAGGACATCACTGAGGCTGAATCAGGATGACAAGACTCTCAGACAATTTCAGGGCACACATCAATATGGGAATATGCTGGCAGTATGAAGAATGAGTCACTTCTGTTCCAGAGGAGTGTAGGGCACAAGATCAAGGGCCAAGTGCCTCCAAACATTTCAGTCATACAGACGCTTTGGCTGCAGTGCTTTATATGGTCACATTTGGAGAAGGGGACTGACTGGACATTCGTACTCTTGCTGCTTGGCAGAAGGGGCCTGGTGCTTTGGAATTGAGTGGTTTTAGGCCATTCCTATTCCCCCTTGCTCAGGGCTCCTCTGGTATCATGGCAGGTCACAATAAAAAGGTCATCATATTCAGAGGCTTTGATGGGTGGCACAGATTGGGAGGGTGGGTCTCTGCAACCAGCAGGAGTGAGCCTCCCAGCCTGGATCAAAAAGCATGGGTTAGAGGGGCTCGTGCTAGTACACTAAAAATAGAACTGAGGCCTTTGCAAAACCTGAAACTGCATAGCTGATCTGACACATACACCTCTTACTTTTCCTAAACCAATTATTTTCCTGATATTTTATTGATAACATGATGGTCCTGTAGGCAATTCTCATGTGTCCTTGGAAAAATTACAAATTTAGTTCTAGTTGAAACGTCTAGGAAACATAGTCAGTTTTATCAAAACAAAATGCCTGTGTGTAGTTATGTTACAGTAGCAACACAGGTCTCAGTCAGGTCAGCATCTAAATGTTTTAAGTGCTGTGCAGACATATAGTTAAAATATTTATTTTTATCCCCAACTGCTTACAGATTGTTCTCCTTTGGGCCAGTTCCTCAGCTGATGTAAATAAGTCTACCTACATTGAAGTCATTGTAGTTTGTGACTATGATCCATTAGGGCAAACTGCAGGGCAGACAATCCCCAAAACTGGTGGTTTATTCTATAAGTAGATTGTATCAAACCAAATCAAACAGCTTCTAAAATGCCTTTCTGGTTATCAGGGAGCTAACATATAGATTCTTTTAAACAATCCAGCCTTTGGCTCCCTCCCGGAGAGATAAATCTATATAGTAGAGTTATTTAAAACCTTATTCATCATGTATAAAGTTCTACCAATCCCAAGAGATCAGACACATTACCCACCAGGCCAATGAATATTTTAGATCTTATCCAAATACATACTTACTGCCAATTCTTAAGATTTATTTTAAAAAGAAAAGAAAAAGAGTTATTGTGGTTAAAGATCATGCATACCAATATGAGTAAAGTTCTTAGGTTAGTTTCAAAGTAGAGACGGTGAGGCTGTTGATTAGAAAAATCCTTCTAAAACTCAGTCCAATTGGTTATAGTCCAATAGGCAGTCCAAGTGCAGCATTTGTTCAAATTCTTCCATGAGAATTTGCAGGGATTACCCAGAGTACACCTAGAGATCTCCATTTTGTCACTTAAACTTCCACTGACAAAATTTAAGCAAATCAGAGATAAAACAGGATCAAATCTGACTTACTCAAATAGCTGAATCAAGTTGGGTGCTGACAGGTAACTCTGGCATGTGTGTTTTGATGAAAGCAAGTCAAGAGTTTGATTTCTATTAAATGGGTTCTTCCTCAGACAATACATGAAGCCATTCAAGCAGTTCACAGGTAGTTTTACAATGTAAAATCACAAATTTCAAAGAGAAATGAAGACAATGATATTACACAACAAATACGTTCTAAATGTTAATATCCCTTTTTGATCTCTGAATCAATAGAAATATAGTAATGAAACATTACAACTAGGAACAGAAGTTTGGCATCTAAAAGCTAATTAGATTCCATTGTTAAACTTCTAACAAGATATTGGTGAACACAGACAAATACAATTAGTATCTACTTCAGATTCTCTGACATTACAAGTCTACATACTAACTTTTAGTCTACTTAACATGGCTTGGATAGTTATCTACGAAGGATGCCCTTGTTTACCATTTCAATACTTTTCTAAAATGTCCTTAAAGGTTGATTTTCAGGTCACATAGCCTACTGGCTGTTCATCCATGACAGTCTTTACTCTGTCCATTCCCCCAGATGCCAAACTCTCCCCCTATGTACATCATGGAGCCCCCACACCCTCAATGTCTCTTCCGTGTCTTGTATCCTTCCTTCCCGTGCAACTGGCCTCTTGGCTTTTCAGTTTGAAGGTCTTTCTCCCTATAACCAGCGGTTATGAGGGATTTGGCTGGGGAAAACTTCCTGAGATTTTTTTTTTTCCTATAAAGGCATCAGAGAGTGGCCTGAAAAGCTTCAGATAGCCCCTCTTGAAAGCTACAGCTCATGTTCAGATAAAGACATGTGGAGTGCTCACACAGAAACTAGAGCTAGTCAAAAATTTTCTATTGAAACTGGGTTTTTTAATGGAAAATTAGATTTTCAAAACAAAATACAACTCCCATGAGGCACTGCAGTGGCATTTCTGAATGAAATTACTGCTGTTTTCAGGTGAAATCCTTCATTTTGGGGTTTTGATAATTTTTGTTTACAAAAAGTTGATGTTTTCCATTACTTTTTCCCCCTTTTTCATCAAAATTTTCCATGAGGGCAAAAAATTATCTCCAACCATCTCTAGGGGTGCGTCTACACTAGTAAATTAGGTCAACTTAAGCAGGCTTAAGACAACTTAATTTACTCTGTGTCCACACTGGAGTTTCCTTAAGTCGACTTAAGCAGCAGCTTAAGTCGACTTAAGGAAATTTAAAGTCGACTTAATAAGACCAGCTTTTAAACTGACTTTAATGCTTAAGTCAACTTCTTAAGTTGACTTAAGCAGTGTGGATGCCCTATGTTGACTTAGGGCAGGGGAAAAAGGGAGCCCCTGCTCCTTTCTCCCCAGGAAGCCACTAGAGGCTTATCCTGGGGAGAGTTAGTCCCGTGCAGGATGGGCTCTCCCCAGGACAAGCCGCTAGCAGCTCGTCCTGGCTTCCTTCTCCCTGGGACCGCTCACGCTCCCTTCTCCCCCGGACCACTCCCGAGGAGAAGCCCTCCTAGCCTGGGGAGCTGAGGCTCCAAAGGAGCCTCGCCTCCTCCTGGACCAACTAGTTGACTTAGAGAGTCTAGTATAGACTCTCTAAGTCGACTTAGTAAGGCCAGGTTTAAGTCGACTTAAGAGTCCTGTGTGAACTCTCTAAGTCGACTTAATAAGGTCGCCTTAAAGTCGACTTAGTAAAGTCAAATTGGTAAAGTCAACCCAAATTTTTCAGTGTAGACATAGCCTAGGAGTCTCCCTTACTGTAGGCCCACAGCTGGGTTTGAACCTGGCAACATCAGCACAAAGCTCTACCATTTGAGCTAAAGGACTTTGTTAATTAACAGAGACTGTTGCTCAGCCAGGGGTGAGGATAGAGGTGAGGGAAATGCACAACTGTAAGTTACATTTGTCCTATGCAATGCCAACCTGTAAACATTTTGAATTTTGCTATGCACTAGTTAAGACTAATATAGACATGCTGAGATAATGATTTTCACCTATTGTAGAGCAGTGACTGCAGAGAACTCACCGAATGGCTTTTACTTCATTTTGCCTGCCTGAACTGGATTTTGTTGTGTTGCTGCATAAAGTGCTAAAGATAAATACATTCTTAAAGTGGCTTCCTCCACTTGCCCGAGCAACTTGACTGTTTGGGCCGGTACCTATTAAAGCTCTGTTCTTCTTCCACAGTATAAAGTTGCATCTTGAATCTAGTGCTTGGGGAGAGCCAGAAAAACAAGTTGTAAAGTTTCCAAGTTCCTCATACTTTTCAGTCTCGCACAGCTTCAGCCTCTTCTCAGACACTGGGGACCTCCATGCAATTCTCTCACCCAGCCAGTGCCAGGCCCAGGACTGTTGGCTGTGAAACACAGAACCAGTAGGGTTCAGAACTCCTGAATTAATTGGACTATGATGAGATAAAATTTGATTCACAAAGATAGAACTATTCTCATAGATTAAGTGAGGGACATGCACGTGTGTCTCAAGAAGCAGGGAGCACAGTGACTTTGAATTGTATTCTCACATACTCTATATCTATGGACCCTGTGTGCTCCAGACATACCCACTATTTCAGTACCCAGTGTTCAGGGGACAGGAACAACAGACTACACAATCAGAATGCAGCAATTTGAGGGGCCTGGGATATTGCTTCTTGAATACTACAGTGGATTGTCTTCCTCTTAAAACTTTCTTTTTAAAAATATTCCATGTGCATTTTGGTGCTCATTACAGTGAGGGGTTCAGAGCACTGGACAGATACCTATGTGTGTTCTCTTTCAGTGCACAAATAGTAAAGCAAAAACCATCAGTCTAAAATGATTTGTATTTTAGATTAAGGAAAAATGACAAGAAAGAATGAAAGTAAAGCCTCCAAGACAGGCCAGTGTGTTTATATGTGTCTCCTTGTAACAGGATGTAGCTACTTTAAAAACAAAAGGGCTACTATTCTGCACTGCTTGGAATGTGAAAGTGCAGAACCCAGAAAATAAAATCATATAGAATACGTTCTTATCTACCACAGAGGCCTCAATGCCCGTGATTTCTCCAAGGCAACATACCTCCTCCATTTACTTCTTTTTCCCCCAACATAGACACACACAACACTTCATTCTGCTTGTGTAGTCTGTGCGTCCATTAGATTGGCTGGAACGTTCTGGCATTACAGTTCTAATGAGTGAATCCTAATATGGTATGGTGCTGGAAATGTGGTTCATAGCCCTGAATATAGTGTCTCTGTGCATTTCTCTTACTGCACACTCAGGCTCGGAGAGCAAATCGCTACCTTTAAGATTTTATGTGTATGGTTTTCACTGTGCTTATAGGCAGAGGGTGTGGCTCCTGGCACTGACTAACTGGCCTGTGTGGAGTCAGTTGCACTCAGTACAAACACTGGCACTGACGTGGATTTTTGTTCACTCAAAGCCATCCATTCTGAATCTGGATTAAAACCCAGCCCAAATCATTCAGGTTGTGGTAGGAGGGAAACATGGCCTGGGGCAATGAGCCTTCAATTCTGGCTATAGGTTGCCATGAATAATGAGCCCTGTGGCTGTCAAGATACAAAATTTCTCCAAGTCTGGGAGGAGAGAGGGTGTGGAAAAAAACTTCCTTCCGAGCCAGCTGCTTTCCCAAATCTGGAGAAATTCTGTCTGTGTCAAATGTAAAAACAACCACACTCCTTCTCTGAAGGCCTAAATTGCCCCTGCATTAACCTCTTCTCTATAAGGAAGCCCCCAGGTTTTGAAACTTTAATGTCATAACCTGTTTGTCTTGTTTAAAAGTGCAGGGTAGGGCTGAGGAGGTGACAGATCCTGAATAAGCTAAGCCTGCAGCAAGTCAGCTCCTTTATGGCTCAACAAGGGAGAGGAGGGAAAAAACAAGCCTTAAAGCCTCACATTTTTGTGTCTCCTTTTCTTCAAAAATGGTGCTGTTGGGGTGCATTTGTCTCTGTGTGAATGCTTGAGTTAGCTGTGGGCTGATGAGTAGATGTGTTTACTCCGCACTGATGTGCATATTTTTGTCTGGGTTTTTGAGCTTATGCATGAATGCTTGTTACAGATAGTCCTGAGCGGCAAAGCTTTTATCCCTTGCTCCAAAATGTGAGGAACTTGGGTCTGAAGTTATGGTTCAGGCCCATAATATTCTTTACATATCGGTTGGTGCCTGTGTGTTTTAGTTACACAGGTGTAAGGATTGGATGTATGAAGCATGCTCCTGGGATAAATAAACTTGCTAGTCTTTAAAAGTGCCACAGGACTCCTGGTTTGTTTTACAAGTATCAATGTACTTCAAAAAATGATGGCTATATGTGCATAAATATCTGTGAGCAGATATGCATGTTCAGTATTCTGAGCACATAAGCATGTACCAAGAGGACATCTGAGCCAGTAGTTAGGGAATGGGCTTGGAAGACTTGGGTTCAAGTTTTTGCTCCACCACAAACTTGCTTCTCTGAGCCTCTATAAAATAGGGATAACAGCACTGCCCTACTGCCCAGGATGTTGAGGAAAAACACTTTGAAGATTGAGAAATGTCACAATATTATGGTAATGGAGAGCCTATACATACCATAGATAGATACACTTGCATGTGAACATATGTGTGCGTACTGTATTCTGCACATTTGTTCTGGGTACATCTGTGTGAAGACCTGCAGAGAGTCCATGTGTGTCCAGGATACTTGCCTGAGTGTAAGACTAAACTAACCATTTGAGTCTGCACTCAACAACCTACTCTCCTCTGCACACGTAGGCGTGGTACATGAAACACCTCATAGTTCCTCTTCCCCACCATGAACAATATTGATCCCATCACAGGGAAGCCCTTGCCTGAAGAGAAGTCAAACTCCACAACCCCTCATGCAGTATTGTCCCAAGTGTAAAAGGCTTGCTGAGGTGTACTCTTTACTTGTGCAGGGACATTTCAGTCCTCAGCTCTTTGCCAGCCTAGCATGGCATGGCAGCTGGAGCCAAGTGCTGTGATCTTTAGCTCTGATATGAGTATACATCCAGCCATAAAAGTTAATTGCAGAGCAAACAAAGATCTCACTTACATTCTGGAAGGATAAAGAACACCCCATGAGCATGAGCAAAACAGAGTGCTGTCAACATAATTGGTGAAGAGCCACACTGGGCTCTGTCTTCTCCTGGCGGGGAAAACAATGCAAGGAGCTACCCCTACCCCGATTGTTCTGTAGAGGGAGTGCATAGAATTAGACATGCTTAAGAAAGTGCTGCTGCCTGTGCTAGATCTCTAGAGTGGATGGATAGGAGCAGAATGAAGCTCTGAAGTCAACCACGCTATTTTGGACAGACTTGCTGAGTTACCTTGTTTGGAAATGCTGAACCTCTGCAGACTGTCTCAATGACCACTCTCCCCCTGTATCCATAGGTCTTAGGTTCAGTCTATTAAAGAAATAGGTAACCAATCACAATGTTCCAATCCAAATCCTGGATTTTGGTTTGGCCGAAGATAGGTCTTATTAGCAGCTCCTTGGACAGAAATAATTCCTCCAGATTCCTGTTCCCTGGAAGGATGATCTTAGTCACAGACAGTATTCTGCTTCCTTCCCCTTTAAAAGGGAAGAGGATTTTATCCTTTCCATTGGCAAAGGAGAGTCTTCTGAAAGAGAGTGATCCCTGATAATGATAGTTTCCCCAACAGGAACGAAATGGGAGTATATCCAACCAAGGCCTAAGAGGCATAGTTTGGCATTTGGTATGCAGGGACAGGTAGAACTTGAGAGATAAGATTACAGACTTCATGCCACAAGGGGCAAAAATTGGCTTTGGGGAGTTAAAATAAAATCATCTATATTATTTTGTTAATTGCTGCTTTGTTGTCTAAAGTATATTTTGCATATAGTTCAAATCTATTGGAAAATATATACCCTGTGTGTGCGCGCATGTGTAAATATATCCTCATACACACAGATATGTGGGAGTGATATGCACGGATTAAATGGTAGAACCATGTGATAAATTGCACATATCATACAACTCTGATCATGTCACCTGTGCTCTGCCCAATAGTCCATCTCTCTAGGGACTTAATAAGATTCCAGACTTCTGACATTCAGCATTAAAAAAAAAGTACCCACCAAAAAAGAGATCAGAGCAAAGTCTCTTTAAGAACCTACTCTATAGCTATGCAAAGTATTACAAAACTGGCTGAGGTTACTTAGAGAATACACCACAATACCTTAGTACATTTCAAAAAAATGACTCACTGTTTTTTAAATAATGAAAACTAGACCAATTTAATAATTAGTAAAGTATAATTAGGCATAGTTATTCATTGGGATTTTTAGATGTGCACTGCATGCAGAGTTTGATGCCCTCTGAAACCATTTGTGGCATAGGTACAATTCACTCAGGCTCAGAACTCCTAATTTTGTATGAAGCAGAACAGAGGACAGTTAATCAATATATAGAATATAAAACATGTTGAAAAAGCAATTGCTACTGCATAGAACTAGTGCTTGCTTTTTCTAGCAGCCACTGTGATTCTTTGGAAATACTTCAGAGCCAGGGCAGCATGGGTGCAGAGATGAAAATTCATTTCACTTTCTCAGCAGGGAATGAACTCAGGGGGAATTCTTCCCTAGAGGCTGCATCGACACATCAGTGGCTCAGAAGTCACTTGACACATGCTCAAAGTAGTGCGAGTGCCTACCACTTCAGCCTTTGCAACGGAGACCAGAGCACCACTGCTTACCAACAGGAAACGTGCACAATCAGTGAATCATAAAGAGATCCAGTCATCTTTTATTCTTTTTTTATGACAAAAATAAAACAATAAGTTCACTTTGAAATTTGTTCTCCTCTTTAGTGCAGAGGAACTTAAAACAAACTGGTTTATGACCTGCCTGATATCTCTGATTGCAGGTGGCAAAGTCAGGCCAAACCTGATAAGATTACTGAGTGATATGGCACAATTGCCGAGCTGAGCAAATGTGCTCATTGAGCAAGAATCTTAAAATGTAGGGGATCTTTGCCTGTGTTTCTCCTTCACCCCTCCCCTTGCTTACTGGCCACTACTTCAGTTGTCCCTACCCATCAGAGGAGATAAGTGCAAGTGTAAGAATTTGTGTGAAATCCTGACCTCAGTGACATCTGTGGGAGATTTGCCGTTGACTTCAGTGGGGCCAGTATTTCAGCTAAAGCTAGTCTCCCTTTCCACTTCAGCTCTCTAAATTGTGGATTTACTACAGTCGTCTGTGTATAATATAGCTCTATTCCTTTCATTGTTCAGCATAAAAGTAGGAATAAATTGTTCCATTCATTAACCTGGCTACTTCCAATACAGCACAACCTCTGAGAGAATCTAACCCCCTTACTGGGCAACTCAGAGTCTAATAGATCACCACAAAGGATCCCCAAATGTAGGGCCATTGCTGTGAGCAATGACGCACTCTGCGATTGCTTGGCAAGCAAAATGTACTAGTCAAAGTGAAATGAAGTATGGTAGAACTGGGCCTATAACAGGTACAGTTCTGCTCTGCCTTTATTAGATCAACTGTGGAAGCAACCGACTTCTGATGGTCTTTTTTCGTGGTTGGCTGAGGCAGGTTTAGCAGTTTGGGGGAGGGAAGTCCCTTCTGTAGAGGAAGGCCAACTAATTTTACTGAATTTCCTGCTTTTTATCCCAGCATTTTCAGGTGAGTGGATTAGAAACTTCCTCGTTCCTTATTTATTGTTAAATAAAATAATAAGTAATGGAAGAGGAAGGAGGAAATTAGTGCCAGAGCTCACCAAAAGGAACTGGCCTCCTTTTTTCCTCCCTGAGACCCCACCCACGGGTTCCTCTCACTTGGAGTTACATTTCTAGAACCAAGATCTTCCTGTCTTCTGAAGTCCAAGTTTTCAAAGAGGCCTTACCCCTCAAATTTGCCCTGACATTGTTAGTCAGCATGCGTTCATGCAGATGCCATTTTCCCTGCATCCCAGGGTACGGTCACCTCACTAGTCGAGTAGGATGGAGAAACTTTCATAGAACCATATTCTGTCAGAATATTCCATTTAGATATTTTTGGTGCAAAACACTTTGATTTTTTGTTTTGGAGTGATTTTTCAGTGATTTAATTTTATCTTATAGTATATGTTACAAGCTTATACAAAATTATATAAAAGTCAAAAGTGAAGTGAAACATTTTGAACAATACTCAGGTTGTTGTTGGTGGTGGTTTGTTTGTTTTTAATTTTCCTTTGTGGAAAATTTTCAGCTTTTTGTTTCAGTTTGGAATAAAGCCAAATTTTGAAAACCTCCACCATCGTCACAACTCTACTCACTTCCCAACATGGAGAGAAGAAGAGCGGCCATCGCTGATGGAAGGTCAGGTTAAGGACTACTTAAAGAAGTTGGATGTGCACAAGTCTATGGGGCTGGATGAACTGCATCCGAGGGTGCTGAGGGAGTTGGCCGATGTGATTGCAGAGCCGTTGGCCATTATCTTTGAAAACTCGTGGCGAATGGGGGAGGTCCGGGAGGATTGGAAAAAAGCAAATATAGTACCTATCTTCAAAAAAGGGAAAAAGGAGGATCCGGGAAATTACAGACTGCTCAGCCTCACCTCAATCCTTGGAAAAATCATGGAGCAGGTCCTCAAAAAATCCATCCTGAAAAACTTGGAGGAAAATAGAGTGATCAGGAACAGTCAGCATGGATCCACACAGGGCAAATTGTGCCTGACCAACCTGATTGCCTTCTATGATGAGATGACTGGATTTTGTATGCAGGAATAGCCATTGACATGATATACCTCGACTTTAGCAAGGCTTTTGATATGGTTTCCCACAGCATTCTCATTGGCAAGTTAAGGAAGTATGGATTGGATGAATGGACCATAAGGTGGATAGAAAACTGGCTAGATCAACGGGCTCAGAGGGTAGGAATCAATGGCTCAATGTCTAGTTGGCAACCAGTAACGAGTGGAGTACCCCAGGGGTCGGTCCTAGGGCCAGTTCTGTTCAACATCTTCATCAATGATCTGGATGATGGGATAGATTCCATGCTCAGTAAGTTCACAGATGCACCAAGCTGGGGGGAATGATGGACACGCTGGAGGGCAGGGACAGGCTTCAGGGAGACTTAGACAAGTTGGAACACTGGGCCAAAAGAAATCTCATGAGATTCAACAAGGACAAGTGCAAAGTCCTGAACTTAGTTCGGAAAACTCCCATGCACTGCTACAGACTGGGGACCGATCGGCTAAGTAGCAGCACTGTAGAAAAGGACCTGAGGGTTATGGTGGACGGGAAGCTGGATATGAGCCAACAGTGTACTCTTGTTGCCAGAAAGGCCAATGGCATATTGGGCTGCATCAGTAGGAGTATTGCCAGCAGATCGAGGGATGGGATAATTCCCCGCTATTCGGCACTGTTGAGGCCCCATCTGGAATACTGTGTCCAGTTTTGGGCTCCCCACTACAGAAAGGATGTTGACAAATTAGAAAGAGTCCAGCGGAGGGCAACGAAAATGATTAGGGGGCTGGGGCACATGACATATGAGGAAAGACTGAAGGAATTAGGCTTATTTAGTCTGCAGAAGAGAAGACTGAGGGGGGATTTGATAGCAACCTTCAACTACTTGAGCTCCAAAGAGGAGGGAGCTAGGCTGTTCTCAGTAGTAACAAAGGACAGAACAAGGAGCAATGGTTTCAAGCTGCAGCTGGGGAGGTCAAGGTTGGATATTAGGAAAACCTTTCTCACTAGGAGAGTGGTGAAACATTGGAATGGGCTACCTAGGGAGATAGTGGAATCGCCGTCTTTGGAGATATTTAAGGTCCAGCGAGACAAAACCCTGCCTGGGATGATTTAGTGGTAGTGGTCCTGCTTTTAGCAGGAGGTTGGACTAGATGACCTCATAAATTCCCTTCCAGCCCTAAGATTCTATGATTCTATGAGCATTGAAAGATGGTAACTGCATGCAGAAAAAAATGCATATGCAAATCTTGAGACTGTTTTGTTTTGTTTTTTTAATTTGATCCTAAACTTCCCTTGGAAAATTTCATTAAAGAAAGAAATGGCCCTATTATCCCTGGACCAGATGTCCCCTCCCACCACAGAGCCTGCCGCTCCCCACTAGGCACAAATGATTGTGTGTCCATGAGGAAGTGATTGTTCTCCCTGTATTGTCCTTCGAGTCCATTCAAGTTCCTTAGCATGGAAGTACTATGCAAATATATGTTGTTGTTGTTGTTATTCAAAACAACTGGAATATCAGATCACATAACTGCAACACACCAGGCACAATGAATGCAAGCTGTAAGTTTGTCACACTGACCATTAGCTAGACCTATGAATTGCTCTGAACTTGGCATACAAATGCAGAGGAGATATATTTAATTTGCATATTAACTGATCATCCAGAAGCAGTATAGAATAAGTCAGGGTAGCTCTACATCATGTGATTCTTTTGAGCACTCTAACAACTGGCCCCATGGAGTATTCCGATTAATTTCCAGTGGTAGGGATTCTCTCCTCTATGCTGTGACTGAGTTCCCGTGGAGGAATATGCCTCCTAACTCTCCAAAGTGGGAGGGTTACTGAAAGCCAACTGATGTCTGAGGTTATTTACAGACATTTCAGACATACAGACAGCAGTCAGCACCACCATCCTGTCACCTTGTTCAACGGACTACATTGTCTGTGTCCATGGGCAACACATAACCTGACTGGACCTACATGATGGGAGAAGGCTACTCGGCCAACAAAGAGAGGCAATTCTTAAAATGCCCTGAACAGTATGATAGAGTATCACAGATTCACGTGGCAGGAAGTATACAAAATGAGTTGCAATACCATAGCCACCTGAAATGAATAGGCAGGGAGGAGGTACATGTAGAGACAAGGAGTTGGTTGACTAGATTAAGGAGGACAAGGAGTTACACAGACATAGAAAGATGGATGGGAGAGATCAAAAGAAATACCACAAACTAGAGCAGGACAGGAGCAACAGAGAGGAGGAAGAAAGACTGAAACACACATCTTCTCTTTTCAGAGGTTCCACCATGTCTTCTACAAAAAAGAGCTTGTGCAGCGAAACGAGAAAGATACTGTATTTCCTGCAGCACAGGAGCTGTGGGGCAGACAGGCAAGAGAAATAGAGGCATTTTCTGTAAAAGAGCAAGCAGTCCTGGCCATAAGCTTGGTATCAAATGTGCCTTTTTGTTTTGTAACAAGTGAAACTCATTTGACATTCCAGAAATAACCCAACTGCATCCCTGAATGTCTAAATCGCAAGGCTGCAAGCTGAAGTGGCACAAGCTGCGACATGCTGACTGGTTTTTACTCTGTGCTTCATTTTAGCCAATCCTTCAAAGCAAACGGAAAGCGCCAGCTCCTGCTAGTAAGGAGGCTAACATGCCAAGCAATAAGGAAAAACGCCCTAAATTACTATGAAAGAGAGAGAGGCGTATTGCTCAAGGCAGCACTTTACAGAGGCCTGGATCCATTTACAGCAGCCAGCATGAGAGGACATGACACAACCTGCCATAGGAATTGTACTGAAACTCCAAGCATGTCAGAGCAGGAGAGTGCCGAAGCAATGACTGATGAAGATTAGTCTAGATAGGGAGGAGGAATGGTATGTAAAAGAGGGAGGGGGTAGCTATATGGCTATAGGGAAGGAAAGGCAGGGTGGAGCCAGTGATTCTGCTTGGTGCCCTGCCAAGGTACATATATGTTAATTGAGCAATCCTGTTTCACTGCTTTTCTTGAAGGTAACGAAAGGCCAGACTGTTGGGAGGGGGAGGAGAAGTGTGGGGGTGTGGGGATTAGGAATGCACTACTAGCAGTGTGGAACTATCTGCAATCCAAGTCTTCACCAGACATAAGCCTGATTGCACTGGAATATTCCAGAGTTCATTTCAAAGGGCTCCAAACAATAGTATATCTAACTAAAAAGGCCAGAAAACAGAGGGTCATGCTGGTGTTCTGAATGAGAAGGATTTAATCATACTGAAGAGGACTGGATCTCAAGGAGTTTACTGAGGACAAGAGAGGATGCAGAAAGCTTCTCAAAAGTGATCTTACCTCATGCACAGTCAGGGTGAAATCCAAACTCTATTGGCCTCATTAGGGCCAGAATTTTGTAACCATTCTCCTCCTACAACCCCACCACCACCACAGTGCCCCCACTCACATTGTAACTCTTTTCATCAGATGCCTCGCCTGTGTTGCTCCTCCCATTCCCCATGCCACTACTCCCACCCAACCTCTGCACTCCAAGGTCAGGATTGAGTGTATTAGGTTTCATTCATCAGCTCACTGTCGGGATGGAAAGAACATTATTTTGATACTGCATATTGGAAGATAAAGTGAAGACATTCTCTCTCTGATCTAAACAATGGCTAAATCCTCCTCTGATGAAGAGTCTAATTAGATATTGTCTGTGTCCATAATACATGCCATCCTTACAGGTTTTAAACATTGTGTTCACTGAATTATTTGTGTACATAATGATATAATTCTCAAAAAAATATCTTGCATTACTATCAAAGTAGTTAGCCCTTATATAGTACTTTGATCCACAGATCTAAAAGTAAATATCTGCAACAGAAGTATCGTTGTCTAGAGTGTGCAGATGGGGAAAATTGGGGCACAGAATAGTGAAGCGAATTGCCCAAGGTCACACAGCAGAGCCAAGAACAGAACCCAGATTTCCAGAGTCCCATGCCAAAGCTCTGTTCTCTAGGCCCCACTACCTCTTTGAGGCTGTGTCTACACTGGTAAATTAAGTCGACTTAAGCTTGGCTTAAATCAACTTAATGTGCCCTGCGTCTACACTTCACTTTGCTTAAGTCGACTTAAGGAAAATAAAGTCGACTTAATGAAAATTAAGTCGACTTTATTAAACCACCTTTCTACTCGACCTAAGGCTTAATTCGACTTTTTAAAGTCGAATTAAGCCAGTGTAGCCCTAGGGTAGCCCTAAATTGACTTAGGAATTTTCCAGGTAGAATGGTCCCAGGGAGTATCCTGATGAGCCATTAAGGACATAAAGAATACAAACATTGTGTCCTTAATGGCTCATCAGTTTACTCTCTGGGACGTATCACCTGGCAGATTCCTTAACATTAAGGAGACAATGGTTGTTCACACTCTCCCATCTAAGGCATTTGTCCAGAATGACACAAGTTAAAGTATGGATATAACATCAAATTCCTAACTTCTAATCGAAATAGAATTCCTAGACATAAACTATATAATCATTCCCAGCAAATTACTACCTTTCTATTGATACCAAACATGACATCGTTCCTATGGCTTAAGGCATTTTTGAGATATCCATAGAAAATAATATCATAAATGCTTCCCTAAATCCAGACAGCATCACACACAGGGCTCTGCCTTGCCAGGGTCCCTGTACACCTTTGCCCCACTGTACATGGGGGGGTGCCCCCCCCCCCGCCACCTGTGGATCAGTTAAAGTTGACTTAAAAGTGCAAGTGTAGACATAGCCTTAGAGGTTTTGTCTTTGTCTTTATTTTATTTTGGAATACATTATTGTGCAAGTTTAAAATGTGCTTTTCACCAGCATCTGTTTGCGTTAAAAATGCAACTGCTTATCTGGCATCTCCAAAACAGCAAGCGTTGGGCCAAAATGAATTATATTTTTATCTTGATTTAAGTGACAAAGGATATTTTTAGTGGCTTTTGCCCAGTCTGATTTTACAAAGATGTAGAAGACAGTGTTTGTGTTAATTCAGCCAATGCAGAGGCTATGAATCTAGAACTGATGACACAACTGTGGGTGAAGCCGCTTAACAACACACAGCAGCTCCACAAACCAGTTCAGTCCAGGAACCAAAAGGAAAGGATAATGTCTCCAATTGAAACTGCAGGGTGTATGATCTACATTTCAGTTTTTATGGGACTTTTGAGTTAGACGGTTCTTGTGCAATTTCAACAACACACCTCCAGACACACCACCTCTGAGCACCAGGCTGGGACACTGGTTCATACTGACTCAGAAGGAAAAGTAGTTTAACTGAATCAACAGTACTACTTCCTGAGTTTCCCTGGGACATTGGCTATCCAAGTACTATTGATCCACACCCTATTTTGCCTGCAAGAGCTGACTAGAACATGGAAAGGAGAGTCTAGACAATAGAAATAAAATAATAGGCAAACTGCAGAACATGACAAATAAAGTTGCCAGCCAAATCTGCTCTAGAAATGAAGATTCACCAATTTTCAGTCCAGTAGGGGCCATTAGGATCATCTTCTACTTGACCTCCTGTACAAAACCAGTATTGCCAAGCCTAAGCATACAAAAAATCATGAATCAGCCCACAAAAATATCATGAGATTGGCTGCAATATCACGGAGTTTAAGAGGGCTCTTTTTTCAGACATTAAGGTGCACTCGGGTCCTTTTCCACGCTTTTCTACACAATCATGAGGGCTAGAACAATATTTTGAAATGAAAGCTGAGCGTTCATAAGATTCCAGGAGCTGGGGCTTTCTGGAAAACTACCAAATTCTGCAAGATGCATTAAAAAAAACCCTGAGTTGGCCACACTGTTACTCAGAATTCCACCCCTCCACCCCTGCAAATTCCTCTAGGCACAAGGCCAGATCACTGAGTTACACCCAAAAAGCAGAGCTTTCAAAATAGGGGTAGTATGCAAAGTTGGCTTATGGCTCTCAGTTGCATTGCCTGTGAACTAGGGCTCCTCTAAGCACTTCTTCCTTCCCACAGTATCCCAGAGTAACCCTCAGGCCTATGATGGCTGTAGTGGGCCACAAACCAAGCTCGGGTTTGGCAAGGTGTAGAGACATACTAACCACATCTCCCCACCATTCGGTGGGCAATAAGGAGGATGGGTGGCATGCAAGCCCATATCTCAGCTCTCTGTCAGCACAAACCTTGTACCAGAATGATCCTCACTTCACCTTAGCAACACTGCACATAATAGCTACGTTGCATCTGGGAACCTTCCCCATAAAAGAGAATGGAACATCTGCAACTGTTTGTGGCATGTATCCAGGCTGCTCTAGTCTAATAATGCACTAAGGAAAAATATTACTGTTTCTATCACAGTAGCGCCAAGCGTACTGGGTTCCGTTGTACTAAGCGCTATGTAAACATATTGTTTGTTATCGGCCAGAGATGACCCTGATGCTGATAGTATGTCATGTGGGCATGACTGTGGCAATGTGCGAGTATCAATCCTTTCCAAATTGAGTGAAAATGTAGCTCAATAGCAAGGAAGGGATTACAGTCTGTGCCTGCTGAATCCTCTACCGTTTGGCACAGCCTCTGTACCTCAAGATCCACTGGGCAATTAATCTCAAAATGTGTGTAAACCTATAGCATGTATTAACAAAGAGACAGTCCCGGCTGCGCCAAAGAGTTTACAATGAGCAAACTGCTAAGATGGCTCAGTCATGGTTTTGCCTGGGAATTGGCATCCAGGAGAAGGAAACAGCAGGAAGACTAAAGTGGGCGGAAAGAAGAGAAAAATAGGCAAGGGTGTGGGGAAGAAAAGACCTGTCTCAGGCTTCTATATACATTTCACTACCGTATGTGTCCACACCCCATGCATGGTCTTAAATGTCTTTACTGGGAAATGAGATCTTTGCTTGGACTGAGGCGACACACTAGTTTAAAAATATAAATAAATACAGTTCCTTATCATGGGAAAAAGGTGAGGAATCAGACAAGACTGTTGGCAAATCAATCCCTTTTTACCGTCCCTTGCTCCCAGCCAACCCTCATTAGATTTCATTGTGCTGTTACGCATGGGTTTAAATCTGTTAGTCTTTAAAAGCAACAACACAGTGAGGTATGGAACAGAACTATCCCAGCAGCCTGTCTCTTGGAATCTTTGGGCTTCCCCTATTCACTTGAGTGGATGGAATCAAGGGTTACTGATCCTCACACTCATGTACACACCTACATTCCACCACAGAAAGCTCTGCCCTCCAGGGAGATGGCTAGAGAGGGTAGACGCTACAAACATGCAGCTGGGTGTTTTCATTCAAGCAAGTGTTTGGACACATACCCAGGGGGCCTTCCTTGTTTAGTTTTCCTCTTTTTTTTTTTTCTTTTTTAAACACAACTACTGATGACACCACTTTGGACTTGAGACGCTATGAAACACTCAGCCCTTAGAGGCAAAGAGAGGAGGGGAGAGAAGTATTAATCTACTGTGTTATTTGCCTGCAGTCCATGTCCACCCATAATAATTGATCCTTTATGATAGAAATACACCACTCCAGGCAATCATGCAATCTGGGACAGGTCATTCTGTCGAGCAGCAAGTCAATCTACATAATAAGTATTGCTGGGGCCAGCTGGTTGTTTAGCAATAGTGCAAGCCCTGGAAAGAGTCTATGACACTAAGCTGGGGGGAATGGTAGACACACTGGAGGATTCGGATAGATAGGATTCAGGGAGACCTAGACAAATTGGAGCATTGGGCCAAAATAAATCTCATGAGGTTCAACAAGGACAAATGCAAAGTCCTGAACTTAGGACAGAAAAATCCCATTTACTGCTACAGGCTGGGGACCAATCTGCTAAGTAGCAGCAGTGTAGAAAAGGACCTGGGGGTTATGGTGGACGGGAAGCTGGATATGAGCCAATAGTGTGCTCTTTTTGCCAAAAAGACCAATGGCATTTTTGGGCTACATCAGTAGGAGTGTTGCCAGCAGATTGAAGGATGTGATTATACCCCTCTATTCGGCACTGGTGAGGCCACATCTGGAATACTGTGTCCAGTTTTGGGCTCCCCACTACAGAAAGGATGTGGACAAATTAGAAAGAGTGCAGTGGAGGACAACGAAAATGATTAGGGGGTTGGGGTACATGACTTACGAAGAGAGACTGAAGGAGCTATGCTTATTTAGTTTGCAGAAGAGAAGACTGAGGGGGGATTTGGTAGCAACTTTCAACTACTTGAAGGGGTGCTCCAAAGAGGAGGGAGCTAGGCTGTTCTCAGTAGTAACAGAGGATAGAACAAGGAGCAATGGTTTCAAGTTGCAGCTGGGGAGGCCGAGGTTGGATATTAGGAAACCTTTCTCACTAGGAGGGTGGTGAAGCATTGGAATGGGTTACCTAGGGAGGTGGTGGAATCTCCATCTTTGGAAACATTTAAGGTCAGGTTAGACAAATCCCTGGCTGGGATGATTTAGTGAGAGTGGTCCTGCTTTTAGCAGGGGGTTGGACTAGATGACTTCATGAAGTCCCTTCCAACCCTAAGATTCTATGACTTCTATGACTAAGTTGGATTCAATCTTTCATTCTGTAACTGGGGAGCACTGACCATTTTATGCCATCATATATGTGGGATGGCATTCTCAAAAGTAGTCTAATTTTGCAGCAACCCTCATGGAAATTCCCCCTTGGCATTTTCATCTGGTGTCTACAGGTTCTCATTGGCAACTAGGTGCATTTAGCAAACAAGATGCACTTGTCACTCTCAAAAGGAGTGGTGCCAAAGAAGAAAATATATTCCCATGCTCCTGTGTGAGCTGGAGGAACATAAGGTACTATGCAGGTCTTACTGATGTCTTTAGAGCCCTGTAGGAAAAGGTAGGCATAGTCTTTGGAGAGAGGTGGTCAAAGTTGAATCTCATTTATGGTGTGTTCCACTCCAAAAACAAGATAAAAAAGATTATGAGCAAAAAATATAGGCAGTTTAAGCTTACCCTGTTCCTGTACTATAGATAGCACCAGTATGACAGTACTGCTCTCTAGGGACCTGGGGCACCTATGATGGCATAATGTCATGTTTAATATATGAGACTGTTGTAATATATCTGTCACAGGGGGAAGGGTGGCCCCATTGTTACTGCACTGGACTGGGACTAAGGTGATCTGGGGTCAGTTTCCATCTCTGCCACAGCTCTGTCCTTCTTTGTAACTTTGAGCAAGTCACTTCCTTCCTATGTTCATCAGTTCCCAATCTTCTCTTTGTAAGTCGTATCCTTTTTTCCTGCCCTTTCTCTGGCTTGTCTACTCAGATCATAATATCTTTAATATAGGCGCTCCCTCCTCCTATGAGTTGAACATTCCTAGCACAATAGGGCCCGGATGTTGGATGTGATCTCCAGGAGCTACCATAATATTAATAATAAATGTCTGGTATCATGCTGCTGACTGGCTGTTGGGAGCCACATTGGAATATGTGCTGTCTGAAGTTCAGGTGTGTAGCCGGCCTGCACATGGGGGCACTGTATCTGTGACAGATCTATCTCCCAATGGGTCAGGTGTCCATAATGTATATTGTACGACTGTCACCATTAAAAAATCAACATTGTCAACAGCAAAACACAGAAGCACGTGCTTAAGTCCCATGGACTTCAGTGGGAGTTAACATGTGAATAGGTGTTTTGCTGAATGTAGGAGGCCTAGTTTTCTATCCTAAGCATACGGGACAATGCAGTTCCTTGGATACTGCTGTGGTAAGTGTCATTTAATCCTGGTAACCAGACAAACTGTTCCCTTTACTGTTGTGCTGCAGGTTGTTTTATGTTTAATTTTGTAGTGAATTTGGTGTGCTTCCTACAACACATGCCTCAGTTAGAGCTCCATCCTATATATGCAACAAGATTGAGTCTCTGTGTGCTGCACTGATGCAGGGCGGCCCAAGCATATAGGCGAAGTAGACGGTCGCCTTGGGCACCAGGCTTTAAGGGGCACCAAATTAGATGGAAGAGAATTTTTTACATATATTATCTCTTATAACATGTGGGAAAGGGGGTGCCAAAATCATAGTTTGCCTAGAGCACCAAAAATCCTTGGGTCAGCCCTGGTGTCCACCTGTCAGAGTGGCTACATTTCTACATTGCCATCTG
This sequence comes from Pelusios castaneus, assembly GCA_007922175.1. Classification (NCBI taxonomy): domain Eukaryota; kingdom Metazoa; phylum Chordata; order Testudines; family Pelomedusidae; genus Pelusios; species Pelusios castaneus. The sequence goes on along the minus strand of ML685792.1, from coordinate 12,430,382 downwards.
AGTTTGGAGAACATTTCTTCTCAGTTAGCCCTGAATCACCCCAACCATTCAGAGTAATGAATCTCCTTTAGCATTATGGGCCACATACCCATCATCTATCCAACAGAAATGCACATGCTGTCTGCCTATCTGCTTCTGCTGATACCATCAGATTCCCGCACATCCAGGCAATGCAAAATAGAACTCTCACACGCCTATTCCAATTGCTATGGTTGCAGGCTAGTTCTCCATGAATACAGGAACTTTTACACATATAGGTAAACATTGCCTTGTTTTTATATAGAACATCTGCCCTTACCGAACCATTTTGCACAGCTTGCTGCTGACGCTGAACATTTGCATGCATTTGATTAGGTGACAGAGTTCAGTTTGCACATTCCTGTTTAGAAGGAATACGGGGAACATCTTTGTGCCCAGCCTGCCTTTTCACACACTGGCTCCATGAGTTAAGGATCAACATTTTGCGCACTCCTGCAATGAAAGATCTTATTGTAAGGTACAGGCAGGAGGGAGTTACGGTTGTTATGGGAATCAGAATTCTGTATTTCAAGATATTGGTTTTTACATAGTGAGGTTTATTGAATTTCCTTTGTGATGATCACAAAATAGCACCGCAGGGTTGGAATCCAAGCCTCCCAACTCTTGGATCCTAGCCCCATGTTTAATCCACTAGACATGCCTTTTGGGCAACAATATCTCCACTTCCTTCTTATTCAGTCGCAGAATGCGGAGAAATTAATTGGCAAAAAACAATTGCATGATTTTTCATGAGTGTATTTTTCCCTCTGCTTCTGTCCAGTTCCAATATTAATCCTTAGGAAGAGGAATAAATGAAGCTCCTTATGGCACACATGTCACTCTGATTAATCTATTCTGCCACCACTGCAGAGAACACATGCTTTTGCATTAGGGGAGTGAAATGCATTATTTCCCTTTCACCTCAATGAAAGAACAGAGCCTTTTAGAGCTTTCTGTTTTAAACAGTTGCACAGTATCAGGTGAGATAAAGTGAAACTAGTCCCCCACATTGTCTATGCAAATGATGTGATAATGGTAAAACAGAAATTGTACAAGGATACAGTAAAGCCTTGCCATAGCAGGGTATGTGACTAAGATGTGTTGCTTGAGTGTATTTTGTGTGTGATTGTTTTTGCATTGAAGGGACGTTTGTATGGTAGCGTAAGAGTGTGTGGCTGCAAAGCAGTATGTGTATGAGAGAGAGGATGGTTGAGTGGATGGCTATTACATGTGCATGGGAGAGAGTATGTAGATGAGTATATTTATGGGACTGTGGTCATATGCATTAGTATGTTGAAGCGTGTTTCTGGAGGAGTTTGTTATAGAGAGAGAGAACTGATATGTGATTGTGTAGAGGGATGCAAGTGTGAGACTGAAAGCCTTTTTTGGGTAGGGTGAGTGCATACGCTTGCATTTGGATGAAAGAAAAGGAGCAGGACTGGGGAAACAGAAGCAGCTCAGGAGCCAATGGGCTATGCTTCCAACATCAGCCTTGGCCAAATGAGCGTTTCGTTTCTTACACACCCGCCTTTTGTTCTTGCCCAGTTTTCAGTTAAGATAAATAATGGCAAACGGTCATAAACCAACAAAGTGTGCGTGTTGGGGGGGGGGCGGAAGGGAGAGGGAATGTAGGGAGTCATACGTGTGTTTGACTAATCTTAGAATGAGTACTTTTTACAGCACTAAATGTGAGTGATTCAGCCAATCAGACTGCTGCAGCCCTCTAACTCTGCCACCCAATGAAACAGCTGCACTAGCAAGAGATTGGGGAGCGCAGCTCATAGCAGGGAGACTACAGTACATGATAAGTGTGGACGGCATGGCAGGGGGTTCGTTGGAATAAGAGAGAATGGGGGCCTTCAACACAATTCTCACAAAGGGAAACAGTTCAGCATCCCATATCAGTTTAGGCTTGAAGAGAGCTTGCAAAGTGGCCCCTCTGAATCCTCAAGTCTCCATTGTTACACACAAGTAGCCTATTAAACTGACAAAGCAATGGGACCGAGAGATGTGAAGTAGCAGGTTTAGAATCCTCCTACTAGCTATGGAAAAAGAGACACAAAAACATAATTAAGGAAACTAATGCAAGACTAAATGCACCAACTAAATACTACGATTAAATGGTGATTTTCAAAGCAGTGCAAATAAGAACAATTCCAGCAAGCCATAAGTGTACAACATAAAGTACTCTACAGTCATCATGCAGCCAGAACCCCAGACACTGGACTGCATGAACATTAGTCCTTTTATTTTGCAGGTTGAGGATACATCTTGCTGTGGCACTAATAGCTCTTGCATTGCTCTGTGGCAGACCTAATCACAGCTATCTTCACCTATGTACAGAAAATATATGGGCTTCCCCTAATGAAAGTGTGGCACTGAGAGGGAGCGGGGAACTGAAGGAGTGTCAAGAAGGACTCAAAGGAGCTTCCATAGAGAAGTATTGAAGAAAATAGCACCTTTTGAAAGTGAGACATCTTCAGAATAACCTGGTAGAGAAAGCCTCAAGCAGATTCATAAACAGACATTAAGGACAATGTTTCTGTTAGCATGGGAGCCTAAATTGCATCCATGAAATATGTGTATTCATATGCAAACAGGTAATTGCTCATGGAAACATGCATTTGTATGTGTCACATAAAAAGAGTACTTCTGTGTACAAGTCCCAGTTCTTCATGCAAAACTTTCTTTTTTTTTTATGTGCGTATTTTGTGGACATAACATAAGCACCTCTGTTTTGAAAATGTAGCCCCAGGCTTTTACTTTGCAGTGGCATTAAAAGACAAATGCTAACTTCAAAGAGCATTTGAACTTAACTGTTAACACACACTGCAGCTAGCAGGGTCGTAATAACTCATAAATTCCCTTTATATAGCACTTTCTAGCCAGAGATCTCAAAGCACTTTACAAAGGAGGTCAGTTGGGAAAACTGAAGCACAGAGAAGAGGAATGACTTGCCCAGAGTCACCCAATAGCAGAGCTGGGAACAGCATCTAAATCTCCTACATCTTAATCCAGCCTGCCGCTACGCCTTACTTGTATTCCATACACATAGAGACAGACAGCTGTGAGACTAGAAGTGAAGTTAGCATTGCTACTATAGTCCCTATGGCTATGTCGACACGTGGCCAAATAAGTCGACTTAGCATGTCTACACTCAAAAATTAAGTCGACTCAAAGGGGACCCTGCCATATCGACTTAGAGTGTCCTCACTGGGTGCCTAAGTCGACTTGTAGGGGCTAGGTGGACCTGGGACAGGTCCACGGTGGCAGGGGGGGCACCCCTTGCCAAGTGCCAGGGAACTCAGCATTTGCCCCATTGTACCTGGGTACAATGGGGTAAAGGGGGACAGGGACCCTGGCAGGGCATAGGAGCAGGGTGGGCAGGGCTGTGTCCTGCCCGTGGGGGGGGCATGCCAGGCTCTGCCTGTGCCAGTCACCCTGGCAGGGAGGGCAGTGGAGGAGCCCTGGAGCCCTTTAAGTCGACTTAAAGTCGATTTAGGGCTAATCTGCGTCTACACTGGCTAAGTCGACTTAGCCAGTAAAGTCAACTTTATACTAGTTTTTATAAAGTCCACTTTAATTTTCCTTAAATCGACTTAAGGAAAGTGTAGTGTAGACGCAGATTAAATTAAGTCGACTTAAGAAAGCTTAAATTGACTTAATTTGTAAGTGTAGACGCACCCTATGGTCTGTTGACCTTCTCTAATCACTTGCACCATGCTCACCACCTAAGAAAGGTAGAACAGTGACAGTGACAACTCACCATGAGTTTGCTCCTTTATAAGTAAAGGTGCCTCCTATCAGAGTTCAATGGGTGTTAGGAACATTTTTTATTCAAATCCCGCAGGGCATAAACTTATTGTCCTTTTCAGTTTTAACTCCTTTTCAGCTGTGAGTGGAGAAATGAGACTGAGCTGGTGGGAGCCAGGACTGCTGTGCAGAATGGGTTGGAGAACACTGGAATCAGTGAGGAAGGAGTTTGCATAGCTATCTTGTTAGCAACTGATCACATATCTGGGTTTTGGCACACAGGTTATCAGATTCTCCAGAGAGCATAGAAGCCACAATCAGGGCCAGATTTTCAAAGGCACTCAGATCCCATTTAGGTACCAAAATAAATGGGCAGATCTGTCCCTAAGTGTCACACGTGGAGGTCCAGCAAATTAACAAGGAGTAGCTAAACCAATGTAAGCCAGGTTTAAATCCACACACATAATTGCTGCAGGATCCATACCTTTAATTAAATGGTGAAAATTTGTGTGTAGACCAAGGTTGGTTCAAAGCCACACAAATCAACCCCACTTAGAACGGCAGCTCCCCCTCCCTTTAACTCACCGTGCCAGGCCTACCTCAGATATGTGAGTGTGCACGTCTTCCTTACCCCAGCAGTATACACACAAAACAAAGGGAAATTCCATGGCTTTTGTGTGTTTAGTTGCCTAGAGAATATTGTTTAAATTGTAATTGTTAATTGTATAAACCTGAGAGGAATCATATAGTATTTGCTGCACAGCAAACATGTAGAAAGGAAAAATCAATAGTCTGAGAAGCATTCAGTGCATTGCTAAAAAAAACAAAGGGCCTGATTTATAAATGTGTTTAGGCGCGAACGGGGATTTTCAAAAACACGTAGGGGTCTGGACTCTAAAAAATTCTACTGAGCACCTATTGACATCTTTAGGTGCCTAACTACATTTACAAATCCAGCCTTTAGCCATAACTGTACAACTTGGTTTGCAGAGACCTTTTAGGTTCTGGTACACTCAGATGAAAAGCATCACAGAGCTACTATAATGAAGCCATCCACTAAGGACAGTGGTCTAGGCCTTATAAGAGTCAGAAAAATGTGCAGATTATTGCAAAACAGAAAAACACAGGTTATGTAGTTTAGCTGTCTGGGTGATAGTCTAAAAAGGACAGTAATATGGTGGATTTCCACCTTTCTTCACTCTCAGTAACTTCCACGTCAAGGTTGCTCAGTCTCCATGGCAGAGGGCTATCTTTCTCACTGCCAGAGCTGCAAATGCCACTGAGGATATAGGATCCTCCTGCTTCTTTTATTATTCCTGATATACAAAAGAATTTTACAATCAGAATTTCAGGTGACATTTTTAATCAAGATGCCTGAGGAAGAATAGAATTTGGCCTCCCTTTTCACAGATGTGGTTAGCGCCGCAAAGCTGTTAAAAGGAGAAAAATCTTGCTTCAGTTGGTAGATATGACACAATGACACAAAAGGAGTGAATACACTGAGTAGAAAAGGGCCATATTTCTCACCTTAATCAGGTTTCATGTAATTGTTCCGAATCCAGAGAGGTCTCCCATGACAGGTCAAAGTGCTGGGGCTTTCCATGGAAGCTTTATTCCACCTTCCTGAAGAATTATGCAGATCTATATTTCCATGAGGGAGGCACAGATGGTTCCCACTGGACTGTAGCAAGCCACTTAGGTGTATAGATATTCAACAGGTGAGGCACACGCCAAGTAGCCCTTTTAGGTGGCTCTGTCCATGTTGCCATTACTGTTATGGGATCAAGAAGGGGGATACAAATGGAAGATATGGAGAGAAAGACCCCTTTCCAACATAAAATAGGAAAGATGTGGTAGGACATGTGGGAAGATTTTTTTTCTGTACTCTTAACCCTTTGCTCCCACATGTCCTACCACATCTTTCCTAAGCTATGCTGAGGTTAAAGTTGTGACAGAAGTCCCCTTCCAAAGTGATACAGAAGGGAGTTCTGACGGTATAGAGTATAAAGACAGTTTGCCATTCCCCATGTGGAACACAGGAAAGTGCTGGGAGTGAGGGGTATGGTGGGGGACCCTTCTCCCCAGTATGGGACAGAGGAGAGTGCTGTGGATTTAGGGACACCTGCCTCCTTGTGGGGAACAATGAGGAATGTGGGGGTTAATAAAAAGCCACATTCCTCCAAACTAGAGACAGCTGGCCAAGAGGGGGGCGGGGGGGGGGGGGCGATCCCACAGAGAATGGATGAACAATAGGAAGGTCAGAGCTAATGAGTTAAAAATATACATGCTCTCTCTCCAGTTTGATTCTGTTTCCTGGAAGAAGTTTTATTGCCACTGAAATGCTGAAAGCTCTATGAAGCCTTTGCCAGCTGGAATAGCTTCTTTGCACCTGTCTTTTTGTTTACACAAATCCCTTCTCTAATAGAGCTAATCACTTCGCTTTGATAAATCTGCCAGGGCCCCCGATAGGAGCTCCTTTCTAGCGCTTGGCGCTAAACAAACAGACCATTGTCTCCATGGGGCTAGCCAGCTTGTTAATGGTTAAACTGGGGGTCGTAGGACATGGCTTCAAACTGCAGTTGGGCTGCAAAGAAGTTGGCTTGTTCATGTTATGTTTGTATGATGTCTGCAGTTTTATTATATCACATTAGGGCACTGATGTACTTCTATGAACTCATTCCACACTGCTCACCTTGTGGCGGGGGAGTGGGTGCCTGGAGGAAGAGAAAAGGGAGACTGTGGGAAGGATGACTTTATTGGGAAATGCATTGCCTGACACTGAGCAATCGGGGAGTAACCTGCATGAATTCTCTAGGATTTCCCAAGTGTCTCCAGTGTAAACTATAGACTGACCAGAGAGCCATAGCAGTCTGTAATTCTTTAGCCACAGCAAATGCTATGGAATGGAGCCAACTGTAGAAAGAGGCAGAAGCAGAGGTTCTGAGGGGATGAGAGGAGCTTGTTACCCATATTGGCTGTTGAATCCACAATTTTCTGCAGTAGGTTCTGTTAGAACCTCCCATTGAAATGGACCTGTATATTTCTATGTCTCCTGTCTTTATTTTTTTATACTTTAACTGGAGGATCCAAGATGTTGTAAATGGAACTTTTTTATGAATTATACTGAGAAGTTTTAGCTTTAAGAATCTGAGGTGTGATGTGGGATGAAAAATATAAGGGCATTAGGGTATAGTGACAATGTGTGACCATTATCCTGTTAGTCAGAGCTCTTGTTCTATCATCATCTTTAACACTTAGCCAACGTACACACTACAGAATTGTTGTGCAAGAAGCCTGTTGCACTGCAAAAGTCACATGGTTTTTATTGCACTGGATGGCGTACACACGGCGCTCCTTGTAACAGAACAGAGTGTCCACATTCTTCTTAGCAATTTCACAATATACCCCAGTGAATTGTGGGCACCTATCCCACAGTGCCACTCGTCCTAATTCAGCACTAAGAATCCTGGGTAGAAGGAGAGGAGTGCTGAGCACCATGGGTAAATTCTCAGTTCCCCATGATGCATTGTGTTCCCCTGCCATCTTCCTCATTGCTAATAGCAATTTTCAACACTGCTGCATTCCTTCCCAGCGCTCCCAATTGCAACAACATGGATCCAGCTCTGATCTCCACTGTCGCCTTCAGCATAATGAATATATCTCGGCTGGTCGCACAGTGCACACTGTGACCAGGAATCGGAGGACCCAGGGCTGCTGAATGCCATGCAGAACGACAGCATCGCATTGCTGAGCTTCTTCACAGAGCAACTGCACACGGTGCACCACAGGTTCTGGTCACAAGAGACAAGCACTGAGTGGGGGGACCGCATTGTTATGCAAGTGTGGGATGACGAGCAGTGGCTACAATGTGTAAAGCCACCTTCATGGAACTGTGTGAGGAGCTTGCCCCTGCCCTGCAACACAAGGACACCAAAATGAAAGCTGCTCTCACCATGGAGAAGTGTGTTGCAATTGCTGTGTGGAAGATGGCAACTCCTGATTGCTACTGGTCGGTCGCAAATCAGTTTGGAGTCAGCAGGTCCACCATCGGGCTAGCACTGTCACAAGTGTGCTGAGCCCATCAATAGTGTTCTGCTCCAGAGGAGAGTGACATTGGGCAATGTGCATGAGATTGTGGATGGATTTGCAGCCGTGGGATTCCTGAACTGTGGAGGGGCAACAGACAGCACACATATCCCTATTTTGGCTCTGGACCATCTTGCGAATGAGTATATAAATAGGAAAGGCTACTTCTCCATGGTGCTGCAGGCACTTGTGGATCACGGGGGGGTGTTTCACAGATATCAATGCTGGGTGGTCAGGAAAGGTGCATGATGCCCGTATTTTCAGGAACACGGGGCTGTACTGGAAGTTGCAAGCAGAGACCTTCTTCCTGGATGAGAAAACTACTGTCGGGGATGTGGAGATGCCCATAGTGATCCTAGGAGACCCAGCCTGCCCACTCATGCCATGGCTCATGAAGCCCTACACTGGCAACTTGGATCCCAGCAAGGAACGGTTCAATTATAGGTTGAGCAAGTGCAGAATGACTATGAAGTGTGCCTTTGGCTGCTTAAAGGGGCGCTGGCGCTGTTTGTATGGAAAGCTGGACTTGGATGAGGACAACATTCCAGCCATCATCGCAGTGTGCTGTGTCCTTCATAACCTTTGTGAAAGTAGGGGAGAGAAATTTTCCCCTGCGTAGGATTTTGACGCTGAGCGCCTGAAGGGTGCATTCAAACAGCCAGCCCTAGGAGTAATTAGGGGGGGCACAACATGGAGCATCTGCATAAGGGAGGCACTCAGGGAGCATTTCAGTAATGGGAACGCATAGGGTGCATCACATTGCAGTGGGTCACACTGCAACAGCAAACCTGAGGGGCACTTCAGTGCGGGGGGTAGGGGGGTGGACTGTACAGCTCCTGACTCCCTGATAAGTCAGCCGCACCACTTTCAGCCTCCAGGTCATCCTCCATCTCCACTTCCTCGTCTATCACCTCATCATCCCGGTCTGCTCCGGTATCCGTTGGCTGAGGGGGTGCAGACGTGTCCACAAGAGCTTCGGGTGTGGTTGTGGGATCCCCTCTGAGGATGGCTTCCAACTCCCTGTAATATCTGCATGTAACCGGCACCGACCATGAGCGCCGGTTTGCCTCCCTGGCTCTGTGGTAGCTTATCCACAGCTCCTTCACCTTCGATCTGCACTGCAGTGTGTCCCTCTCATAACCTCTCTCTGCCATGGCCCGAGAAATCTGTCCATAGGTGTCAAAATTCTGCCTGCTGCGTAGCACAGCAGACTCTCCCCAGATGCTGATAAGGTCGAGCACCTCAGCTACGGTCCAGACTGGAGCGTGTTTGCCGCGTTGAGCTGCCATTGCTTTTGGGGAAAAAAAAGCTGCACTCCACGCCGAACAAACAGGAAGTGACCACAGGGGAACAATTCAAAAATTCCTGGGATTCACAGGAGGGTGGGGCCAGTCATGGCACAGCCACAGCGTGCAGGAGGAAGACCAGAAAGGATAGGATTGGAATGCTGGGACATTTCTAGAGGCTGATTCACTGGACAACACATTTTTTCAAAAGTGTTGCTTACTCAGAAATTTTTGGTGATTATGATAGACCGCTTGAAACTGAACACAAATATAATTTCAGACTACTTGTATCACGTAGGAATTTGGAGAAACAAGAAATTGACTTTTATTGAATGTAATGCGTTTAATCGCATAATGGTGCTGACGATTTGCAATAGTTCAACTGAGCTTAAAATGTTTTGTTGATGATTTTCATTTGTACTCAGTGTCTGAGGCTTCTTGTTTAAGTGTCCAACAATAATCGGCCAGCATTGATGGATTCCAGTTGCCCTGATACCGTTTTTCCATGATCGTAATGTCCTGGTGAAATCTTTCACCATGCTCGTCACTGACTGCACCAAGATTTGCAGGGAAGAAGTCTAAATGCGAATGCAGAAAATGAATCTTTAGTGACATGTTGCACTTCATGGGTTTGTATGCTTTAAGCATGTTGTCAACCAGCTGCATGTAGTTTGGTGCTCTGTAGTTGCCAAGAAAATTTTCAACAACATCCTTGAATGCCTTCTATGCGATTGTCTCCGGCCCTACTAGAAGTTCTTCGAACTGCCTGTCATTGATGACCTGTTTGATTTGTGGACCAACAAAAATGCCTTCCTTAATCTTGGCATCAGTTATTCTGGGAAACATCTGTCTCAAATATCGAAATCTTTCACCTTCCTTATTCATCGCTTTCACAAAATTTTTCATCAGTCCGAGTTTTATGTGAAGAGGAGGCAAAAATATCTTTGTCGGGTCTACAAGTGGTTTATGTGCCACACTTTTCTTCCCTGGAACCAACTGCTTACAGAGTGGCCAGTCCTTTTTAATGTAATGAGACTCTTTAGCACAGCTGTCCCATTCGCAAATGAAACAACAGTACTTGGTGTATCCGAGCTGCATTCCTAGTAGTAGTGCGACTACTTTCAGATCACCAGAGGTGGGAGCTTCCTTAATATTACAACCATTGTCTCCTTAATGTTAAGGAAGCTCCCACCTACAATGGGCCAAAGGGAGAATCCTGATGAGCCATTAAGGACACAATGGTTGTTGACAGCCTCCTGTCTAGGGCATTTCTCCAGAATGACACAAGTTAAAGTATACATATAACACCAAATTCCTAACTAACTAACTTCTAATATAAATACAATTCCCAGACATAAACTATATAATCATTCCCAGCAAATTACTACCTTTCTATTGATACCAAACATGACATAGTTCCTACGGATTATAGCATTTATGAGATATCCATAGAAAATAATATCATAAATGCTTCCCTAAATCCAGACAGCGTCACACAGGGCTCTGCCCTGCCCTTTGGGGGGCATGCCAAGCTCTCCCTGTGCCCCCACCCCCACCCCTGGCAGGGAGGGCATTGGTGTAGTCCTGGGGTAGCCCTAAGTCGACTTAGGGCTACCCCACGTCTACACTGGCTTAATTCGACTTTAAAAAGTCGAATTAAGCCTTAGGTCTAGTTGAAAGGAGATTTAATAAAGTCGACTTTATTTTCCTTAAGACTTAAGAAAACTGTAGTGTAGACGCAGGGTAAATTAAGTCAACTTAAGCAAGCTTAAGTCGACTTAATTTACAAGTGTAGATGCAGCCTAGTTCTGTGATTCTATCTGAGGTCAGCTTTCCACAACACAGTTTTGACAGCGTAGCAATATCAGTTAGGGGTGTGACATTTTTAATTGACCTAGCAATGCCGGCAAAAGCCCTAGTTATATAGTCACATTTTTACCAGCATAAAAGTATTTTTGCAAGCAGAGCTCTTGTTCACACAGAATCAATTTAAGCTAAACCGGCCAAAGCACTTTTCAGCTGGTATAAGAAACATCTAAGTTGACAGGGTTTTGCTGGTATAGCTATACTGGTAAAATTTATAAGCGTAGATTAGACTTAGCCTGCTGAAGGCCTTGGAACACCCAGTATCAGCTCTTCAGTATAAATAAGTATTGTTCTATTAAAATCAAAGGAGCTATTCCCATCAGCCGCAACTGAATGGCCCATATTCATTGCTGGATGATTTTGAATCTGCTACATAGGGCAACTTTCTGCATCCACTGTACATAAGAATATAAAAAGGGCTAGTGTGTGAGACCAATGATCCATCTAGCCAAGTATTCTGTCTCACAACGGTGGCCAATGCAAGGTGCTTCAGGGGAATGAACAGAACAGACAATCATCATATGATCCACACCTGCTATCCAGCCCCAGGTCTGGCAAACAGAGACTAGGAGCACCCAGAACATGGGGTTGCTTCCCTGACTATCTTGCCTAAGAGCGATTGATGGATCTGTCCTCCGTGATACCCATTATATGTACCTACCCAATGTTGTTCACATTCTGTAGAAAGCATTGGGGTGCCTTATGAGGAAGCTCTGTCTCCTAGGTTGTGTGTGTCGTCAGCTCTCTATAAACCTTGGCATTTTAATCTTCGGCAAGCTACATAACCCCCACTGTGGCTTAATTTCCACTCCTGCAAAATGAGTACAACACTTTAACTATCTTTGTGAGACACTTTGAGATGGCTAGATGCAAAATGCTATAAGAATTCCAAGTATTTTATTGTCCATCAGAATCCCCTTTCCAGAGGAACCTTTAAAAATGGACCATCATCTCTAATGAGACATGCCCTGTTTGACTGCACCCAGTTATCACTGAGGGGGGCCTTTTCTAAAGCAACTGATTTCTGAGGCAAAACACAATACTGTGTATGGCCTGCGATTGTTCAACAAAGGTGGTTGCTGCTTGATTTCGCTTCACTGTGATCTCTGGAGCACCTGGTGAGCAGGTTGGAATAGTTGATGGTTGAGATAGCATAGGGAAACATGACTGATTTCAAGAATTGCTCTCCTCCCTCCCCCCAAAAAAGGCAAATTTGCTTTCATCGGGGGCCTTCTTATATGGAAAGGGCTGTGATAGTACCTACAACATCATCATCATCATTTGCACCATCCTGAAGTCTCAGAAATAACCATACTCTGTAGAACATCATCCGTGGGTAACCTTTCATGGCTAGTTTTTAGAGTGATTCAAAATAGAGCCAGCAGGAAAAGCAGCTCCTCATTTATTATTGTTTGGGAGGGCCCAGCATTGCGGGGCCCTCAGGGTTTGAATCTTTGAGTGAAGAAATGTGGGTATTCTTATCCCTCCCAGAGAAGTGCATCACAGATGATCAGTGTCTGATGTATTAATTACAGGGATGGGAATCCTTCTGCCCTCCCCACCTTCACCCCTTGATTTACAGCAGCCTCTTTCATTATATCAAAGCCCTTAGGCCTCATTCCCTGAGCAGATACAGTATCTCAGCCTTGCTGTGCAAAGCTGGCTTTCAAAGAGGCTGCCAAAGAGTTATCTACAATGAGTTATTTATGCCCTGCCTACACTCGAAGAGGAACCTACCTGCAAATGTGTCTATACATATGCATGCTGCCAACTAGGTTAACACTGATTTCTTGACCAGCGTGGCCTGGAGAATTATTTTTAGTTTGAGGGAGCCACGTTAGCCACCAAACAGCTATGATCAAATACAGACATAGCTATCATGTTTCCAATCCCACTGTAGGCAGGATCTTCTTACGTGTTTTGAGACAGAGAGAGAAATTATGCCAGGTTTCGATGGGTATCCAAGTGCTAGCTGGCCAATGTGTGCTATTGAAATTCCCGATGGTTAATTGCTCAGCATGGAGTTCCCAGGGAGCTGAAGGAAGCTTTCTAGCCTCCAGAAAGATGGTTAGACGCAACCTGAGGCAGGATGATCAATATCTGAAAATCCTATTTGAATTCTACAGGGATCCCTAAAGAGTGCAGTTCCCAGTAAGAGAATGCTCTAGAGAATGAAGCAACCAGTCTTGTGGTAGTCAAACCGAGATGATTCTGGACTTGTTCTCCCTTGGGCTAAGTCCTCTTCACCTTTTATTTTTGTGATGCAGGGCCTGTGGAACTCATTGCCCCGTGATATCACTGAGGTCAAGAGTTTTGCAGGGTTCAGCAAAAGATCAGACATCTGTACAGATTACAAGAATGTCCAGAGTGATACTAGAAGAGATTTAAAAAACCTAAGAGTTTGGGAAGGGTTAACCCTTATGGTTTCCAGCATAATCCATTATTTATGTAATGGGGATAAAGAAGAACCTCTGCCTAAAAGCAGGCCATCCCATACCTTGTAAAGGTGCTGGACTGGGTTCAGTTTTTGATTCTGCCACAAAATTATTTCAGCAAGTCACTTAATCTCTGTGCCTTAGTTCAAGTCTGTAAAATGGAGACAATAATGCTTCCAGTGCCTGTCTGGCCTATTTAGGTGGTAGTTATTTGGCCAGAGACTGTCTGTTGCTACCTGTAGGCACAGCACCTGGCATAACAGGGTGATGATCTTAGCTGGGATCTCCAGATACGACCATAATACAACAGAATCCAGTATCATGATAACAATGCATTCACCTAATAGTGACAGGGCTGTACCTGTTCCAAGGCTATACTTGCATGGCACATCTAATTAGGCAGTGAGGACTGCGCTCTGGCCATTGTAAAAAGGACCAAGTAAAAACTGGAACTGTCTATGCTGTTCTATCACTGCAGCCAATCCCCCTTTGACTCTGTCTCTCTCACACATATATACATACACCAACAGAACAAAAGGAATTTTTTTCTTCTTCCCTAAACAATTAATGTCAATGCAGTGAGGCAGGTGCTCCTGGCATGATGCCGTCCTTTTTGTTTACAGAACACTCCTTGAAGATTATTTGTGTTGAAATCTTTTGGCTCCCCCGCCGCCCCAATCTTGTTAACATTCTTTGAGCCAGTTTTAGTGCCCCAAGGGCCCTCTGTGACAAGCCTGACTACAGCCTGCAAAGTGAACTGGAACTCAAGCAAGACCTCGTCTCCCCCACACCACTCCACCCCCTCCCCATACGAGCCGCAGGAAACAACAGTAGCGTGTAGTCAACCTCCCGGTGAAGAATGGGGGCTCTTCCAGCAAACATCTTCTCTTCTCTCTCTCTCTCTCTTTGTCACTTGCTCTGAGCAGCTCTAACCGCGTCATTGTCCAAGGGCTGCATCAGCCCTGTGCTACTGACCCCACTATTTCCATTTGAAAAGCAGCATTAATGTGAAAAGGACCTCTATTGGGAGTCATGTTTAACTCTTCATCTCCACATCGCGTGGCCCTCTACCCTTCTGTGACTCCCCCTTCCTTCCCCTTCAGCCTCTTCTGCCTTCTTCAGATTACTGTTTCTTCTTCTCCCTCTTTCCTATTTTCCGTCTCCTCCTTTCTTGCTTGTTTACTTTCTATGTCTCCCTTTTCCTCCACCTTTTCATCTCAATCTTTCTTCCCATTTCAGAACCTATCCTTCTCCTTTCCTCCTTCTGTCTGTCCCTTTACCTCCTTTTCTCTGTTCCCTTGCTCTTCCATTGACAATAGTAAAACTGTGTTTAGCATAAAGCTTTATGTGCCATTATGAGTACAAAAAATATCCCTTAACCTGCAGAAGTCTTGTTAATGCCTGGGCAGGCAAACAGAGGAAGAGGTAGGAACATTGCAAGAACACACAGCATGGTCCCAACCAAACTTCTTCAGAGAAAAGTGGAACTGCCTTCTCACAGGTATCTTGTGTTGTCTTCTGAAGCATGAAAACCTTTTCTGCAACTACATTCAAATCCTGCAATTCTTCTTCATTACCCATTTCAGTTTCAGAAACATTTGTGCAACGTTCCTAGCCAAAAAGAAGATAGAATTTTAAGCAGCGAAGAGTTAATGTTAAAATGTATTAGAAGCTGGACATTAGTCTTTGTTTCTTTCCCCTTCAATTTCCCACGGTTACATACGCAAAGACTAGGGAATTATCAAAACAGCCACAAATAAATTTTTCCATTGTAATTATTCAAAAGCCATTTTCACTGGCATTCAAACTTCCTCCTATTGCCCCAATCATTCATCCCAACTCTAACCAGGATGGGCTACCTCTAAAAGGTCATTCATTCACTATGACCATTCATTCCTTGGGTCTCTCCTTAGTATTTGCCATCATAGGATGCATCTACACTTAGAAATTAAGTCAACTTAAGGAGGCTTAAATTGACTTAATTTACTTCGCATCTACACTGGGCTTTCCTTAATTCAACTTAAGCTGCTCCTTAAGTCTAATTAAGGAAAAGTTAGTTCGAATTAATAACACCTCGCTTTAATTCGAACTAGCACTTAAGTCGACTTTATTAAGTCGACTTAAGTCAGTGGAGATGGGGATTAGTGCCTAGGTGGATCTTTTAAAATCAACTTAAAACATTAAGTCAACTTAATAAGGTCTAAAAGGGACCACATCTACACTTGAAAATTTAAGTCGACTTTTGTTAAGTTGATTTAAGAAGGGCCACTTTAAATCGACTTAAAGTCGACCTTATTAAGTCGACTTCATTAAGTCGACCTAATTTTTCAAGTGTAGACATAGCCATAGGTACCAATTATTGCCATTTACAGAGGTGTTTTCTGTTCTGTGGGCACTTATCCATGAAGAAGTAGATTGAAACCAGCTTATTTCACAAAGGCCATCAAATAGCTCTTGCAAATTAACAAGTTTTGGTCACCATTGTCCTGGACTGGATTTGAAGCAGAACCTAAAAGTAAAAGGTGCTATACCCTCCTGCTGATTCCTTCAGCCATGTATTCCACTTATACACTTTCATTATGACATGAATATGGTTCTTAGGCTCTCTCCTAATAAGTGAAATACCTCTTATGTTATACAGAGATTTGGCTCCCTGAATGAGTGCAGTAATATTTAAAGAGCCAAAATCTCTGCTGGGGAAAATGAATGCAGTGCTATTGACTTCAGTAGAGTCTTTGGCCCAATAACTAGAGCAGATTGAACACTGCAAAATCATTTTCAGCCACCCTGTAAGAGAACACAAACACACAACATGTGATGTAGAAAACCAGTCACACACCACGAAATAGCAAGTGATGACTAGAGAAGATGAAGTGAAAATTTTTAATAAGTGGCTAACTGCATATCCAAATGGTTCAGTGAAGGCTTATGTATAGCAAATACATTTTCAGAAGTCATGACTGGGTTGTAAATGATTCACTGTCGGGGGAGGGGGAGAGGAAAGGCTAAATTCATCAAGGCTAATAAATTCCCAATGAATAATTCAGCTTGCTTTAACTATGATCAGGTTGTCTGACTGGTGTTTGAACTTTGGGTGCCACTATAATGTGGTCTAAAGGATAAGCACTAAACTGGGACTCAGTAAATCTAATTCCAAAGGGGTAGCCGTGTTAGTCTATTGTAGAAAGACAACAGAGTCCTGTGGCACTTTTAAAAACTAACAGATTTATTTATCGCATGAGCTTTCGTGGGAGAAAATTTTCTCCCACGAAAGCTCATGCGATAAATAAATCTGTTAGTCTTTAAAAGTGCCACAGGACTCTGTTGTCTTTCAGTAAATCTAAGTAAACCCAGAGCTATTCCCGGTTCTGCCACTGAACTGCTGGCTGACCTTAATCAAATCACTTCTCTGTGCCTCAGTTTCTCAGTCTATAAAATGGGTCTATTGATATTGCCTTCCCTTTGCCCTGTGAGATTTACTTATGAAAGGGCTAAGTATTATTAATAAAGCCTATTTAGTCAAAAGCATCAAGCCTACTTGGCCCTCCTGATTACTGGCCTTTGCTCTGCAGTCCCCATGGCCTGCATATGGTTCTGCTGTGGAAGGGGAGAGAGCATTTGAGGTCACCCCTTACAGACTGTGATTTCTCCTTTGCAAGGGCTCCTAAACTAGCAAGCACTAGTTTGATCGTTGTTGGTTTTTTGGGGCGTGGGCTCCTACAGTGCCTTATAAAAGCTGAGAATGGAGAGAAATATAGCTGTGATCTGCCTTTGAAATGGTCATTCCCACCCCAGCACTGTGTTGGGGATGGAAGCAGTTGGCACAAGAACTATCTCCATTGACTTTATGGGGAATTCTCAGCTAGCTAGTGACAGCCAGATTCCAACTCCTATGTGCTGCCTGGAAATAAGAATCTGGCTCCATTTATTACATCTGAGAGAAGTGACTACAATAAAGCCTTCACACTCAGCTTTCTTTTTGTGTAGGCTTAGATTAATTATCAGAGCACATGGCAATATGAAGGGACACGATTGGTGAAGAAATGGCTATAGAACAATTCAAACACAGTTGGAGGATTCTGATTGGCTCTTACTGCTGTTGTGCAGCTTCTAAGAGTATAATTTCAAGGGTTTGACTATTTTCCTTATTTTTAGATATGTTTCATTTCCTAATCACAACAAAACACTCCAGGCAGTACATGTGAACAGGATTACTGGATGGCTCAGATGGTAAAAGTCACCCCCATTGGTCTTATGCCTTTTAACACGACCTGAGGCGTGATATAATCATCCAGCAACGCACTGCTTGTCAAATCATATTGCTTACACAACACATACTGTACTTTACCCATCATGAGCACATTTCCTTTAGCGAGATCAACGAAGCTCTAACACATTACACTCAGAAGCAAAATCTTTTCTACATTGAGTTTGTCTGGAAGCCAGATCCAAAACTCCTTTCAATATATTTTTTTTTTAAAATAAGATCAAAACTCATTTCATGGAGTGAGTTTCAACAGGACTTAGCCACTTACTTTGACCAATCAGAAGTCACATGTGGGGACTCTCAACTCTCTGGTAGTGTTCAGTTAATCAGACAGGTTCTATTGTGTACTGGGGGAGATATGTTCCAGAGGACTAGACATGTCAGTCTAGTTCAGCAAAACAAATGAGGAGTCCTGTGGCACTTTAAAGACTAACCAATTTATTTATACAACTAACATACTGCAGTTTCCATTTTATGCATGTGATGAAGTGGGATTATACCGACGAGAAGCTCATGCGATAAATAAATTTGTCCGTCTTTAAAAGTGCCACAGAGCTCCTTGTTTATTCTAAGGGAGATATGGAGAGACAACCTACAGGAGGATGTGTGTGGAAGGCATTATCTCTGAAATCAGCATGGTAGTGCCCGGAGCACAGAAAAAGTGTGGCCACTGTGTGTCTCCTCCCTTCCCTGCCCAATTGGTTAAGTGCCAAGAAGGGTGAGGGACTCCAAGGCCTGCAGCTGTGCCTGCCCATTGTGAAAGGTCCCAAGAGAAGGGAGGATCCTTTCAGGCTGCTTCTTCCCCCTCATTGCACGCCTAGGTGGGACCTAATCCGGCCCTCAGTGTGCTAATGCAGATACACTGACTGGCTACCTATGTGTTGGTTTCAGTCCAAACAATGTGTGCAGTCATTGCAATGATCAGCTAATTGGCCTCAGAGATGACCATAAACACACACACAAATGTTGTGCCTGATCCTCTAGGTCCTTCTGACGCAAGTAGCTGTTTGACTCCTTTTCTGTGTGCATGTCTTTCAAAGAGAGGCATGTCTCTCTGCTTTCGCACTGCGGGTGGACAGTGCTGTGGGGCTTTTCAAAGTGGCTGCTTTTTCATACAGAGGGACTCACACCATGCTGTCTGCTGGAGAACTCACATTTGTTCTTTCTTACCTGGTTGTTTTTCCTTGACACAAAAGCCATTCAGAATGACATTTCATGTAGCTCTTTGTGTGTGGAGGATAGACCACCAGGCTGAAGACCCTCCACTGAGACTGAAGTCAGAATCATACCTATTGTTTTAAACCCAATTGTGTCTAAATTCCATATTATCATTGGCTAAATAATTAAGCATGATAATTTAGCTGCCGCCCCTTACTCTTTGATACTGCACCCAAAGTATAAATATCTCAGCTTTCAGTACTGAAGCTTTAATAGCCCAGGATACTTGTAAATAGGAAACATCCTTTAGTCTAATCAACATTAAAGTATTTCCATCCTTTTCACAGCACGCCTAAGTTAGGTGGATATAACCCCTGCCACAGAGATTGCCAGCAGCGGGAGCCATCCTGTAGTAATTGCCTGCTCAAAAGCCCCAGTGAATTCAATGGGAATTTTAAGTAGCAAGGAACATGGGGCCAGATGAAACTGCCCAAAGGCAAGGAAAAGAAATGTGAGTTTGGAATAAGAGGTGGGACAGCACTAGTAGCTCTTGAACTCCCTCCCCATCCTGCCCTGTATCTGTTCTCTGCCCCATCGTGCTGCCTATGGCAATGTACAGGGAAGGGGGCCGTAGGGCCTTTAGTCTGATTGCCTACAGACAAAAAGAATGTGGGGGAGAGATTTTCCCATTCACTACAGCCCCTATGCTCATTATACTTCTGTGGGATTACATTCCAGGGTTCCAGAGCCTGCACTAGCTAACATTCTCACATCACCACCAGGAGGCTATGTAAAGCCACATCCTAGGAGCTCTATGAGTATCAGAAACTGCAGGAAGTACTACCCAAGAGGTTAAGAGTAATACCACCCTGCTGCAGCACCATGCACACTCTTTAATCCTGGTGGGTAGCCCAGGAAGTTGTTGTGGCACTGCTATGGGCCCCTAAAAGGTTAAAGGGTGGCCTGGCTGCAGCAGCCAATCAGAGGGGAGGGCTGCTGAGCCAATCAGGGCTGAGTGGCCAGTATAAAGCTAGGATCAGCAGAGGTAGATTGTCAGTCTGGCCTGGGCAGCCCAAGGAGAAGATTCTCCTGCTGGCTGAGGGATCTAGCACCCTGGAGAGCTCACAGTGCAGCTGAGCTGACCAGACCAGGAAGGTGGCTAGAAAGGGTGGAGGCTCTGGAGCTGCAGTCTAGAGGCAAGGAGGCCTGGAGGGACAGTGGCTGGGACTCTGGAGTGGCAGGCCAGAGGTAGCAGTGGTCTGAAAGTGAGGAGGCCATAGGGACAGCAGCTGAGCTCTAGGCGGTGACTGGGGGCTGCAGGGAAGTGGCCCAGGAAGTTGATGTGAAGAGACTGATTGGAGGTGGAGCCTCACAGGAGGCATTTAGTGTCCCTGGGCTGGAGCCTAGAGTAGAGGGTGGGCCCAGGTCCCTCCCCACTCCTCCAGCATGCCAGGAGTGGTGCAGCTGGCGGGGGCGGTATTGTCTCACTAGCCCATTGACTATTTTAACCCAGTGGGCCAGAGCAGAGCGAGGAGTGCCAGACTGCAGGATGGTGGTGACAGGACTAGGCCTGGCCCCTGCTGCAAAGTGGGCCAGGGGACCTAGCTGTCTCCTGGAAGGGGTGGACATCGGGCTCAACTGGAGTGCTGAGGTCCCAGAAGAGGACTGGAGGAGTGAGTCTGGCATGTGGAGAGCAGAGCACAGACTGCCAGCAGGGGGGACCACTTGAGCTCAATTCCCCAAGAACACCACCAGGAGGTGCCCTGCTGGCGAGTCTGGTGCTTGAGACTGTTACAGACACCCACATAGGTTTGGGGGTTTTTTGCTTGCTGTGACTCCATCTGATCTCCACTCTCCAACACCAGCCTGACTCTCACCCTGATTTTTGCCTCCTGATTCCAGCCTGGTGCTATCTCTCATTTCTGACCTGGCCTGATTCTGATCTTGACACTTGCTCATCAACCCCATCTCTACTGACTACTCTGATCCCTGTTCACTGACTACCATTCTCATGGCTGTCCTTGACTGCTGAGCAGCCCAGCTGGGACTGCTAGGCCAGACACTTATGCCCCAGTTCCTTACATACGAAGACCATTAACTCCCTGTAGCCAGCTGAGGAAAAACTTCCTCAGCACAGTCAGTCCATGGGGCAGCCTATCACCACATAGGCCTCCTTGCAAGTTGCAGAACAGCAGGACATCCAGGAATGGGACCAGGGCAGGACTGGGGCAGTGCAGAAGCCCCTATAATAGATGCCTCTGGAAGGATTTTAAGGCTGCTCCAAGCTGTGGAGTAGGCTGTAGGGAGCTGTCAGTACAGTGCTATGAATTCCAGCCTCTGGCTGTTCTGACTTGTGCTGGGAACAGACAGCATCAGTCCCTGGAGTTGCCAGACTGCTGAGCCCCCAGGATGGCATAAGGCTGCTGTAGCTCCCCTAACAGTCTCGCCCCTCCCCCCCCATGTCCCTGGCCTGAATTTTTGTGTCCTAGAGACACAATACAGAACTGCAGGCAAGGTACCCAGTAACTGTTACCATCCAACTCCCTCACATGCTCTCAAAATTCACCAGACCTGCTAAGGGGAAATTTTGCTCCTTTGCTCTTTTTTTTTTTCTTATTTCTCGAGTGTTTGCTTCTCCCCTACTGAACCCCTGGGTCCTGGGAGGCGAAGCTGCTGAATGGCAGCAGGCCAACACCGTGTCCACTGTGAGATGCTCATGCCAGAGGCGCTGAGGGAGCCTTCTCCACACCCCATCATCTCCTGATTATTCCTCTTGTTCTTAGGTTCACTTTCTGCTAATCTGATGTTTTGTGACTGGCAGATGGATGTAGAAATGCCCTATCCTTCTGGTCTTATTATCTGTTTAAAAGTTCTCAGCCCCTGGAGTACTGGCAACGGGTTGAGTTACTAATACAAGATGGTGGGGTTTGCTGATGCTGTGGAAGAGTTAGCTGCTAAGGGAGGCTGAGGGTCGGGTCTATCTGGAGGCCATTAAATTGGAGCTGTGTGAGGTGGTAACAGAGCTGGGGGTTGGACTGGAAATTATGGACACCGATTGAGCTGGTAAAATAGTATTAATCACAGTTTTAAATGCTTGTGAGAGAGAATTTTGTCAAAGCTTTGAAAGTTTCTAAGCAGCTCTCACCACAATCTAGAGTGAAGACTGCACAACACTACTGGGCTGCAGTCAGTGCCCATGATGTTATATAGGCCCCAAAATAGGGAAATGATTGAGGCATAGCATAAACAATTTTCTTTTGAAATCAGTTTAACCAATCTCTTCCTCTCCTTGTGTGAGGGAAAATGTTGGACAAAAAACAAAGCAAAACAGAAAAGCAACCTTGCAACAGACAATTGAGGTTGTTGAACTGTTGTTAGCTGAGCACTCTTTACCAGATAAAGGCGGCTTTGCAAAGGATTTTAACTTGCGGAGTCCTAAACCTTCCGTGTAAAAGGTTGCCGGGCTTGTTACAACCTGTTCCAGGTGTGTAAGTGATGCCTTGCCTTATGCCTTTCATAGCTCAAAGCCCGAAGCTTAGGGGCAAGCGGGGAGGAGGAGAGAGGGAGAGGTTAGAGTGCTCAAATTAAATGGAGCAGAAAGAGAAAGCAGGAATCCGCACTGCCTCAGGCCCTCTACTGAACAGGTTCAACCTGAAACTGGGACAGCAGAGGCACTGAGAGACGTCTCCCAGTGATCTCTGAATATCTACACTGCAGTGTTGTGCTGGTATGCAGGAGCTTGCAGAGAGGGGCTCAGGAAACCAAACTTGAGAAGCCAGTGTTTAAATTAATAAGGAACTGATAAAAAGGAAAGTGGAGGGTGGGAGAGCATTTTAAATTAATGGACAAATTACCTCTTAGTACAACAAAGAGGTTAATGAAACCTGCCAGGGGCCAGCCCCAGAACAGAAGAATCACAAAAGTGGGAAAAGTCACTTAGTAGTAGTATTTATTTGTATTGCAGTAGGACATAGGAACCCCAAACGTGGGCCAGAACTCCACTGTACTCAGATCTGCACAAACACAACAAAGAGAGAGTGCCTGCCACTAGCTTACAATCCAAGTGTTAACTTCCTCTCCATTCCACCCCCATATCCTACCCTTGGATCCTCTGCTAAGGTGATCTCAGATGTGGTGAGGAATAGGACCCCATACCTTTACTTTCAAGATGCACAATAAAGCACCTTTGCTATAAAGGTTTGCCAAAAACCAGGACTCAAAGAAAGCCACCCTAGGAAGGCTCTTTTGGCAATCTTTCTCCCAAAAAGCTTTAGACAATCAGTGGGAGAAATAGAAAAGTCTTTGCCACTTTCCAGTTCTTTCAATGAAACTTTATACACTGCCTGCCGTCTTCCATAACCCTCTGTCGATTTAGGATTCACTTCATCTCTGAGCATATCTGGCAAACAAAAGGCTCGTTTGTTGTTTTCTGAATCTAGTGACTGAGGGAAGAGAACACAACCTTCTCTTGCTCTTTTTGATTTGGTGAGTTAGGGCTAAAGCTAGCATGAAGAATTCTGGTCCTTTTGGGAGAACACATTTGTATGTATTTTGTAGAGTGAAATTATGATCACTTCTTCACCACTTAATATATGGTGCTAGCCTCATTCTTGAGGTCACCTTCTTTTGCAGCTGCAATTTCCTTTGGTTTGGATGAGATGCTCATCTCTGCACTCCAAGAATGAATGTTGGTGGGTAAGATGCTTCTTTTCCTGTGATTTTCACCTATGTTGCTGTACCTTGGAAGGGGCAGGTTAGCAGAGTAGGTGTATGTGCACACTATTGAGTTAAATAGTGACGCCCATAAAATTCAATCCCCATTGTGGCTTGGGTTAGGTCTGTAGTTGTATTACAATGTTTTGGGTTTGTTACTTCTTTGTCTCGACTCATTGCAAAATAGCAAATTGACATTCTGCTTCTTGTCCTATTACAAGGTTGTGCTTTCTCAAAAGAGGCCACTGGAGGTATCAGACCACTGCCTTGAGTAGCTTCACATTCCCAGGTGTACATTTGAACATCAGATGTGGAGATTTGGGGACTTCTCTGAAAGCATCTGGATGCCACCAGCATTCCAAAGGACAAGCAGGAGAACATTACTGAAAAGCATGAGACACCCCCTTCTCACCTTTCATATCCAGAGATTGCAGCTCTTCAATCTGAAGTGGTCTCCTGGAATGCTGGAGTATCCTCTCTTGCTTCAATTTCCCCAGCCTCAGGGTGAATTTATTCCTTGCTAATTGGTGTGGGGGGGGGGGAGTGAAAGGATTTCTAGGAGCATCACAAAATACATGTGATCAAAGTGAAGACTACTGTGGTGTATCTAAAGAGTAATGATGGGGCATCAAGGACTGTAACTGCACTTCTTTGGGAAGTGCTATTAAAGAAACAATGCAATGGAAGGTCTCCTTCCCTCGTGGTTGGTTGCAATGGTTGTCTCCCAGGCAATGACTACGTCCTTGTATGCACTTCTTCCACATTTAGTGCAATGGAGACCCAATCCTGTGCGTTATTGCACTACAAATGTAAAAAAGTCATGAGCAGACAGCTTCCTCCTTGCTCGCCTTCCTAACAAGGCTCACTCTGAGATCTCCCCAAAGCCAGACTGATAACTGCACTAAGGGAAAGAAAGATTTTTCTTTCGTGCACATCCTCAGCAACATTCTCTCCACCCTCTTCACCCAGCCAGCATCCTCGAACACAGGATCATGATGCTGTTTGAATGGTTCCTCCCCTTTCCACCAGTACTAATCTGAGAATTTAAAAGAAGGCTCTGAATGCTTATGCTGAGGTCACAAGGGCCTGAGGCTTTCACTTCTTTTTATTTAATCCCATTTATTTTCAAATTCCCTGCCACATGCAGGGCCAACTTTAACACCCCACTTTAGAACTGGATTTGCTATGGGGCTCTCTAGGCTGAGGTGTTAGTGTGTGAATATTGAGGGCGGTCCCTCTGTACACTCAGCATAGATGAAGGTTCTGGGTCTTCATTAAAGGCTGTGTGTGTGTGATTGAGCCAGAAAAGTAAACTCTGTCCAGGACAGTTCTGTATCCCCCCCCCCCCCCCCAGGGTGTACTGCATGTATCTATGTGGGCTACAGGAGCATTCCATGTAACAGCATTCTCCTGATCTGCTTGTGATCCCCGTTACACAAAAATCCAGAGCATCTCCACTGCTGTCAATGGAAGGACATTTTGTTTACAACAGTATAATTAAGATCAGAATCTGGGCAAGGGATCAATATCTGTGTTTGGCAGCTATGGTACCCAGTGGATTCCCCCCATCATGGGACATTTGGCACGAGTGATAACTTCATGGCCTCCAGCATATGATCTAGGGGACAGCAGTATGTCATCCAACACCAAGCCCTTGGGATTTACACTCCCACATAATGACAGTTCTCTGTATGTCTGACAACTGTTTGGCCCTCTCAGTCAGTGCTGGACCCAAGCCAGGCTATGATGGCACCTTTGGTGATCTCCCCCACAAGTGAAAAGTGAGCAGGCCATCATGCCTGTGTGCACTTGCTACCTGTGTACATTATCCCCACATCTTTTTCTTTTTAGGCACACACTACTGGTACTGCAATGGCCATGGTACAGATTTACTCTTAGCCTGGAAAGGAGTGTTCATTATGATCTATGATGTGTGTCTTGGTAGATGAGCAAAGTTCAGTTTTATTTGAGGCATTTAATAAGCACCAGCCTCACTAATGACTCCCTCCCACCCTATTTATCGTGTGTATGAAGGCCCAGCCCTTGACCCTTCATGAGCAGATGGATCTGAAAGGCTTCTCTGTGCTTCTGCACAGCCCTAGTGAGGGAGGGTGGATGCACGATTTCCCCACACTCCAATCTCTGCTGCTTTGAAGAAGTACATCTGTAATCTTTACAAGGCCTTGGAGATATGGGAGCTCTGGGTACACACACAGCAATACTAGCCAGCTGTTGTGATTTTTAATGTTCTTTCCCGCCAAATCACCACCCCCTCCTACAGACCTGATTCAAGTTAATTTCCTTCGCAGTTAAGATTTACAGAGCTTACCTGCAGCCAGAAAGTCAGGTAAACTCAAGGTCCTGGGTTCCTTCCAAAAGCAATCGGAAGAGAGCTAACAAAAGAGAGAGAGAGAGAGACGCTATTGTTCTGGAGCCCTGTAAAGTCCACTTTCAAAATGAAATAGGAATTGCTAACTGGAGAAGTGAGGACAAGAAACTGGTCCTTGGAGCAGAGAGAGGGAAGACTCCCCAAATGATTACTATTTATTATCATTCCACTAGCACCTGTAGGCCTCAGCTGAGATCAGGGCCCCCCTGCCTATTTGTTGCAGGAATGCGGAGGCAGTCACTGCTCTGAAATGTTATCAAAGTTGACCCCAGTGGCCTCTTCCATAACTAGTTGCTGCAGTGTCTCTTTATTGCACAACAGGACAATGATATGAAGGTATCTCAGGTGCCAATCCATAGAATGAGTGATGGAAGGCTGAGGTGGTGGGGGGCGTGGGGGGAGAATTTAGAATAAAACAAGGGATCTCTACACAACTCAATGTGCACACTCACGTTCACAACAGGGCCTGAATCTCAAACCCAGTGCTGAGGACTGCAGACCTCAATATCATTCCTATCCCTCCAATGAGCCGAGCACCCATTAAATGTAAGGAATTCAGTATCATATCTCATGTATACACTCATACAGCCCTAAAACACATCCAAACACTTAGCTTCTGCACACACATCTACCGGCATTTATAGTATTAGGGAGAAAGTTGAGAGCAGAAGGCCTCTGGAATTGATGTGGAACAAAGGAACAGTTATCATAGGATTATGAAGATGATGTCACTGCATAGAATCTCTGGGGGAGGGACACAGATCAGCTCAGAAGAACTGGAGAAAGGACCCTAATTCCTGCTGACCCTCTTCATTTTATCTCCCTGTCCAGCTAGTCAGGCTAGCTGCTGGCAGGAAGGGTTTGGTATTGTTATATACATGTGTATATATACGCTCCACTGCTGGCAAAATTCAGCGGCAGTAGGTGGGAGTTACACAAGCTATGCTGGGTAGATTCTCTAGCACCCGCTGACTTCATCACTCTGCTTTAATGCACTGTCTTCACTGAGCTGCACCAATCGAAACGCATTCCCATCGATGCAGTGCTGCTCCACTTGAGGAGATGGGTTTATTAAGTCGATTTCTGGATCAACTGAGCGTGTCTTTTCTGACCGCTGAGTCAATCCAGAAAAATTGATCTGGTGGTGGCGAATTTGCTGCCCTTTGTGTAGACATCCCCTAAATATACAAACACACATGCACACACTCGCAGAGCCAGACATCTTGATTTTGCCCTGGGATCGTTCTTGCTAATGGTTATTCTGAAATCGTCCCAGGATACTTGCAATGGGGGATTATTATTGTTTTGTTAGCGGATTAATTTCTATGGATGCTGTAATAGAAGATCTGATGCATTTGGTTTTCTCACAAAAGAAGGAAATTGTCTGTGACCTGAAATAGCACAGGTGAATGCTGTAAGAGAATCCCCCCATGCACACCTAGACCTCTGACTGCCCTGGCCTGAAATCCCACAGCCAGCCCCCTCTGTGGTAAGGTGCCTTGTTTTATGCTGGCTCTTTTAAGAACTTTGTACTGTGCCCAGCCAGTAGTGTAGAAATGATAGCAGAGGTGCAAAAGTCCCTTCTGATGATTAATATACCATGTGTACAAAGAAGCTCTGTGGTGAATGGAGGCCGGAGCCGGGATTAATTGCATACCTTGAAGTGGAAAGATTTATGTAAGGAAACAGACTTGGCAGGCTGCCCTATTAAAAGCTGTGTCTACCTGACAGAGTCTCCACACCTGTCGTGCTCCAGCAGCAAAATATTATTTAATAACATTTGAAGGGAGATTTTAATAGCAAGGCTTTCCCCTACACCTATCCCCACTCCCACTGCCACCCCCATCCTCGTCCGCTGTACTATGTCAAAGCTTACGTTTATTTTTCGGTTTCTTTGTAGATTTCTTTGCGTGTGCCTTTGAGATGAGTCAGCAGGCTTCATCAAAGAAGTTTTGATAACTTTGGAGGTATCCACCCACTCAGCTGGAGGTCAGGTCTCTGACTGCCTGCTATATGGAAACTGCTACATGGCATAAAACTGGTGTATGTAACATTTTGAACATAGTTGTTATAGAAATGTAGGCTATTTTCAAAGCCACCAAAGGGAGTTAGACACCCAGATCCCATTAACTGCATGTCCAAATCCCCATAAGTCTTTGAAAATCCAACACAACCCTGTAAGAAGGCTCCTGCCAGGAACATTGTCATCACTGTGGCAGAGGTTGATTGGCTAACACAGCTACCTTGCTTATGGAAATATTATCGTTAGAGGCGTGTTGTGCATGGAGTCAATGTAATTGAAGAGTCTGGAGGCAAGCTGGGAAAAAAATAACAACTGAGTTTATTAAAAGATGAAAGAGTCTGAACTTAATTGAAACTGCATGAGCAGGCAAGAGCTCTCTCCTGTGTTGCCTGACTCCACCCACGAAATCACACAAACCAGGATTTAGGGTGCCAGTATTCTGTCATCAGTAAGAATTCACGCCAAAACACTAGCTGAGCATAACCTGAGGACATGACAGTGCTGCTAGTTGTCTGGGAGAAAAATAGCCACCCACAAAGACTTGTTTATTGTCCCTGGCCTTCTACAAGCATGTGTTGGAGTGAGGAGACTAAGGAACTTCCCCCACATACAAACACAGAATTGGTTGGGATCCTTGATTCACCCTAGTACCATCCCACAGGACTCTCTGGCCACTGGTAGGGAATTAGGCTGTGCCATACCAAAGGGGGTGGTAGATCCTGCACTCTCCTGCCCTGGGATCCCGAGGAGGCTCTGCTCTCTCTGTATTCAAGTCTGTGCTATCCTGCCACAATCTAGTGCTTTTTGTGGGTGTTATTTACAAAACAAGTTGGTAGCTTCTGTCAGGAAGCCATCATTGGAGGTGTCAACCCAGGTACCTTTCTGTGACTTATACACAGGCTAGATATGCTTAGCGGGATATAGTACCTGCAGGTAGCTGTACGGGTTGATTTTTACGGTCCCTCATCTCTTTGTCCCTTTAGGTAAATTGGCACGGTTAGTAGTAGGTTTAAAGCACCATACCAGAGGATGCATTAGCACAGCCAGTCTTGTTCAACATGGTGATAGAATTGGCAAGGTGAGGGATGGATGTTTGAAGAGCATTCTGCAAAAAGTGTGAGAGGAAACTTGCCCTTTGTCCTTGTCACATACATACACATCTCCCTACTGGTCTCCTTTACAACCCTCCCCATCTGTTTTGGGCTCAGTTCAGCTTCCTTAGCCTGCATAACAGGTGAATGGGATTAGCTTGAGAGGAAGTCAAGCAGGATTTGGCCCTACACATGTGATACACGTTATATGAGACAGATTGTTGATCACTGCTTAATGTTCAAGAAGAAAGGCATGTCACATTTCACATTGAATTTGAATTTTGTTTTCTTCCAGCTTCTCCCCCATTTCCTATCCACCTCTCCTCCTTTTTGCACTTTTTGAGATTTCCAGCTTGCTATGTTTGTTGTGTCTTTCTTAAATTATGGTTGGACTATCAATAGACTATGGATCTCAGTGTACATTCTGGAAACAGGACAGGCAGTGTCTATGCAGAGCAAATGTCTCTTTACAGGAGCACTTTGTGGAGTGCATCTACTGGTACTGCAGGGCTCTGCAAGGCCACCTATAATTATCACTCCCTTAGAGAATTCCTTTAGCCACCTCAAGGAGTCATTTTTATCTCATAAAGGGCCTAATTGGAAGCCCAGTGACTTCAGTGGGAGTGGGATCTAGCCCGACAGCCCTTGAAAGACTCTTGGGTTGTTTGAGAAAGAGAAATAAATAATAGTTCTGTTTTGCCCTCGACATGGAAAAAGTTCCGCACGTGTACGTACACCACAATGTGCAGCTGTCAATCCTGCTTTCACTCACAGTCGTAAAATAGGTTAACAGTAAGGGCAAAGGGTGATTTCTGCAGTATGGCTTAGCGAATCGGGCACTGAACTGGGACTCTCCAGGGTTCTAGACCTATGTCTGCCCCACAGACCTGCTCTGTGACTTTGGCAAGTCATTTCAGGTACATCATCACTGCAGAGTTAACTTGGCTGATTGACACCTAGGTGAGATCAAAGGTAGCGTAACTTCACTGGTGCTCTACTGGCCCTCTCGGTGTTGCTATAAGTTCTCAAGGCATGGCTTCTGAGTCTTGCCCCATAGTCTTTGGAACAACTTGTCTGTATTTCTGGGCACACGGGAATTGTGGGAAGGTATTGGAGAACTAATGGCACTCATGTGATTTAGCCTGTTTCTTCACTGTGCAAAATTGGCAACGCTGATGGTGAAGAGTTACAAAGGGATCTCACTAAACTGGGTGACTGGACAACAAAATGGTTAGTGAAATTCATAGTTGATAATTGCAAAGTAATGCACTTGCGAAAATGTAGGGGCAGCTATAAACAAAAACGGATGGGGTCTTAGTCAGCTGTTTAACACTCAAAATAGAGAAGTTGGACTCATCATGGATAGTTCACTGAAGACATCTTTTCAATATACAGCAGTGGTCAAAAACTAATGTTAGGAGCCATTAAGAAAGGAAGAAATAATAAGAAAGGAAATATAATGGCACTGTAAAAAGGCATGGTGCACCCACACCTTGAACATTGCATGTAGTTTTGGTTGCCATATCTCAAAAAAAGATATATTAGAACTGGGAAAAATACAGTCAAAGGCAACAAAAAAAATTCAGGAATATGGAACAACTTCCATCTGAGGAGAGATTAAAAAGACTGGGGCTGTTCAGTTTAAAAAAGAGATGATTAAGGGAGGATATGATAGAAGTTTATGAAATCATAAATGGTGTAAAGAAAATGAAAAGGGAAGTGTTACACCCATTCACATAACACAAGAACCAACAATCCCCCAATGGAATAAATAGGCAGGAGGTTTAAAACAAACAAAAGAAGTATTTCTTCACACAACACACAGTCAACCTGTGGAACTCATTGCCAGGGGATGTTGTGAAGGCCAAAACTATAACTGGATTAAAAAAAAGAATAGATACGTTCATGGAGAATGGGTCCATCAGTGACTATAGACAAGTATGGGGACTCAGCCCCATCCTCCCCAAACCTCTGACTGACAGAAGCTAGGACTGGTTAACAGTGGATGGATCACTCAATAAATTGCCCTGTTCTGATCATTGCTTCTAGAAGTATCTGGCATCCACCACTGTCCGAGATAGGACAGCAACTGAGGATCTGGGTCTGTGTTAATTGTAAAATACCAACACACACAGAGCAGTCCACACCTCAGTGTATGGAATATTGACTGTGAACAAATGTATGCCACGGTTCAAAATGCTCTTACCATCAAGGGTAAACACTAGCCATTCAAATTAGAGACAAATATTTGAGGATGATAAAGAACCAGTTCAGAAATGACAGTGTGTTCATGCATTAGGGCAGTGCTTTTTATTAATTTGGATATTAATTGGATTTTGTTTGCTAATTTGCATACTTATGAATGAGGTACAAGCCTGACAAGAACTCCATTGGCAAACAATGCCAGCACATAAAACTTCATTTCTTATATGAGACAAAGCATTTCAGTGATTATAAGCAAATGAGAGGGAGTGGAGAAGGAGGGAAGACGTTTATAGAGGCCAGAGTGTAAAACTGCTCTTCTACCTGTGTAGCAAAATCTCTTCAGCCAGTAGCAGCAAAAGTGTCACTCCCATTAAAACAATCCCATAACTTGATCTGTATTGAAAACGTTTGCAAAGTTTCACAAGCTCCTCTGGTGCTGTGATTGGATACCTGAACCACTGTGATAACCAGGCAAATCCCAATCAGGTTGCCTGTCTGTTTAAAGGAGAATTTCAAAAAATGACAATAAGCTAAAGCCATACAAAAGAAAAATTTGCTTTGCACAGAGATGTAAACTTTGGCCCTGTTAACGCTACCGTTGAAAATGTGTTAGACAAAAACTACGTTTTACATCAACAAACCTTGTTTAAATACAAGTGTTGCTCACATATTCTGGCATGCTTTCCCTGATCCATGTAGGCAGAGAATTATTATTACTTTTGAAAACCATGATATAGAACTGCTCTGTAAGTAAGGATCGTTGTTTTCCATTTTTAGCAATGTTTACCAAAAAAGATTCCAAGTTGTATAAAGCTGATTTATTTTGTTATTTGTTGTTTTGGTTTGGTTTGGGTTTTTTTATTGGGGTTTTTTTTGGGGGGGAGGGGAGGAGAGGCAGTTACTGGGGTTTTTTTACCTGAGTTTTGGACCATTCAAATATATGAAAATACTGATTATGTTTAAAAAAAAATCCAAAACATTACATAGGTAGATAGCTAATATTAAATTAGTCTAAGTGTAAATGCAAGGCTGTCTGTTAAAGGAAGGCATGAGTATGTGCATGCATGTGTACTTAGCCTAAACTGACCCTTCCCACAGAATGGTTTGGTTCTAATGAATTAGTATTTTCCAGCCAAAAAAAGTCATTAAAAAATTCCTAACTAACTCTATTTACAGTCCAAACAGACAAGACAAAGTGTGGGAGGGAAAACAGAAGCACAAAGAGGTAGCATGATTTGCCCACAGTCACACAGGAGAACTAAGACTAGAATCTACCTCTATCACAGCGCACTCCCGTACCCTATCTGGATCATGCCCTGTATTATCTGGTTAGGATTGCTCTAATAGGGAAGAATTGGCTGATTATAAATCCTGTTATATTTATTTTAGCAGTTCTTTCCCTCTTGAGAGTACAGGCACTAGGGAAGAGACCACTATATTACTAACTATGAGTTAGTCTTCACTGACGGTGGCAAAATTGCCACTGTCAGATTGACCTTTCCGATCGACTGACCAGGTCTATGAAGACCTGCTTGGTCGATCCGGAAGGCTATCTATTAAGACCACCCCAGCAACTGGAGTAGCACTGAGTTGAGGGGAGGCCCCTCCCTTTGACTCAGCACAGTGGACATGTTGGGCATAGGGCAGTCAAACTGAGATACTCGTATTATTTTAAGAAACTTGTGTATCTCTGTTTGATAGTTGCTGAAAATGGCAGGCAGTATAGACCTGCCCTCAATTGCAATAATGCCGAAAAAGTCACTAGCACATCAGGACCTCATTGTGTTAAGTACTGTACTAAAGCAGAACAAAAACTTTCTGTACTCATTTTCTATTGTGAACTTTGCCCATACCATCAGCCTCTCTGTACTATAAGAACTACCATGTTGGGGGTACCAAGTTACAGTCTGGCATAATTCCTGGAACATTTGAAACACAGCCCCATCTTGTAATACAGACAAGACCTAACAGTGTTATAACTGTGTCCACAAACTATGCCAAGTTGGATAGGTCCTATTATGGAACAATATCTTTACTGCGTGGAAAGACAACTCTGTAGTAATTAGGTCCCCCAGCACTGGTATTCTCGCAGTGTACATGGACCAGTGGTTGAAACAAGGGACAGCAACAGCTGTTTTACTCTTGCGATTTGCTGATGAGTTAGGACAGGAAGTTATTAATAAAAAACCATGCTTGACAAATCATACTATGCACTAACTCACAGGTAATCCCCACCGTTGGTCCTACCTGAGCCCCTATTCTAACCAGGGAAAGGATTACCTAACAAAATCCCATAAAATTTTTAGCTACCTGTCTTTAACCTGATAATCCAGTTTTCTTCCTAGCTAGAGACTGAACTGAGTCCTGATTAGAATTGGGAAATTTGCACCTTTGTCACTACATGAGTGTGGATGTAGAAAAGCAAACCCCTAATTTAGAAATGCTGAACTAGTGCAAATTGGAGCTTGTGCTAGTGCAACATACCACAAATAACGACATCAGTGCAAATTCTAATCTAGAATCTCGGGAAGCCCTACATTAATAATGACCAGATGATTTCTACTCAACCGTCTTTGCTCCATTACCCTTATCAGATTCAAAACCAAAGAAAGCCATTCTGTGATATCTCTTCTTTCTATCTCCCTGATATTTTATGGCTATTAGTACAGTAGGGGCCCAATCTTAGTTAAGACCTCTAGGCAGGAATGTAATACAATTAATACATGATCATCATAAGCTCTTCATCTATTGTTCTACGTCTCTCCAGTGCCTAGCACAAGTAGGGTCCCCGCGCTTTACTGTAACACAAATAATCACAATCATTTCAATGGGACACTGAACACTGTAATAGTGCTATGAAGAATTTACACGTGCCAGTCTCACTTATAATAAATTGCCTTTTCTATGCAGGGATCTTTAAGCATTTTAATAAAGTTCATGATGAGAACACAATTCCCGGTAGCTCAAACTGTGCTGTTACTGGTTCTCTGCCACATTATCCAAAGACAATATTTTTTGCCCTGTGGAACGGACTTCAAAGGCGCTATTGATACCTCCCTATTTCAATATGAAAAGAACAAGAGACCTGTTCTCCAGACACCCTGAATGAATCCTGGTTTATTTCATGTGATAATCTCAGCATGAGGTTTTAAAAGGGGAAAGGCAAAGGGAGCAAGGGCTTCTAAAGGTTTATCGCAAACTGCCTCGTGCATTTGTTGCAGGAATAGTTGATTGATGGTCACCATTAATCACTGACCAAAGGGGCTGGAGGTAACTCAGAAGCCCCAGGGGGCCTGAGGGAACAGAGCGAGGGTGCCAGGACGCAAGCCAGGACCCAATCAGAAGCAATTCTGAACCTTAGCTGACAGAGAGACACGTGGCTACCACATCTGCTCTCTGCTGGAAGCTCTGAGACATAGGTATATTTTTCATAGGGCTTTTTCTTTTTCTTTCTTTCTTTCTTTCTTTCTTTTTTTTTTCTTTCTTTCTTTCTTCAGGGCTGGGGTGGTATTATTAATTCATATATCACTTCACTCTTTATGCCATATACATGATTCCCTCCAATGTAAATGATAGATGGATAGACAAATATAAGCCGCCTTCTCTTGCCTTTGGAAAGTCACTATAGACATCCGGTGATTTTAAATCTGGGACTGTCTGTGGTGGTGATTATTTTGTTTGGTTTTATCTTTCAGCATTAAGGCAATTAAAAGTCATTTAGTTTCACGAATGAAATCAACTTACGTTTTTATGGGAACAATAAGGGCAACAAAAGCCACAAAAGTGAGGTCAGGTGACATGTCTGGGTGAGCAGTGGTCCAATGTGGAAATTGGAATATAAGCATGAATATTTTATCTCTTTCTTTAGGCTTTAACCCACTTGTTCCATTTTCTGACTCAGCCCAGTGCTGAGATTCCTGGGGACATTAAGGCCCCTTGAAATCTCCGCCATTGCAAACCCCTGTATGCAAAATGGGCGAATCAATATACAACAGAGTTTACCCCAGCACAATATAATTCGGTATGGTACAGAAGCAAACCCTCGTTTAAGCTGGGGGGACTCATCTATATCAGAGGTTAGCATTGCATTTTGCCCTGTGGAACGGGTAGCAACATCGATGCAAATATCTCTAATGAAAACAGGACCAGGGCTCACTGAATTACATTTGAATCCTGATATTCCTTTTACTTACACCTCTGTAAACCAGAATTGATATTGCTGTAGTCAATAGTTACACTGGTGTAAGGCCAGAACCCCAATTGATGCAAATGGCCCCACATCCAGAGCAGGTGGAAGGTCTGAGGCTTCCCCACAGCAGCGCAGGCTCCCTGGTAACTCTTACCACTGAGCCCAGATACGGCTTCTGGCCTGGCCAGGGGGCAGGGCTTCAGGGGGAAGTGGAGGAGCAAGGGGACGAGCCACTATGAGAGGTAGGACATCATGCCCCCTCCCCACACATCTCTACCAAAGTTACGGTGCTTCTGCCCCCTCCCACGACCTTCCGCACTCCTTTATATTCCCCTTCTAAGCCCAGTTCAGCAGTTCTTCACTATCCAGCAAAGCACTTAAGCATGCCTGTAAGGCCCATTGACTGCAATGTCTCCTTGGCCAAGAAGCAGGAACAGACAGCCTAAAGTTAGCCATCTTACACCATTCAAGGATTTCTCTAGTCAAGGGGAATCATCAACATCCTGCTTAAGAAAGCATTCCAGCTGTTTAATGTGGCTTAAGCAATCAGCCAGGCTGGGATCCAAGACTGTGTCGACACTGGCAAGTTAGGTCGACTTAAGAAAATCCTTAAGTCGACCTAATGAAAGCTTAGGTCGTCTTAGTAAGGCCTGCCGATTAGGTTGAACTAACCCTCCTTAGGTCAACCTAACCCTCCTTTAGGTCGACCTAAGCCCAGTGTGGACACATAAGTCCATTTTCTTAGGTCAACCTAAGGGAAGTTAGGTCGAATTAATAAGTCCCGGTTAAGGGAAAGCACTTTGTTAAGTCGACCTAATAAGGTCGATTTAAATTCGACCTTATTAAGTTAACTTAACAGAGTTGACTTATCTTTTTAGATAGGGTCTGGCCTATGGCTTTTTATGCCACCTCACTTGGCAACCCTTTCCCATGACCCTTCTTTCCCTGGATTCAAGGTACTAAGAGTCCTGTGCACTAACAGTCTTCTGAGCAGACCTTGGTCCTTTTACTAAATGTTTTGCACAGTACAATGAGAAGAGAGGTTTAATTTCAAAAAGTTAATATCCTGAAGCTGTGCCTTTTAAATTGTTACATATCAGATGATTGTGTTACCTTTCCAGATCTTACAGCTATACTGTCAGCGTAATGGGATTTGAGCATAATGTGACTGCCAGGGGGAAAGAAATGGCAATGCAGTTGTGGAATATATTTTCCCTTTGTTACTAAGTGAATGTAGTGCTTGTGAAAGGTGTGGGTTTGACATCCATGAGTTCTCCATTTATCCACAGAATAGGTACAGCACCAGATAACAATAAAGCAATGTTCCTTTGAACTATCATTCCAATATTCCACATTATCGGCATGATCCAAAGCACTCTGAAATCTAAGAGAATGTGGACTTTAATGAGCTTTAATTCAGGTCCCTATGGGTGCATCTACACTTAGAAATTAAGTCGATTTAAGCTTGCTTAAGTCGACTTAATTTAATCTGCGTCCACACTACATTTCCCTTAAGTCGACTTAAGCAGCTGCTTAAGTCGACTTAAGGAAAATTAAATTCAGCTTTCTTAAACCTCCTTTTAAGTCAACTTTTCTTTAGCTTTTCTTTAGCTTCCCACTGCCCTCCCTGCCAGGGTGGCTGGCACAGCCACAGCCTGGCTTGCCCCCCCACAGGGCAGGACAGAGCCCTGCCCTCCCTGCTGCTATGCCCTGCCAGGGTCCCTGTCAGGCTCAGCCCCCATTGTATCAAGGTACAATGGGGCAAAGGCTGAGCCCCCTGGCACTTGGCAAGGGGTGCCCCCCCTGTCACCGTGGACCTATCCCAGGTCCACCAAGCCCCTACAAGCCAACCTAGGCATCCATTGTGGACGCTCTAGGTCGATTTGGCAGGGTCCCCTCTAAGTCAACTTAATTTTTGAGTGGGGACTTAGCTAAGTCGACTTAAATTAACAAATGTAGACATAGCCTATAATTTGTAGAGACCAGCTCTAGGCCGGAAGGGTGGGTCACTCTCCATGCCCATTCAATCCATGAAGACTGTTTTTGATGGTGATTATTTCATGGCAATTATGCCCAGTAGTAAATGGACATCTGGAACAATCCATTCGTTTGCTAAGTACTTTATCCTTTTAAGAGGAAGCCGCTGTGACATCCATTATTAGGGGGAAAAAATGACGTCTTTATAATGCAGTCTGATCTGGTCAAAGCAGGTTCCAATCTAAGAGGGATTTACCTGATTCTTATCCCGAGCATGTGTAAAAATTAGTTTCAGAGCATGTAAAAGACCTTGTGTTGGATCCTGATCCAGAAAGGAGATCAAACTGTCTTCTAGAGGTCATCTTTTCAGTCTTGTTTTC
Source organism: Pelusios castaneus (assembly GCA_007922175.1). Lineage (NCBI taxonomy): Eukaryota > Metazoa > Chordata > Testudines > Pelomedusidae > Pelusios > Pelusios castaneus. The sequence continues at coordinate 12,392,546 of ML685792.1, read as the reverse complement.
TTTGTATCTTTGGGATAGTAGTCCTACCTTTTGATAGCTGTATGTCAAACTGAAATCAATAGGGATGGAAGGAATTGGGGTGCGATGGGCAGCCACTGAGCATAAGGGAGTAAGGCACAATTCTTGGGCATAACCTCAGCTTTAATAAGGATTCTTTTGCCATTCTGGATGCATGTTTCACCTGTTAACATCACTGTAAAACAGTTTTGTATTTACTTTGTGTACAGAAAAGATAAAATCAACATTTATATGCAAACATGAGTAACCAAGTTACTTCAAAATCCTGCTATTTCACTCTTTGAAAAAGAACCAGAGTTATTGTGTAACCTGTACTATCTAAAAAGAGGGAATTTTGTGAATCTTATTTTGATTGTAAGTGCCTAAATTCCGTTCTGATTCTGTATCTCTTGGGCACCCAAACTGAGATTATAAACTCCATGAGGCAAGGAACATTTGGTATATAAACAGTAAGAATGGACAGATATATATGCTGAAGAAAAAAACTAGTCCAACTCTTCAGCTAGGCCAGATCAGAAGAGTTGTATTGGATGTATGCCAATGTACACCAGCTGAAGAACTGGACCGATGTGCTTGTTTATGTGCCATTAAGAAAAAACAGCACAAAATGCACTTAAGATGAGTTGGAGATTTTTAAGTACTCTGAAGAAGGATCAATGAGGTATCTGATGAGATCTTGAAGTTGTAACATTCATTTTGTGTATAGCCCTAGCATTCAGTTTTATAAATAGTAAGATTAATGTCATTGAAATAATAGGACACTCATATGTGTTTCTGTACCCCAATATAAATAATATTATATATAAATACCACATGTTATAAGAATCCCCAAAATGCTTTTGAAAAACTATACATGGGGACTGTGTTATTCATGACTGAAGTTCAGACACTTTTTGGGGTGAAAGTAACACCACCAGTAAGGGCAATTCCAAAGTCGATAATTTTTTTTTACTGTCTTTAAAGCTGTGTAATTGATCTTGGTATTTGAGATGGCCTACCCTCTGTCCAAGTAGATATCTGCAGGCATCTGGCACCAGTCACTTATGGATAGGTGGTCGCCTAGGGCTGCAAAGTGTTTAGTGACTCTTTATTGCCTAAATAACTGCAGAGTGCTGTAGGGCAGCATGTTTCTCAGTTCACCTGGGGTGGTGAAAACTCTTCTTCTGGGAGTGTTTGTGATAAAAAAGTGCTGTGTCTCTCCATGGAACAAGTTCCAAAGGGGTAGCCATGTCAGTCTAGTTCAGCAAAACAAACAAGTTTAGTGGCACTTTTAAAGACTGACAAACAAATAAACAAACAATTTTTTTTAGTCTTTAAAACTGCCACTGGGCTCCTTGTTTGTTCTCCATGGAACAACTCTCTCTCAGCACTAGAGGAACTAGTATCCATTGTCATTATTCTTATAGCAGGAGCAGTAGCTGCTATGGGCAAAGCACTGTGAGGCAGAAATACGGCCCATAATTCTACAGCAGACGACAGGGATCTGCACAAGAAGTAGAGAGAGGTATTGGAGAGAATCAAAGAACAGAGAGATAGAAAACAAAAAGGGGTAAACAAGCAAATAGACATTAAAGGAAACACAACAGGGACGACTCAAGGTGTCTTACTGCTGTAGCCAGCCCTTTAAATGTCTACCCAGTTTGCAATCACTTGCTCAAACAGCTGCTGAATGCTTTACAACTCTAGACTGTAGGGGACTCTAGCCATGGTCCATACGTGTTCATGACAACCTACTTCCCAGGGATTAGTTTTGCACCTGCCTGATTGTCACCCCAAAGAGAAGGCTTCTGCCAGCATTTACAATAAACAAACTTGGGCTATGCTTTGGGGCCAGATTTGCACAACTCGTCTACAGCCAACATCTCCCACTGTTCCCATTGGGACCTGCAAGGTCTGAGTACATTTGAAAATCCAGCTCCTTATTTAGGTGCCTGAATGGAAGCTGTTGAAAATCCAGGCTAATGTGCCTACATTGAGATGTAGAACAGTTATGTTCTGGGATGAGTGCTTTGAATTTATTATGGTCCCCAAGTTAGTTCTGACCTCTTGCCAGGAAAAAAAGTTGGGAAACGGCTGCCCTAGGGGCATTGGAAAGTGCTCCATTGCCTGTCACTGAGACTGCAGGTAGCAACAGCGCAGGGCATATTTGCAAACACACACACTCAGAGCTTTGTTATTATGTCCCTGACTGGTTCTCCCTGTACTTCCCTCCGTCTCCTCCCTTCCCATGTGTATTTGTTCCTCTCTTTCTATCCCTGTTTGCCTAAATGACAGGTGGGGGCAAAAAAAGGCAAATCCCCCACCCTTCTCCTCGCACCACCCCTGCCTCTCTCCTCCCCGTCCCATTCTCCCTGCCTTTCTCTATAGAGTTTATTTACCAGAGGCGGGGCAGAATAATGGGGAACCCACAATGAGGATAATGAGGTGCAAAAGGCCACAACAATGGCTTCCACAAAAGGCTGCATTGTGCTACACTGAAGGGGGAGGTAGAGCTGAAAGAAAGGGTAGAGGAGTGAAGGGGGGGCACTTTGATCCATTTTGAAAAAGAGAACTGGGGTCGGGGGGGGGGGTAGAGGAGAGAAGGAAGAGGGAACAGGGGGGAGGGAATGACAACAAAAAACAACAAAACCTCTCCCAGCTGGGACACAAGTCAGGATTTTCCCTTTATTTAGATGGATAAGAGCCATGCACAATGAGTATGCTGCCCCACTTCTATTGTTCCTCAGCTTGCTCGGAACCCTTTTAAATACTCCTCCCCCTCTATAGAGTCTCTTCCCTCCTCCCCTGCTTTTTCTCTCTTACTTTCGCCTCCCTCTTTCCCCCTCCCTTCCCCTCTCTCTTGATTTGTGAAACGAAAAGAGAGAAAGGGGGATGATTTGGGGGCAAAGGGTGATATACGACGTGAAATAAATTTAAAGGTGTGGGGGAGGAGAAGATGGAAGGCATCAATGGCCAAAAATGGGATCTCACAGGCTGGGAGCCAATAAAAGAGACCCCCCCTGTGTACATATGAGCCATGGCTGCTATTGTGGAGCCCTTCAGAAAAGGCCTGCGATTTCATTGTGATCAGAAGGGCTTTTCTTTTCGGCACAGAAAACCAACAGCTCATGTCTGGTGGTGGTGGTTGTTTTTAAATATATTCCTATAAGCGTGTGTGTATGTGTGAGCGAGCCCTGTAAGGTTATTTATAAGGGAAGCTGGGAATGGAGGCAGGTGTTATGCATGCAAATAGGGAAAGAAAGAAGGTAGAAAGACAGAAAGGAAAACGGGGTCCTCATGGAAGTATGAGCATCTGACCTACTGCCAGTCAAGAGGGAAATATAAACCTAGGGGACAAAAGCAATAGGACAAATTGTTTTCTAGGCAGTGAATCTGATCCAAAGACCACTTGACTTAAGTCAGTGACAATAAGAATCTTCTAAGCTCTGGATCTAGCCACAAGCATCTGTTTGAAAAAAAAGAAATATGCATGTCACGTAAAAATGTTATTGGCAAATTAAAAACACAAGTGTTTACTAACAACAGAGAAATGATATATTTATTGCTGTTATGCAAGCTGCCATTCCCAGGACCTTGGAAAGTGTTTTATTTGATGCAATGAGCCATTCATGGAGAATTTTAATGAAATTTAATTGTTCTAGCCCAGCTGTGTATGTACTTATCTTGTGTCCTGGAGTTGTGTGACGGCTAGTTGGAAAGATGCTATTTGTATTCTGTTGTTTGTTAAAACATATGAAAATACAAATTAGAAAGGAAAAGCTCTTAGCCTGCATTGTGCAAGCCTTCGTGTGACCAGATTAACTCTTTTGCAGTCTTGGTACTGAGAGCATGTGCAATCTGGAAGAGTGGCACATTGTTAGAGCCCCAATCCCACACTGATCTAAATCAGAGAGAGCCAAGTATCTCAGCACCTTGGAGGATTAGTCCCTGCCCTAATGAACCCACAGTCTAAATACATCAGACAAAAGGGTGGGAAGGAAAATGCGGATGAGATGACTCACCCCATGTCAACCTCAGTGTTGCCAGGTCTTGGAAAAGAACAGGAACTATATAACATTATCAATTTTCCTTTTTTTTTTTTAAGGTAAATTTCCAGACCTCTTTGTTAAGGACAAAGACTTGAAAACATGAATCCTGGTGAGTCAAAATCCAAAAGTCAAAGAAAAGAAACCCCAAACTTATTACTTGTGAAAGCCCAAGTCAGCTGACACAAGCCAACCACAGGTGTCTCATTGCAGTGTAGACCTACGCTAAATCTGATCATTTTAAATCAATTTCATAATTTTCAGGGGCTGAGTCATGGTTTCTCAGCAGTCAGGATTGGTGATACTACAGTGGGTCAATGGTAAAGCTAGGGAGAAAATGCAAGTTCTTGACTCCTTGTTCATTGCCCTGTCCACCAAACCACAAGCACATTTATTCTAACCTGCGGTTCTTAGAAGGGCAGTTCACAACCACTGTGACAGGACACATTACTGTGTCTCCACACAGCAGCAAGTGTGTCATGGAGAGCCAGGGATATGGCTGGACTTGACCTGAGGGCTGGGCTGGTGCGTCCCTTACAGTTTCAACACGCCACCAAGCACATCGCAACCCACAAAAGGTTGAGAACCACTGAGTCCACACCATGAATGGTGATAAGTGAACAGTTTGTGTGGGCAAGCCACAGGGTGAAAATGGTCTTTCCAAGATACTAAGCGAATCCTTACAAGTAACAAATCCATTTGAGGAAAATGAGGTTCTGACATTGAATGATTTACAAACAGAAAAGAATAAGAAAATATTCACTGGGTAGTTTATTCTAAGTGAATAATTCAACTAGCTCCAGTAAAGAAAGAATCTCCATAAAAGTCCATAGCCCAGTTCATAATGCATTAATTTAAAATTGACATGATGTTTGTGATGCAAACTGAAGATGAAGACGTTCAAGAAAATGTTATTGTTAAAACTGAAACATCATTCTCAGCTAGTAGTGTTCTTATTAAACCAGAACCAGTCACATGAAATAGGCATAAATTAGGGAATTAATGGATTGTGTCGGGCCGTAACTTTAAAACCCCAGGCTTGTAACTGTTTGCAATGATACAACCTTCATGACACGTTACCTAGACAGGAGTGGCTCAAGGAATAGATAATTATAGAGGGTGTCTTTGCCTCTTTGGTCTGATCAGTTAGCCAAAATTTAGAGCCTTGCAAAGTTATTTCCTTAGAATGAAATATCAGCTCTGTGAGTCAGGTATATTCTTTGGTGCAATCCTCTTTACTTACATAGAATATTCCCAATGACCTGCTTCCCAGAACACAGTAGAAGCAAACAGTAGACGGTTTCTTTGCTGAAAAATCTGCAAGTCTGCCATTCCAGAGACCTCTGAGCCTAAGGGTACGTCTACACTACAATTAAAAAACCTGCAGCTGGCCTGTGCCAGCTGACTCAGGCTTCAGGGCTATTTCATTATAGTGTGGATGTCCAGGATCAGGCTGGAGTCCAGGTTCTAGCATCCTGCAAGGTGGAAAGGTCCCTGAGCTCAAGCTGCTGCCTGAGCCAGCACATCTACACTGCAACAGCCCCACAGCTCAAAACCCCACAAGCCCAAGTCAGCTGACACAAGCCAACCACAGGTGTCTCATTGCAGTGTAGACCTACGCTAAGCAGCCCTGTTCTTCTGCTTCCTCTCAGGGTCGCTCTCACAATGCCTTCTCGTGGCTTTCTCCGCTAGCCCACGCAGCCTGAAGCTGATGTCTGTCCCCTTACATTCACTCTCAAGGAAATCCCTCAGTCTCTACACAGGTTAGGTCTGACCGGCCATATGCCCCAGGTGATAGTCTGGCAGCTCCCAACTGGTCTTATTACATCCTGGGGTTTAACTGCCTCTTCTGCTGAACCTGAAAGAGTGCTTCACACATTCACTGGTCTTACCAAGGTCTGTAATTGTTTTCAGATCCGACACTCACCTGCTTAAAGCCACTAACATTTTTCATTTCAACAGATGGAGCCAAATTCAGCTTCCACCAGATCTGAACTTGGCCCATACATTTTTTTCACCAAGAGATCACTATGTGCAAGCCCAATCAATAGTGACTTTAAGTTGTTACCCTCAATGGCTTTGAAGCAGTGTATATATGTGAAATGAATTTTGTGGCCTCAGCGCAGTTCCCAGCAAATGGGCACCCACAATTTATGGATAAATATAAGTCTTCAGGCTTTAAGACTGACAGTCAGGCATTCTTCTTGAGCTCTGAAGACTCAATCCTACTCCTGCTCAAGTTAATAAAAAAGCTCCCCCTGATTTGAATGCTGCAGAACTGAGCACTACATTCAGATGAAAAATTAAAGGAGAGAAAATCCCTCACATAATTTAAATTATTTATTATTTAAAGTACTAGTAAGGCACATCACCACATAATGATATATATTTTCTAGTGGCAAAAAACAGCACCTTCCCTAGAAAATGATGCATTGAAACCCTCTGCAGCATCCAACCAGCTGTCCCAGGAGGATCCATGGCCCTATTCAGCAAAATACTGAAGCACATGCCTCACTTTAAGCATAGAGAGGCAAGGTGGATGAAGTAATATCTTTTATTGGACCAGCTTTTCCTGTTGGTGAGAGAGACAAGTTCTCACCAACAGACGTTGCTCCAATAAAAGATATTACCTCATCCACCTTGTCTCGCTAATCCTCGGGACCAAGACAGCTATAACTTCACTATAAGCATTTAACTAATTCTAATGAAATCAGTAGGCTCATAACAGGAGAAAGCCTCTAGTAGACTAAATTTTAATGCATTAAGTGGGACTGAGCTACAAATATTACTTTGATGTATGTTATTAATCTATGGACAATGCCTGGTTTTGTTTTAAATCATTTTGCCAAAGGGAATTTAAGTCCTTCGTAAAATCTTTAGGCAAGTTTTTCTCCGTGTATTTGTGCACGTGCGGATGAGCTAAACATAAAACCCCTTTCAGAAGATGTTAGATCCTTTAAACAATACAAAAAGTGATTAGACAACATTCTCTTGCCAAATTAATTCCTTTTAAAAAAAATAAAAATACTGATACTGTTTTATATTACGGGAATGCTAACATTTCATCTATGAATTGGCTAGTTTATGGCAGTGACTTTAAAGGAAAACCTCACCTGGGGGTTATAACCCTACATATTGCAAGGAAGGCCAAAGTTAAAAAGAAAGTACAATTTACTGTGCCCTATGATTGGATAATTATTATATTTATAACTTCCCTGAAGGAAATGAGAATCAGAAGGAGAAAGATATGAGGATGCAAGAATTCTGAGGTAGATGCCAGAGAAGGTCACTGCTTTTCTATACTTAAATAGTAGACAGTGTTTTGGAAAGTCATTCTTGCATCATGAGATGCCTTGGGCTCTGGGGGGTTTTCGCCTTCCTCTGTAGCACAGGGCATGGCTCACCTACCGGTGAATTCTCTGTATCTTAAAGTCCTTAAATCACGATTTAAGGAGGTAAATAACTCAGTCATAGGTTGGTGGCCTATTGCTGGAGTGGGTGGGTGAGGTCTTGAGGCCTGTATTTTGCAGGAGGTCAGACTAGATGATCGTACTGGTCCCTCCTGACCTTAAAGTCTATGAGTCTATGAGAACCAGAGTGTCTCTTCTTTCAGCACTTCGGACACATATGTGTTGTTTACTCCTGCTGCCTGACTCCATTCCTTCAAATACAAACATACTTAAGTTCCAAAGGGGTAGCCGTATTAGTCTAGTTCAGCAAAACACACAAGGAGTCCTTAAGTAAGTGTATAAATGGTTGGAGGATCAAAACATAGGATTCTTTTCTTCCATCTTTCTCCTTGTTCGCCCGGTTTCTGCCCTTCCTGTTCCAAACTACTGAAACAGCATTGAATGAGGTCACACTGGGGACATCCAAGTCAAAGAGGCATATCTCTATTCTTAGTCTTCTGGTTCACAGCTTTTGACACTGACACTTTTGACGCTTCCATTCCTCTTCTGGCTCCAGTGATTTTCTGCACTCCTGCTTCTCCTCCTTCTTCTTTACTGAATGCTCCTTCAGTGTCTTCTCTGGTGGCTCCTAATCTTCTTTTCCTATACCTGTTGGAGCTGACACTTCCTACAGCAACAGACTCTCCTGTAACATAATCCCAAAATGTAGGCATTTTTAACATCACCTGGGGGGAAAGTATAGATGGTGTTGGGGTGGGAGAGAATAACAAAGTTTAAAAAAAAAATTACAGACTTATTTTACATTTTGACAAAATATTTCACCCTGCATGCTAAGAAAAATTTGTTTAGATAGATTAGTCACTTTTTCCCAAATTTTGAAATTCCTAAATTAAAATTTCATTAAACTTTCAACATTCAAAATTTTTGACCATCTGCAATTAGAAAACTTTACAGGATTTTTTCATTTCAATTTAAAGCTTTTTTTTATACCTCCACACTGCAACAGAGTTCTTCTAACACAAATGCAATAGCAATAGGTGACATCATGAAAACTAGAAAGAGAAATTGTTTACGAAACAAAGTGAAAATGACCCATCTCATTTGACTGTTCAAGCTGAGTGAATTGCATAAAGTAAACAAAACATAACCACACAGAAAAATACATTAGGACACTTAATTTTTTTTCTCTTTAACACTTCAAGTTATTAGTCAACAAGTAGGGATATGTTTTTAAATATACAGTGATAAACCCCGATCCTGCAAGCAGATGTGTATGAATGTATGGATATCTGTATGAATGAACCTTTATGATTTATGTCTAAATGTCTTTATTAATAAGTCTTTATGGGTCCACCACTGAAGCATCAAGGGGGCAGCAGCATAGATCAGGCTGCAGGACAGACTCTGAATTGATTGTGATGAGGAGTGTGGTGGTAGCCATGGCTTTGTGCATGCAACACTACGGAGAGACTAGAGATAAACTGGGTTCTCAGCTCTACTGTAGGCTGGCTGGGTGACCTTAGGACTAATGTGATTTCTTTTTTCCCCATAAAGCCACCTCTAACTCAAATTCCCAATCTGCTTCATCCCAGTTACAAATTAAAAGTCACCTTCCTTTTGTGCTTTTTGCTTTAGGATCTAGAAGGTCCATCTCACTTTGGTAAGTCTGCTGTTGCCCAACAGCTGGTTATGATTTTCTTGACCGGCCCTTTTTTCCTTCTACAGCTGTACTAGGTCCCACTAATTGCTTCACTTCAGTAAGGGCTATATTTATTTATGCTGTGAGACTAGTGAGGTGGAAGAAAAGTGGTAATGGAGATAGGAGGTTATCCTACAGCTCCTGAGTGATGGTTGAGTCAATTTTATACATGAAGATACACATCTACAAGAAAAACAAGGCCCAGCTGGTACAGTATTGTCTGGTGAATTGCTCTAACTTCCCACAATCAGAGAATACCCAGCCTCCATACTGAGACAAATGCACTAACTTCTGGTGACCTTTTCCTATAGCCCTTATGTTGGCTAAGGATGGAAAACAACAGTTTTCCTTGTAGTGCTACCTCGTCAGACATGATAAAGGGGTAAAGCAGACCACTGGCCTCTGCCTAAGGGAAGAAATAGTGCTGGGTGCATTGTTGCTATGACAAAACTCTCAACATTTTCTCTCAAGTAGGGCTTGAACCTTTTCCTAGATGGGAACCCTATTACAAGTAATTTTGAAGAAATTCTTTATATCTGTTTTTATATATATAAGTACTGCTGGTCACTTGGGGGTATAAATAGCCCAAACCCTTAAACCCAGTGCTTTTTCTGTTTTTTAAAAAAATGGGAGGGGGGGGCTGCTGGTACTCATGTCTTGATAGTAAATTTGAAAAATGCCTCTCCCACCCCTCTTTTTCCAGGTGCCTGTACTCTATATCCCTGTGTACCATCACAAAAAAAGTACTGCTTAAACCCATTTAAAGAGATAGTAGTATCTTCCCAAAAAGCAATAAAAATTCACAGAGAAATATTTAAATGTAATTGAGCTAAGGGTCTGTTGAATGCAGTCTCAGCATACTCTGCAAGGAACTCTTTATCCACAGCACAGCTCTGGATAATATAAGCAACCTAAAATGAGCCATGGGCATACAGTGGCTCCAGGAACTTTCTTGGCTGGATTTTTTAGCTAGTTAATTTCTTTTTCACTATATTGTGTACTAGACTGTTAGGAATCATTTTTCCCATAGAGGTCATAATTTGTGGTCATGCTCATTCCTGTGGTAATGTAGTTTGGTGCAATGTTTCTATGTGTCATTACCATACCTACTCCTAAAATTTCCTTTTGTATTAGAGCTAGAATGGTGTAAATTACTAAGAAGAAAAAAAATCCCCCCAGTCTCTGCTAATACCAACAAAACCACTGGGAAAGTGCTCAAAATCAAATCCAAATAGATTTCATTTTGACAGTTGAAGGGAGTGGATGGCTGAGAGGACTGGTAACAAAATATAGTTCTAGTCTCCTGGCTGAAATCCAGCCCAGATAAGTAGTGGTTGTTAACCAACAATTCAACAGCTTGTGTAAAAAGAATGAAAACCTCAGGTCTGTTTATAGCATACCGCCATCCATGTTCTACAAGCTACTCCCTTAAACTGAAAGTTCTCAGCCCGCAGACAGTTAATTTTCTGGTGGCCATTTCTTAGAGGGTGGGGTTGTGGGCCAGGCAAGATGGTGTGTGGGATCTTGTATTGCTGCTTCCTGAGCTGTGCCTAGTCTGTAGGAGGTCTTCATGAGGTGTTATATTAATCAAAGTCATTGTAAATTGAAACCAACAATCTTCTCTGCAACAGACTCATTTGTAAACCAAATACTTACTGCTTTGCAATCTGATCAGGACACGAGGAGTATTATAAATCCCTCCTGTTCTGGAACTTTTCTGGACCATTTTCCCAATGTTTTTCCAGGAAAGCTCTATACTGAAAGTTTTTGTCAGAATCTAAGGCTCCTCTTGTGTGCTCCATTCCACTCTAAAAATCTGCTGCTCTGCAGAGGACTGCACTTAGTGCCTATCTGTTGTGGGGAGAAACCAGCTCATTGTTTGAAATGTTCTTTGGATGTTAAATCTTTGGAATAGCCTATATATCCTTTGCTTACAAAGTTATTGCTTTTGACTGGACATAGATGTAGTAGTTATGGATTTTTCTCCCCTAAAAGGCTTTTTGGAAGGAGGGAGGCAATGGAGCCTGACAGCAAGTTGCCCGTGATATGTTGTAGCAGAGCTCCAGAATTACAATGAAGTACAGTCTGTTGTGAAGGTATTTGTAACATTTAACAGGACTAATTTGCTTTGGGGAGCACAAACAAAGACTCTGGTTGAGCAACCCAAAAATGCCAAAGGAAAAGAACATGGGTGCAAATAGATCTTTTCAATCCAGGAAGCTCAAGCTGGGTCTGACACGGTCTTGCAATATGTTTCTGCTTCATTAAAAATGTCTGTGACATGTGAAATGCTGTAAGAGGGGATGGGAACTTTGAACAACTTTAATGTAATGAGAGAGGTAGAGGGGGGTACAGAAGACATTTCTATAAAAGCTACTACTCTAATTCACACTGAAAAGAAGGAACACTGAGACCAGAAGCAGAATGTACAACTGAATGTTCTGATATCCTATTCCCAGTGGCTAAGGCCAGGTCTACATACAGTTTTTGAACTAGTATAATTTTGTGGGTTATGGATGTGAATTGTTTTTACCAATGTAGTTATACCAGTACCGCTCCTAATGTGGACACAGTTGTATTGGTACAAAGGTGCCTTATACTAATATAGTTAATTTCCATTCTTGGGGTGTTAATATACTATACTGGTAAAACTGAGTCTAGATTACTACAGCTGTACCACTTTATTTGTACCAGTACATTTAAAGCAGCAAGCTATTTTTATGGACAGACTATGCCTACGCCTTTCTGGATTCCTCTGTTCAGTTCTCTTGCTTGAATCTGATTGCCTGGAAATTCAGTCTTTTGTGCTGGTGCTTCTCTTTTTTCCTTTGGTTAGAGCTGTAAGCACTGGGTGCCTGAAGTCTGGCATCTATATTCCTATTTAGAAACTGAAATAAAGGTGACCATCTTATCAGAGAGGCACAATGCCTACAATTCTCATGAGTCTATGAGAATTGAGGATGCCCATGGTGGTTATTTAGGTATCTAGTTTTAGGTCTTTTGCATTTCAAAATTTGAAGAAGCCCTAACCAAGAGAATTAAGTATTGGGACAGAGAATTGAACTTTTTTGAGGAATTGGGTTGCCAATGAATTATTATTAATTATTATTTGTATAAGAACCTACTCCTATGCCAGGACCTCGCTGTGCTAGATGTTGTACAAACATCCAGTCTCGTCTCTACATCACTGGATCTAGCCCAATCCAGATCAGTAGTGACCAAAAGTTCTTTCCATTTGAGTTTTGTCTGGGTCATTGTTGTTTCAAATGTTTTAGTGATCACAATTCTCTTTACAATGGACAAGTAAGCACAAAAGCACCCTACAGTTAACATTAACTAGGACACTGGACGGCAGTTTCAAGGGAAAAGCCAAATACTGAACTAAAAGGGAGACTGAATTACCCATAGAGAGGTCTCCTCCAGACTGGTGAGGGTAGGAGACTTTGTATTATTGCTGCTGTCGTTGGCACACTATCTCTGTAGATAAAAGGATTTGAGTCTCCAGTTCTCCCCTCACCTCCTTTCACTTACCACGTAGAACTTTCAGGGCTTGGTGGTGATCTTTGAGTGACTAGAGTGCTCTAGGCCCTAGAGTTCCAAAGACGTTTTAGTTGGCGGAAGTTGCTGCAAGTAGAGACTGAAATGTAGACTCAAGTGCAGCTGTATGTAGCTCCCATTGTCCAGTTTACATATACATTCCATGCACTGTTCTTTCGCCCTTTCTGGAACCATCAGAAACCAATGAATATATTTTGTTCTGTCTCCTATGAGTCATTAACTGATGACCCATGTTTTTTCACTGCCTACCTGAAAAGAGAGCAGATATAATGTATGGGACTGTTACATGCCGAGTCAGTATAAAGCTATAACAATAGAGTGAAATCATCTTAGTATTTTGCTGCTTTTATCATATTTCCTATGTGGTTCATGCATTTAAGTGCCTTAGATTTCATTTGAGATTAAAATGGATGGCAGAAATAAGACTTGGAGATGGCTTAATTTGGGTTGGTTGGTTGGATTTTTTAGTTTAGTATATTCTTTATATTTTCCCCCCTCCTCTCCCCCAAAAGCTTACAAATGAATAATTCCGTAAAATCTGTGTACTATCCATAATTCTTCCAGAATCAGTATCTGCTCTTTCTTCTGAAGCTGTTTTCTCAGCATGCTCCATTGGGAAATAAACTATATCCTCTTTTAATGATTCAAAGATTTGGAGGCTGGGAAGAAGAATCTTTTCTCAACTCCCTAAAACTTTCCATAAGCTGGCATCATTATATCTTTTTCCTCATCAATAGAAAGACTTATAACTAAGTTTGTTGAAGTAGCTTTCTCTGGATCTTCTTTATAGTAGCCAAACAGTCTCACTTCAAAATTCTGGCTTGTTCTTTCTGCTTTCATGTATGTTCAATATCATCTTCAAGATGATTCTGTTGGATCATCTGGAAAACTACATGGGGTGGTTCTTGAGTAGGTTCAATCATAGCTTACCCAAAAATTGCTGTTCCCACTTAGTAGTTATTGAAATATTGAGGACTGGCATAAAGTTGCCCACAGGCTCCATTTATAGTCCATGCTATTGAACATCTATAGACTGCTTAAATATTTCAACATTTTAGCATCTCATCATTTGCAGTTAATGAATGTTGTTGGAATTATTACAGTACATTCAGCTTTAATACAACTGCAGAATACCTTTGGAGATCTAGTGTTCTAGAAGTAAATAAGTGACTTAATACTAAATTAACTCCAATATAGCTGTTTGGTATACTCACTTTCATGGCTGCAGTATTATTTTCCTTCTTTAAACAGTATTAAAGTTGTCTAAAGCAGTTGGGCTCAGCCTTTTCCATGCTGGACCACTGCCAGGATCTAGCTGGGATTCACTTTCTATGTAAGTAATAGGAGGGTAGAATAGGGTGATTCCCCCAAAACCTTTCTTAGGGCTATTGCTTCAGGGCATTTACAGCAGGCACCCCTACATCAATTAGGCTTGGCTCTTTGAGGTAACTACAAAACCCAGAAATACAAGTATTTTTAAATGAAAGGGTGGAAGCTGTAAATCTACTGCCCCAAATCCCTATTCACAACCCCTCAGGTCTACCTCAAGTATTGGAGCTTCCTGGTTTCACGTCTACGACTAGTTTGCTGCTGACAAGTCCCAGGGTAAAATTTTCAAAAATGCTTTTGGGATACAGGTCTCCTTGTCTTTCCATAGGACTTAAGCTGCTACAAGACTAAAATGCTTTTGAAACTTTTATATTGGGGCCTGTTTGTTTCTAAAAGATGCTAAAGTACCCTTCGCTGTTGACTTCAAAGGAAGTTTTGGGTGCTTGGGGATTTCTGAAAGTCTAACTCTTAACCTCTCTGTGCCTTCATCTATTAGGATTGAGGCTAAAAGCTCACAAACCTTGGATGATGTGCTGTACAGTACAAAGTATAGTGACTACTTTGAAGTAAGAGGGGAGAGCTGGAATTGTATCCTTGCATTGTTTTTTTCCCCTTGGATCACAAGATATATACACTATTTATTCCAGTGGAGTAATGAGGATCTATACCCAGGGCCACTAGAATTTCTATAGGATGTTCTGTGTTCACTCAACATTTCCTGTTCCATTTTGCTACAGTTCACTGAATGCAGTTAACTGCCACTAAAAAATTATGGCCTTAGTCTTCTCATTCAAATTCTCTTTTGCTTCTGATTTTGTCAGTGCTCTGCTTCAAAGTAATTTCCCAATAGCTGAAAGGAGCAGTAGCATGTTTTCACTGAAACATGCTTTCGGCTTAAACCCAGAAGTAACCAACTTCTTAAATGAGGTTTAAGAACCTATGATACTTATTAGTTTGAAATGCTTAAATTTTGGTGTTTGTTACCTCTGAATAAGAGTATTAGTTAAATCATATGTGCGTCCTTTTATATAACTCCAGTTAACACTAGGCCACATTCTGATATCCTTACCCCCCTTGAGTGGTCACACTGACTTCAAAGGTACTAATCAACTTGAATAAGGATATCCGCATCTAACACAGAGTTGCAAGACCAGGACAAATCAAGATCTTAGCCAACTAGTCTCTAGTAATCACCTAGGGCTGAATTGTATCTTTAGGCCAGCCTCGCACCAAATGCCCCATCCCATACTGGGGGGAGAGAGAAGGCCTCCCAGGGAAAAGATTCATTGCCTCACTTCTTAAGGGGTAGCAGATGCCACCCCTTTGTAATCCCACATCCTTTCCATGAATTTTTGGGTAGCAAGTTCTCCTAGCAGTGCTAGTCGCGTGCAAATTCTTGCACTCAGCTGAGCCCAGGGACTGTAAATGTGTCTTGCCCATACTATGGGCAAAATAGTGGACAAGCTGCTTGCTTGCTTTACCCTCTGTTCCCCTTGCACAATCTGGCCCCATATGATTGCTGCTATACAAGTTCTAATGACTGATTGTTCTTCCCATGTCTAGCTTTCCCCTCATGCAAAATGGGAAGTATTCACAGTAGTCAGGGTTTGAATGTGCATCCTGTTAACTACAGAAGCCATTTATAAATAGATTTTATTTATAAAGTCAATTTACATAAAATACTCTTTAAAAACTGCATATGTACAACTAAGAATCCCTTGCAAGTGCATACAAAATGCCTTCAAAACATTAAACTTCAGTTTTCAGATAAGTGAACCTTCACACCAGACAAGACTTAGACAACACATTTAAACATACCTTTTTTTATAGTCCTTTAGTAAAGTGTTGGAAAAAATATTATCTAAATTGTGTAAGTTCTCAAAACATTCTAGCTGGCAGTGTTAAGGAACCAGGGGATTGGATTTACTAAAACAACTCCCTTTTCCCCTCTTCTAAAGTTTCTTGTACAAAAATAAGTCTTCATATTGATAGTGTTTCCATAGGCAGTTCAAGTTACATATAAAATAGAATCTTTGACATTACAAAAATTCCCTCCCCCTCCAGAAAAAGGAAGCATCAAGTGTTAATTTCCCCCTCCCAAATAAAAAAGTACATATGTATTAAAAGTTGGAAGTTTGGTAGATTTCAGTCTATCATTTGACACATGAGTATACCAAACCATTTCATTGGCAATTAAAGCCTTGGAGGGCACCATAAACTCCTGTACAACAGCAGTTAGAGATTGGTCCCTATAACCTATTTACATAATTGCACTTTCGAAAGAAATCAAGAGCTACAGTCTTTTGTTCCAAGCAAGAACCCTGGTATGTAGGTTCTAAAGCCCAGTCCCTTAAAGACTTTAGCAACAGGGCTCCTTGAAGGTAGGAGAACATGTTGTAGTGAGAAGAGTCTTTTTTGCTCTTCTGCTGCATCATAACAGGCATCAAGGACAATGAGGTACTGAGGTCCTGCACACCTCTGCTTTGAAGGCTGCTATAAAGAAAAAGAGAAAAGGGCCATTAGCACTGCAACCTGTGACAGACTGCCCAACTCCTGGGAGAGGGGCACAGCTTCCTCCCTGGCTGCATTTCTACACTAATCAATGTCAGTGCCATTTAAATCTCTTCCACAAAGAGTGCCAACCATTTATTGTCGTTATAGAATGCAAGTAGAACTTGCCTCACATGCCCATGTAACCTGTCCCTGCCACTCTTCCCTCAGAAAAATCACTGCTATAAATTTTTCCTCATTTCTTTTGGATTTTTGCCACCCAAATCTAAAAGCTTTTATTCTCTTCCCCACCCCCTTCAACAGAACCAGATATGATTTTTTTCAACCTTGCTGATTTGGTCTACGAACTTCCCTCCTCCCCATAACTTGCAAACATCTTCCTTTCAATTCATTTCAAAACTAGAGCCGAACAAAGTGAAACGGAAACATCATTCCTCTCCTCGCTAAAGCAAAGGGGGGTGGGGGTGGGGTTGCAACTATTTCCAATGGTGACTAAGATGGGACCTAAAGGTTTGGGAAGGGTTTAATGCAACCGACCTCAGCGTGACAGCGCTGGATTTAATGAGATGGTTTACAGGCCGAGCTCATTCAACTTTTGCGGTAAAGCTTTTTTTTTTTTTTTTTGCAATGCAACCATTATCCTCTTGATCTGTTCAGCAGCGAACAAACCGAATAAGGCAGTGTAAGCGAGTGCAACCGCGTAGGGCATTCGGGCAGCGCCCGGCACCCACTGCACTGCAAAACACCGTCCCGAGAGGGAGAGAGTCGCAGCAGGACAAGCACCGGCCACTTTACCTGCCGGGAGGGGACGCGGTCGTCAATAGCTCCCGATCCAGCTCGTGAAGTCCAGCAGCTCGCGCTCCTCGGGGCTCAGCGCCCCCTCGTAGCCGCTCTCATCCGAGGAATAAGCCGAGTGCGGGGAGCCGGGCACGGAGCTGCCTTCCCGGCCGCCGGAGGAGGAGGAGGCGGAGGAGTAAGAGCAGCCGCCGGGGGCGGCCCGCGAGGGCTGCAGGAGACCGTCGTGGAAGGCGGCGCTGACGGCGTCATGCTCGTCCAGCAGCTGCTGCAGGGCTCGGATGTACTCCACGGCCGAGCGCAGCGTCTCCACCTTGCTCATCTTCTTGCTGGCGGCGCCGTTGGGCACGTGCTGGCGTAAGGTCTGGAAGCCCAGATTCACCAGCTTTACCCGGTTCCTCTCGCGCTCGTTGCGCCGAGCCACGGCCGCTGCTCCCCCCGCCGGCTGCTGCTGCCCGGCCAGCCCCGGGAAAGCCAGGCGCCTCTTGCAACGCAGCAGCTCGGGCGAGCCGGAGCGCCGCTTGGAGCCTTTGCAGCGCGCCGCGGAGGAGGAGTTGGGCTTCTGAGCCGGGCCCTTAGCGGCCACCAGCAGTGGCTGCTGCTGCATCGAGGAGGAGGCTGCACCTGGCATAGCCTGGAACTTCATCCCCAAGGAGCCGGCACCGCATCCGTGCAAGGGAAAGCTCGTGCAAAGAGGGGGTGGCTGTTGCATGGCAGCTGCTATTGGCCCGCCGTTCATCTTGGGGCATCTACCCTGCCTCAGCCTCCGGGGGGCAGGTAACTGGAGCGGGGCTGCAAGTGGGGGAAAATTTGCAGGGGAAAAAGAACTTCCAAAAATAATGTTTTTGGGGGGAGGGGGAGGAATCGCTGCAAAATATTTTCCCCTCCCCCGTAACTGCAAACGGTGGGAACGTGCCCAGCGCGTGCAGCCGGCCGCTGCCTCGCTCAGTCCCAACCCCGGCCGCCGCTTCTTCAGTAACACCCCCCCCTCCCCTTCTCTCCAGCCCTGCTCCTTTACGCGCTGTCAATGCTCCTCTGCAGCAGGTTCCTCCCGCGCTGCCCCTTATCAACACGCGCTGCTGCTGCCGCCGCTCGCGAGCCCCCGGGAGCAGCACGCGACGCGCCGCGCGCCACACACACAACTGTCCCCCCCCCTCCTTCGCCCCTGCTCAGGAGCCTCCTCCCACCCAATGGGGAATTCGCTTGGCAGCTTCGTACGCCCGGCGCGTGGCTCCCGGCGGAGGTTCCATAAACAATCCCTCCCCCCCCCCCCCCATGAGCACGCGCTTCGCCTTATTTGCATCCCAATGCAGCCAGCTTGGGGCCTGGGGAATCTCCAGCATTTGCACCTGTGAGCAGCAGCCACAGAGGGAGACCTTTTCTTTATTTCTACTCTTGCACTGAGTTTCCCAGACTCTTGCAGCGAGATGCGCACAGAGCAAGTAGACCTTCCCTCACCAGCAATTCCTTCCCACGCATGAGGGACCCATCCCCTTGCTACTTACTCTACCTCCACTGAGAGCCTAGAGATTGCTAACCACTTAATCTCTTCACCCTTGCCGCCAGACGCATGCACTGCTGAGCCTCAAATATGCACACAAAGAACCACAACTTTATTTTTTATATATACAGTATAGCTGTTTTTACAGTACACTCTGTTTGTGGCAGTTGCATATTAAACCCCCTTCACTCCCGTAAGAGCTCTGTAAAGGCTAAATGCCACAATAGAAGATTATTTTGTATAGCCATGTTTGTAGAATAACCAACACTTTCTGTAACACATTACCTGATTAACACTCCTATACAAACTTTTTCCATCGGAACATCACCTTTGGCCTGAGACCAAGCATGGAAAATGTCAGCTCAGAAGAAATTTTAAAAGGTATGAGGAAAAAGAAGAGATGGTCATGGAAATTGGACTGGATAGCCACCTGAAGCACTAGGAAATCATGAGTCAGCTCCCAGATAACCATGAGATTATAGTAAAAATCGTGAAAAATTAAATACTTTTTGGCTTCTCTTTATTTTTCTTCTACATGTGGTTTCTGTGCTCTTTGAATGTATGCACTTTACATTGTAAAGCTATTCTCTGAAACTATGAAGGCTAGAAAGCTATTTTTTACTGATTGCTGAGATTCTCATTCTCTAAAACTAAATTGTAAAGAAAAATTCCAAATATTGCCAGACTTGGAATAAAATTGTGGGAATTGGCAACACAGTTTGGATCTCAGCCATGATCACAGCAATCTGTTAGTCTTTAAAAGTGCCACAGGACTCTGTTGTATGTCTGTTTAGTAAGTGTTCACATAGTTGATTCTATCTTTTTTCAACATTTGGAAGACAGATTTAAATGATACAATAGAACTTTTTGTCTTCATAATAAACCTATGCAATGGTATCAATACAATAAACTACCCTACAGTAATTATAACAAAATGTCTCTCAAAATGCTTTGCAGTGTTAAAATGATACAATAGAACTTATTTTCTGTCCATAACAAATTGCATATTGAATTCCTGTGTTAAATAACCTGAATCTCCCACAAGACACATTTTGCAGAGTTTCATGATGGTTTCGGAGAGAAACAGTGCAGAGAGAGGAAGTTGAAGTCCCTGACAGTGTAAAGATCTTTGCACTTGTTTAATGTTAAACCTGTCAGTTCCTTTTGATTTCAAGTTAAGTGTGAGTGTAAATGTTTGGAGGACAAAGGCAGCAGGGGAAAGATGATTTCAGAGACCTAAAATTAAGAGGTGGAGCTAATAAAATAGAGCTAAAGAAAAGCATTTCTAGGTCAAAAGGGAGCTTCTCACATAAAGGTCTTTGAACTATCAGTGTCAAGATTGTGTACAGACACAGAAGATGTCAGACAAGTCGTCTATAATAGAGACAATAGTCTTATGTTTAGGAACTGGATTCGGAGAGAGCTGTGGTTCTATTCTCATGTCCTCCACAGTCTGAGAAATTGAGCATATTTCTGTGTGGTGTTCCCCCTCTTTAAAAAAAATAACTTTCCTATCTCAGATGGGTAAGGATAAATTAAGGTGCTTGAGTCATGCATCAAAGGAAAACCTATACATGAAATAAATTCATGAGCTATGTTGGAGTGAGACTAAAGAAGAGGGCAAAGTGTTTTGATTTGGTCTGTGAATGAGGGGGAAAGCAAATGGCAGTGCCTGAGGATGAGTGTGATTTGGTTAGTCCTGTTTAGCACAGACTGGAATTAGGATAGCTGAGGATGAAGGAGAAAGCCCCATCTCTCATTTCCTTCTCCCCCCTATACTCACTTTCTCTCAGAACAATCTTATTTTAATTTGTTGCTCTGAAGTTACATCAGCAAATCTCTAGGCCCAAATTAAGGTCCATATTTAAAGACAATATTTGAGACTAGGTCTTCTATCATTTGCCTGTGAATTATTAGAAACATAGCAGCATTTTGTAAACTATGATCCTGTTTAGTTCAGAAAATACAGAGGATGCTACTTTAGAAGAAAGTTCCACAAAAGAAGAGACAGCAGGGATGGTTCTTTCCCATTTATTGAAGAAATGTGCCCCCTTTGTCCAAAAGATTCACAATTTGAAGATACTTGTGCTACCCCAGTTACTTATAGAACTATGGGGGCAAAGTACTTTTAACATGTATATGACACTATGGACTTCAAACTCCCTGAATGCCCCTCCTGGACAGACCTAGGAATTACAATGCTCAGGTCCAGGAAGCTGAGGGGCAGAGCCAGGATCGGAAGGGGAAGTATAAAAGCCCAGCCTGACAGCTCAGCAGGGGCTAAACTACTGTAGGGGAAGGCTCTGCCTCCTCTGAGGCTGTGAGTTGGATGAGACTGGGCCCGTACCACAGAGTTGCCCCCGTCCTCTCCTGGTAGGAGGCCTGATGGCTTACCCAGCTTACATAGACCTAGTGACTGGGAAGGGATACCAGAGATTATGAGCTGGGGGAGAGGTCCCATGGCCCCCTGGAACCCTGACAGGTTGCCCCTTGCTGAGGGTGCACCAGAGCTGGGGGAAGCCGTGGACAGTGAGAAGTCACTGGGCCCCTGAGACCTAGAGGAGCTTCCATTAGTTGGGGACCCCTGCACCCAGGAGGAGCAACTGGCTGGGGAGGGACCCTATGATCTGGTAGAGCTGCCCTCTGCTGATGAACCCAAGAAGCTCCCAGACCTTCTGCCCATGGACAGCAAGGGCCTAATTGTGATCCTGTGGGCTGTCTATTCTCTGGACCCAGAGGACCCTCTTTGAAGATAGGGACCTGGGCTCAGAGTGGAAGGAAGTAGCCCAGGGGCAGTGGACCATAGTTCATTTGAAACCCGGAGCAACCCAGTGTCAGCGTGTTGTGGCTGGAGCCCCACTGACCCAGTGGCAAATCTGTCTGCCACTGATAACACCCCGGGCTGGGACACAATGGAGTCGAGTGAGTCTGTGTTCCCTTCCTGCCTTTTCCCAACCACTTGAAGTGCTTGACACTTCCAGCCATAGCCGCTGAGGAGTTCGAGCACTGTTTCTGCCCTGTCTGGGCCTGCTACTGATCCCAGACTGGGGGTTACTGACTCTTGTGCCTGCCCCTCCCCATCCTGCCAAGGGGCTGGGGGCTACTGACTCTTATGCCTGCCCCGCCGAGAGGCTGGGGGCTACTGACTGACTCTTGACACCTATCTGGTCTTATTAAGCAGGCAGGTGGACCAGTGATGCTACTGTGACCATTAATACCGGCCTATTAGTTGCAGGAGTGGGTTTCTTCTGGGGCTGAACTGGTCGTAACTTTGGCCTTCCTTGGAACCTGGGCCCGAAGAAGGGCGTGAGCACCCCGGACCACCCTCAACCAGCCTACAGAGAGCTTCTTAATGAGGCTTTGGTCCCCAAATCCTTTAGAACCCATCAACCTTTAATCAGGGGGCAGAGCTACTCAGGGAGAACCCAGGTTCAAAAAGCCTGTCCCTAAGTGACCAGAGGAGCTCAGGAACATGGGATTTTTGCAAGGGAGTTAGGAGGGTAGGTATACTTCCTTAACATGCTGCAACCTAAAGACAACACCCCATCATCCCTGATTAAAAAAACAAACAAACAATAAAAGAAAGCTGCAGGAGTAACATGAGAATGCAGGCAGAAGTCCAGGAACAGAATGGGGACTGTCCAAATCATTGCACTGAATGCAACATGTCTGATTACCTGCCATGTAGGTGGGTAGTGTATGTGTGTATTCAGGGCAAGGAGCTCGTGGCCCACAGAGCCTGCGTACAGGCTTTGGAGACTACAATGGCTGAACTGGAGGAGCTAAGTGAGATAGAGAGGTACATAGAGACCTCCTGGGACACAGAAGAACAGGTCTACCCTTGGTATAACAGTGTCTGTTCTGTTGAGGAGGATGAAAGTCTCAGGGAAGGAGAACTTCAAACTGGAGCAGAAGGAAATGATCCCATAGTGGGGGTCTTCCTTCCAGATGATGTCATGATATCCTCTCACACTGAAGATACCTCTCCAGGGGAGGGAACTTCAGTTATTAGGAAAAGACAGGTAATAGTAGTGGGGGACTCGATCATTAGAATCATAGCGATATAGGTGTGTAATGACTGGGAAAGCTGCATGGTAACTTGCTTGCTGGGTGTAAAGGTTGCAGATCTCTCAAGACATCTGTAAGTATAGTATGTGTTTAGACTTATGTATAGTGGTGGGGAGGAGTCAGTGGTCATGGTACATGTAGGTACCAATGACATGGAGAAGGGTAGGAAAGAGGTCCTTAAGGCCAAATTTAGGCTTCTAAGTAAGCAATTGAAGTTTAGAACTTCCATGGTAGCATTCTCTGAAATCCTTCAGTTCCATGCTCAGCGCCCCTTAGATAAGCTGAACTACAGGGTGTCAATGTGTGGATGAGGCAAATAAAAGAGTCCTATTCAATTACATTGTATAAAGGGACAATTATTTTAAGTGTTTATATACAAATGCTAGAAGTTTAAATACTAAGATGGGTGAACTTGAGTATCTCATTTTAAATGAGGAAATTGATATAATAGGCATCACAGAAACTTGGTGAAATGAGGATAATCAATGGGACTCAGAAATACCCAGGGCTAGATTATCAAAGGGGCTTTAGGGGCTAAAGCCCCAGGCCCTGGCCAGAAGGGGGGCCTGGGCTCCAACCCCTAAAACTCCTTTGATCCAGAGACCCCTGCCCTGCTTAGCGCAGGCAGGGCAGGAGTCAAGGGCAGGAGTGCAGAGAGCACTCCTGGCCTGCCGGCACTGTAGGGAGGGAGGGCAGGTCACTGGAACCAGAGGGGTGGGGCTCTGCGCTCCCACCCTGCCCCGCCCCTGGGTTAGCTGGTTCACCCCTGGGGGGCTGCCTGCAGTAGGTCCCCACAGGTGGGGGACAGCCTGGGGCCGGTTAATCTGGCCCTAAAAATACCAGGTTGCAAATATATTGGAAGGATAGAATAGATCATATTGGTGGAGGAGTGGTACTATATGAGAAAGAAAGCATAGAGTCAAATGAAATAAATATCTTAAGTGAACCAAAGTGTGCCATAGAATCTCTGCAGATAGTAATTCCATGTTTGAATAATACAGTATGGATATTCAACTGACCACCTGACCAGGATAGTGATAGTGACTATGAAAGGCTCTGGGAGATGAGAGGCTATAAAAATAAAAAAAACCACAACAATAATAATTAATAAATTAATTAAATTATTAAGGGATTTCAGCAATCCCTATATTGACTGGATATATGTCTCCTCAGGATAGAATACAGAGAGAAAGTTTCTTGACACCTTAAATGACTGCCTCTTAGAGCAGCTAGTCCTAGAATTCACAAAAGGAGAGGCAGTTCTTGATTTATTCCTAAATGGAGCACAGGAACTAGTCTAACAGGTGAATATAGCTGAACAGCTTGGTAATAGTGACCATAACATAAAATTTAACACCCCTATGTAGACAGGAGGAACACCAAAGCAGACCACCACAATAGCATTTCAGAAAGGGGAGCTGCACAGAAATGAGGGAGTTAGTTAAACAGAAACTAAAAGGTACAGTGCCAAAAGTAAAATCCCTGGAAGCTGCATGGAAACTTTTAAAAGACACCATGCTACAGGCTCAATTTAAATATATAACCGAAATTTAAAAAAAAAATAGTAAGAGGACCAAAAAAGTGCCACTGTGGCTAAGTAACAAAGTAAAAGAAACAGTTAAAGATATAAAGGCATCCTTTTAAAAAGTGGAAGCTAAATCCTGTTAAGGAAAATAGAAAGGAGAATAAAGCACTGTCAAGTGAAGTAATATAATTAGAAAGACCAAGAAAGAAAATGTTGAACAGCTAGTCAAGACTCAAAAAGTAACAGGGGAAAAATAAGTAAGTACATCAGAAACAGGAGACCTGCTAAAAAACAGTGGTCGATTGAGATGCTAAAGAAGCACTCAAGTAAAATAAGGCTATTGAAAACAAACTAAAGTGGATTCTTTGCATCAAGTTTCATGACTGAGGATGTAAGGGAGATTCCTAAACCTGAGCCATTCTTTTTAGGTAACAGCTCTGAGGAGTTACCCAAGATGAAGGTGTCATTAGTTTGGGAACAAATTGATAAATTAAACAGTAATAAGTCTCTAGAACTGGATGGTATCCACTGAAGAGTTTTGAAAGAACTCAGATGTGAAATTACAATTATAGAAACTGGAAGAGACCATGAGAGGTCATCAAGTCTAGTCCCCTACACTCATGGCAGGACCAACTTAAACCATCCCAGACAGGTGTTCGTCTAACCTGCTCTTAAAAATTTCCATTGATGGAGATTTCACAACCTGCTGAGGCAACTTATTCCAGTGGTTAATCACCCTGACAGTTAGGAATTTTTTCCTTGTGTCCAACCTAAACCACCCTTGCTGTAATTTAAGACCATTACTTCTTGTCCTATCATTGACGGTTAAGGAGAACAATTTTTCTCCCTCCTCCTGGTAACAACCTTTTAGGTACTTGAAAAATGTTATGTCCCCTCTCATTCTCCTCTTTTCCAGACTAAACAAACCCAGCTCTTTCAGTCTTCCCTCATAAGTCACGTGTTCTAGACCTTAATCATTCTTGTTGCTCTTCTCTGGACTTTCTCCTATTTCTCCACATCTTTCCTGAAATGAGGCACCTAGAACTGGACACACTACTCCAGTTGAGGCCTAATCAACATGGAGTAGAGCAGAAGAATTACTTCTCATATCTTACTTAAAATACTCTGTTAAAACATCCCAGAATGGTGTCTGCTTTTTTTTACACCAGTGTTACATTGTTGACTCATATTTACCTTGTTGTCCACTATGACACCCAGGTCCCTTTACACAGTACTTCTTCCTAGGCCTTTGTTGCCCTTTTTTATGTGTGCAATGGATTGTTCTTTTCTAAGTGGAGTATTTTGCATCTGTCTTTATTGAATTTCATCCTATTTACCTCAGACCATTGCAGAACTACTAACTGTGGAATATAAACTATCATTTAAATCAGCTTCTGAACTAGCTGACTGGAGTATAGCTACTGTGACATCTATTTTTTTAAAAGGCCAAAACTATTAAAGTGTCCTAGAAAGAGCTAAATATGTTCATGGAGGATAGGTCCGTCATTGGCTACTAGCCAGGATAGTTAGGGATTGCTGTTTACCAGTGGCTGGGAATGCCCAATGGGGTGGATCACTTGATGATTACCTGTTCTGTTCATTCCCTCTGAAGCACCTGGCACTGGTCACTGTCAGAAGACCGGATGCTGGGCTAGATGGACCATTGGTCTGACCCAGTATGTCTGTTCTTATGATTTTGAGCTGTAAGGGCCTGATAAGAAGCCCATTGATGTTCATGGGAGTTTTTTCATTGACCTTTGTGGGATTTGATCAGATGCTGTCTACCTTGGTTCCTAGCTGTCTGATATGAAGAAAGCTGTATGCCATCATAGTAACTGAGTTGGGGTGTTTGAATTAATGGTCCCTAGATTTAGATACATGGAAGATGGTTTCACTGGCAGGGTGCTCATCTGATTTAGGGGTTTGTTCTACTGTCCATCACTATTATATCTAATTCTGAGCACCTGCCATGTTAACCTATGAACATTGCTTTCCTCACTGGTCCAAAGTCACTCTTCTTGTTGATCTTCCTAGCCTGGTGCAGCCTTATCTTATTTCTCAGTGGTCTAACAGAGTTGGAGTGATGGAATTCAATGCTGGGTTCTCTGCTTTTGGATAGGCCTTTTATTTGTTGTGAACAGATGCTCAAGACTGTTATAGTAGACTTTGTATTTCTCTCTGGGCATGATGTTGGTGGGATATACTTCTATAAAAACTTGCTGTGACTCTTTTTGTGGAAGGGAAGGAGGTTAAGAAGAACTGTTGAAATGGTTCTTTCTTTATCCTGACACACTAGCTCAGGTGTTGGCAACCTTTGCTGACCCCTGTGCCGGCCCCTCCTCCTCAACCCTCAGTTGGTGCCAACGGCCCACTTGTGGAAAGAAGCCACCTGGAGCGGCTCCTCTTGGCAGCGTGCCTGGGGACCCCTATCCCCAGGCAGACCATGGAAAGAAGTTGCCTGGAGTCACTCCTTTTGATGGCAGCACACCACAGAGAGGAACCGCTCTGGGCGGCTTCTTTACATGGTATGCCTGGGGCATGGACATGGCAGGGATCTCCGCACTGCAGCTGCCTCTGAAAGAAGCCACTTGGAGTGTCTTTTGGTGGCAGGAGTGGCAATTTCTGTGGCGCCACAGAGGATGCTGAGTGCTGCTCCAAATGGGCTTGTGTGCCACTGTTGGCCCGCGTGCCGGGGGTTGCCTACCCCTGCACTAGCTTGAAAATCATAGGAAGGAAGGCACCTTCTGAAGTTGACTCAAGGTCCTGATTTGCCACTACCTCATAATTTGTCTTCATTTACACCTGTATAAAGTGGCTGCACCGATCACAGCAGCAGCATTTTACACCCATTTGGCAGAGAGGTAAACAAAAACACAAGTTTCAAGAGAGCGGTGAATCAGGTGCAGACTTCACATATTGTCATTCTGGAGCTCTCTTTCCCACCTGTGTTCCTTATATGTGTTTCTTTATTTATAACATTCTGGGATATTTTCTATGAAATATATTATGCAATTTACACTGTAGGATATGTGGGTCAGGAGCTGTCTTTGTTCTATGTTGGTGCATCTGCTAGTAGTATGAAGTCTTGGTCTATGTTGGAGGCTCTTAGGTGCTACCATAGTAAAAATAATAATTATATAAGTATTTGTGATTTGTATTGCAGTACAACTTGAGTACTTTGGTCATGCATCAGGACTCCAAAACCTAGCAAGATGTACACAAACACATTTCCCTTCGCATTCTTTGGTAAATATTCACCAATGCATCCTACAAAGAGGTATTCATATGGCATTATGAACATCCAGGCCAAAAGCTTCATCCAAATTCAGCGACCACCTTTGGTGACTCTGACACATATTGGGCTTGTGTTTTGGAATTCCTGAGCATGAGTGGCTCCCGTCAATGGTACTTCTGACAGCCAATGCCAAGGTATGTCGGATTGAGTGCCCAAACTCAGTAGCCACTCTGTCATCTTGATGAACCAATGAAAGAAAGATCTTGTTTGTTTAAAAGGTTGGGTATTGTGGGCTAAGTGAGCAGCCCCTCACATACAGCCCAAACTTGCAAACACAGAGGCTATGTCTACACTTGCAAGTTAGTTTGAATTAAGGAAGCTTAATTCGAACTAACTTAAGCCTTGACCACACTAGGCTTTCATTAGTTCGAATTAAGGGCTTCCTTAATTCGAACTAATAAATTCGATTGCTTAGTTCGAATTAACAGGTAATTCGAACTAGTTAGTTTGAACTAATCCAGTGTGGCCACGTGAGTTTGAACTAACTGCTTAGTTCGAACTAATCGGCAGATTGACCTTCCTGCAACTGACTAATTCAAACTAAGCAAGTGCCCTGTATGGCCATGGCTAGTTCGAACTAGCGTTCTAGTGGGGCCATGCTAGTTTGAATTAAGTTAATTCGAACTAACTAAAATTAGTTCAAATTAGTTGAAATTGAATTAACTAATTCAAACTAGCTTTTGTAAGTGTAGACATAGCCTAATGCGTGTGAGTAACTTAACTCATCAGTCTTCCAAGTGACTCCAGTGGATCTACTTGCATGTGAAAAGTTACTCATGTGCGTAAGTGTTTGCAGGATCAGTTTCTTAGACAAAGCTGTTTGGAGCAAGGACCTGTTCTCTTACATGTTTGCAAAACTCATAGCATGCTTTAGGATACTCTGTAAATAACGTTTGCTAATGTAGGGAGCTACAATATGAAGTAGCATTATAGCTACTGTCTACACTGAAAAGTTTGCAGTAAAGCAAAGCTTTATTTTAAGATGGATTTCTACACAAAAACAGAGATTGTATGAAAGCTGTAGCTCTTTAGGAAAGAGAAAGGTCCTTTCTCCTGGCTTCTGCAAAAGAGAGCCTTATAAATGAAGAGGAACAACTGGTTTTTGTTTTGCTTTGCATTCACAGGGAAATTAAAATAAATTAACAGTAAGAATATATATATTCAGTAAATAGAGTGTTAAGGCAAAACATTCAACCTTATGCGCAAATCATGCAAACACTTATGTCCATGCTTAGCTCTACTCATGAGTAGATTCACTGACTTCAATCCTATCGCTCATAGTACATAAACAGATGTGTAAGTCTTTGAAGGCTTTGGACATACGTGGTGCACAAATAAAATCAGTACATATTCTTATAATAATGAAGTTAGGTTCACAAAGCCTTTAAGAAAATACTTCCAGTGCTGTGAAACACTTCAATTTTAAATCTCTTTATAAAGTTGTTATATGACAAATAAATTAGTTAAGCTGAAATATAAGACATAGCAAAACAAGAAATCATAAAATACAATATATGTTTGAATAATTAGCTGGAAAGACCAGTCACAGATGTATTCTGGCTCCAGTGAGGAAAAAATCTTCCAGAAAGAGAGAGCACATGTAAGATAAAATTAATATTTATTATTTGTATTGTTCTACACTCGGAGGTCACAAATAGATCAGAATTTGTTGTGCTAGGCACTGTATAATCATAAAGAAAAATAACTGTGTGCCTTACACAAAGGGAAACTTATCTAGTAGAGGAACTGATTCTCCACGAGCTTGCAGTTTGTATTATCATTTTCACCTGTCCAAAGTGAATGCACAATGCTACATGTCATTTTGCACAAATGTAAATGACAACATGCTGTGAAAAAGATCATGGGGAATCGAGCCTACAATGACCTGATCATTATTCATTTGTATTATGGTAGCACATGGGGGGGCCCCACTAAACATGTTATACAACTAATACAAGTTCCCTAGAGCATAAGAATTACCATAGTTAGCAAGGGCTGTAGGACCTGACATGACTTCAATAACAATGTACTGGGACCAATGTGAAAGACACTAGCTTAAATATCCAAGAACGAAAAGAAATATACTGCATTCTATCAGTTGAGACTGTCAGCATGCTCAAAGTTAAGCACATTGTAGTATTGAAGCCTATATTACAGTGCATTCTCTCAAGGGAGCAGAGTTAAGGTTCTGTGTTCAAGTCTGCAATTTGCATTTCTTGACTTGAGCTATTAAATTTATAACCTTTATTACTTGAATGTTTATGTATTTTAATGGGTGCTTATGGATTTTGGGAGGGGGGTGTCTTTTTTCTGATTATATGTTTATCCTTTCCCATGTCAGGAAAAAAAGTTCATTTTTTTCTAATTACAAAAAAACCCCCCACAACAACAACAAAAAACAAGTCATGCACACACTCACATACACAAACAACCCAGGGAGGGAAAATGTGGTTTATTGTGCTCTTTCCACAGGTTACAATCACTGAAGTTCATGAGGCTTTTAGCCATTTCCCTAGCACCCTGCTCATTCATTTTAAATTCATTTGAAAATGCCTGAGGCTCAGTTTAGGGTTTCTAAGACACGTTTTGGAAGTTTTTTTAAAAAAAATCCTTTTGGAGGTTTTGTGATTTTTCTCTTTGGTTTTGTTTCTTTTAAGACAGCTACAGGCAAACTTTGTTCCCATTCACTACAGAGTCGCATCATGAATTTTAAGCTTGGCAAATGAAACACCCTCCCCCATAGCTCTCCTCCTTCCCTTCCTGAAAAGAGACAGTCCTGGGTTTAAAAGTTTATTTTAGCTTTGATTGTAAGTGTGCTGCATGCATGTTAATCAGTCTTCACAATGCATCCTTCTGATGAGCCAAAGAATGCAGACTTTGGCTGTGGGGTTTCTTTGTGTTTTTGTTCTCAGGTAATTGTGATGGGTGAAGGGGAGCTTGCTCTAATTAATTTAGCTTGTGTGTGTATGTTGGTGAGGGCAGAGTTGAGTGATTTACAGTGTGGTGCTCTTTATTTACAAGCAACCTCTAAGGGGAGTATAACCATATTACAGGCAAACAAACAAGGAATCCTGTGGTACTTCTAAAGACTAACAAATTTATTTATCGCATTAGCTTTCATGGGAGAAAATCCCATTTCGCATATTACAGGCAGTAGGTGAAAGACTAAATGTGTTGAGCCAGAGCCAGCACCCCCTCTAATTCTGTCACATTTGGGGGCTAGTTTCTACAGCAAGGGGAAAGTATTTTGAGGAAACAATGCCCCGGTTATTTGCCTGCCCACAGTTCTGCATACAGAGCATCTCATAATGGCCAAGAAATTATTTTTCTCCTCGTTCTCAGTCCTGAAAGGAGGAATAAGAGCTTCAAGCTCATGTTGGCTCCATAAGTAGTAGTTGTTCTCACAGGCAGCAAAACACCTCATTTAGGGATGATGCCGTCACCTTCACAAAAGCAAATCATTAAAGGAATAGGAGTCATGTGTCTAAGGAAGCAAGACCCTGTAATCTCTCAATCACCCTGTTTGCTGCCCATAGTAGGGGTGTCTTGACATTGGCCTTAATTATGTAGAGAAGGATTCAACAAGCCATCTTCATCTCCTGCATAAGGACTGCTCTACTTCGCCGGTGCTGCACCTGCACTTTTCTCAAGTTTCAAGGGCACTCTCTATCACCAGCCCTGGGGTGGAGTAGCCAAGAAACCCCAAGGAGCCCTGTCTCTTCTCCTACATCCCAGACAGTTTTGGTGAGGGATGGTGCCTCTTTGAAGTCCAGTCCTTTCCTGAGCTTTCCTAGGGCTGGCGTGACTCCTCACTTGTGTTCCCTACTCAGTGCAGTGCCTATGAGGCCGGATTTATTCTCATAATGTTATGTGAAATTGCTGTTGGCGTGATTTCAATGGCTGCTTCCCTTTGCCCTGTCAGCCATACCTCTGAGCTTCGTTTTCAGAAGGCGATGGCTGCGCCGTTCATGGTAAGCCTGTTGGACATGTTACATCACCACATTCTACATCGCCTGTTCCTTAAGCTTTTTTCTACACCTGTATGTGCAGTTATCTGTGACGTCCTCTCTCTTTGTCTCCCTGCAGAGCATGAGTTGTCCTCTCCGGACTTGGCATTGCCATACAGGAAGCCACAAGTAACCACACTTTTATCACGTCTTTCAACCCTATCTCTAGTTAACTGTCCAAACGCATTCTAGTGCTGTAAGATGAAACTGCTATGGGGAACCTCCTGGCTTTTAATCATTTCACTGCTACCTTGGACTGGATACAGCAGCCATTTTCTTTGCATCACCATTCATAGAAGTGCACTCCTGGGAAGACCAGCTGCACTGAGTATTTGCTGCATCTTCCAGCACAGTGGCCATTAAAAAAATCCATGCCATTTATTCCAAGTGTTGTGCTGGTCACACCCAGTGTCCTGACCAAAAATGCATTTCTGATCATTTCAATTCATTCTGCTCTTCTTAGAGATGATACACAAAAGACTTGTTTAAAATTGAGTGATATCCCTCTTTTGCTTTTTTATGATGTATAATGAATACATGGAAAAATTTTTTTAGTGTTGGTTTAAGTTTAAAGCAGAAAAAAATTAAAAGCTGGTTTTGCAGAACTTCTTGGGTGGTATTTATTACAGAGGTCTAAAAACGTGTTGTGGGCTCTAGTACTTAATTTCAAGGCTAAGGTTAGGGGTTCTGACTGTTTAACAAGCATCTTTTTTTCTCTAGAATGTTTGTGAGGCATTGGAGTTAAATAAGTTTGTAAAAGTCTGAGTAAAAATCCCTTCCCTTATCAATCTGTCCAGTTAAATCCAACACATATGCTTAAATCCTACTGATGTCAATAGATTTCAGCAAGTGATTTACTGAATTAGGGCCCAGGCTATTACAGTGTTACAATTTCAATAGTTCTTCAGTCACCAGAATCTCATACCAAACAGATATGAATTTGTAATTTAAAAACAAGCAGTAGAAAAAGCTTCTTGGACAAAAGACTTTTGAGCCACTCACATGTTGTAAAGAAGTTGGGGAGGAAAAAAGGAAGTGGCCTAATTTATTTTTATTAGATATAAATAAATTTACAATCTGTGGTGATAACCTTTAAACTTAGTGGAACAATTGATCAAAGTAGCAAACATGACCTTGGTGTTCATGCCTAGCTTTGACAACCAACTACCTAGGGCTATGTCTACGCTTGTAAATTTAGGTCAACTTTAGCTAAGTCGACTTAGCATGTCCACACCTAAATTTAAAGTTGACTTAGGGGGGAACTTACTAAGTCTACCTAGAGCATCCACAATGGATGCCTAGGTCGACTTGTAGGGGCTAGGGGGACCTTAGACAGGTCCGCGGTGGCAGCGGGGGCACCCCTTGCCAAGTGCCAGGGAGCTCAGCCTTTGCCGCATTGTACCTGGGTACAATGGGGCAAAGGGGGACAGGGACCCTGGCAGGGCATAGGGGCAGGGTGGGCAGGGCTCTGCCCTGCCCTTTGGGGGGGGGGCATGCCAGGCTCTCCCTGTGCCACCCCCTGGCAGGGAGGGGAGTGGGGGAGTCCTGGAGAGCCCTAAGTCGACTTAGTCAACTTAAGGCTACTCCACGTCTACACTGGCTTAAATCGACCTTAGAAAGTCGACTTAAGCCTAAAGTCGACTTTAAGCGAGGCTTAGTAAAGTCAATTTAATTT
The DNA here is from genome assembly GCA_007922175.1 of Pelusios castaneus. Taxonomy (NCBI): domain Eukaryota; kingdom Metazoa; phylum Chordata; order Testudines; family Pelomedusidae; genus Pelusios; species Pelusios castaneus. Next base: position 12,359,130 of record ML685792.1, on the reverse strand, counting down.
TCCTTAATTCGACTTAAGCAGCTTGCTTAAGTCGACTTAAGCAAAGTGTAGTGTAGATGCAGAGTAAATTAAGTCAACTTAAGCAAGCTTAAGTCGACTTAATTTACAAGTGTAGACGCACCCATTGGTTCTTATGTAGCAGAATCACTAGCATAAGAGTTCAATGATTGGCACCTATAAGGATATCTAGATTCTTTATAAGATGCTTGAACTGATAGGCACACAAATACCAGTTTTTTCATCTCCTTATATAGCTCTGACAATCCTCATAAGGAGTCCACATCTGAAAGCCTGATTCAAAATATATGATTTGTAGTAGCCACTCTTTTAATAACCTTCATTTTGTAAAAATAACAGCATGTGCATGCAGTACAGATGTTTTTGCTAAGTTCTGATGCTTCTTGTAGGATCAAGGAATAGTGTGTGAAAGAACAACACACCAAGTTTTAAACAAAATATGGACACATTTCTGTTCAATAATTTAATCGAGACGTGCCCTACATGCAGAGAAATAGCACATGTGAGAAAAAGCACATCTGAAGCAAAGGAGAAGGACAAGAGGAATTTACACTAGAATTATAATTTGCAACCAAAACAAATTATAGATTTTTTAAAAAATCCAGACATTTGAAGTGCCATGGCTATTGAATACTCAGAAGAACCCTGTCAGATGTGTTCATGTGACTTGTTTTAATGAGTGGAGATGAAAGGAGATGGAGCATCTTCTCTGAAGAGACAAGGATTGCTTCAAAGGCAGGAGAATAGAAATGATTTAGTGACTTCTCAGGGGATCTTTCAGAAAGTTATACATTCCCAGATGAACACAAAGATAGGTGGAAGAAAGGATAACAAATGTGGGAGAGAATGTGACTAAATCTGTGTTGTGTGTATTTTGTATCATCTTTTCTCCTGGGGTTGAAGTGTGTGAGGTGTTTTGGTTTGGGATTTTTTTATAATACTCCCACCCATGTTGCTATATGTTTGTTAGAGAAACACACCTTGCCTTTGGAGTGAAAAGTGATAAAGTCCTGAGTTCATTCCAATTTTGGGCCAGCAGCCCCTGAGAAAAGTCTGTCTCCTGCATATGAGGTTTACCTTATTGTAGAAAATTCCATTGTGCCACAGGAGCAGAAGTGTTGATCATGGTCTTTGTCCCTAAGCTTTAGTTGATCTTTTAGATATCTTGTTCCAAGGTTATGGAGCATCTTAAAAATAAGGATTGAAACCTTGAAGCCACTGTTGGGAGTGGAGGAGGTATCTGTGATACTTTGTGTGCTTGAGGAGACATGCTATAGCATTTTCAGTCTGCTGTTTTCATGGAGCTAAGTCATGTGATCAGAAATATAAGGTAGAGCATGTGGCCCAGGTTAGAAATGCATTAAATCACTGTGTACACATCCAATAACACTCCTCCTTCATACTAGCTGTGAAATAGGTCATGAGAAACCGAGAAACTGTTATATCTTATTCAATTAACTGCTTGAATTCTTAATGACCTCCGATTATAAAGGACATCACTTATTTCAGACCCAAATGTACCTAAAATAAGCTAAAGTTACAGAAGAATACCTATATGATAAACAAAATAGTCACATTATTTCCAGCTTTATCTTTCTGTCTTGGGATTTTCATTATGATTTCATCAGTGTTGAACTCTATCAATTTATTTTGTGATAGGATGTGTGATGCTGTATGGAATATAGGTGACCATTTATAATATTATCCATACCAATATTATAAAATTGCAATGAATCTTACTACAAGATATGCTATATCTTACTTAACACTTGGTTCATTATACATAATTAATAAGTATATGTTAACCACCAATTTTGGAAGAATCTGATGTACTTGTGCAGTTTGCCCTGATCTTGGCATTTTCAGTGTGCTCTACCCTAGGCATGACGGGTCACATGTGCAAAATGGATCACACGAACAGTGATTTTTTTCAGTGTAATGTATAATATGCTTGTGCATATGTATGTGTGGTGTGGTTTTAGCTAGATATTCAGCTGAAGTTTCTTCAGGCACCTGATAATGCCTTTCTAAAATGGGCAACTCCAGACTTTTTAATCAAAGCTCTAAGGACAGATGATAACTGTGCACCATTATAACTGAACGCAACATTTTGTGTAAAAGTTAAAATACAATTTACTGTAGCTACGCGAGGGAGATAGACGTTTAAGTATTCATGGCTTCTGTTTTTCTGGAAATGATCTGATCATTTACCAATGAGAGACTTCATATCTCATCTCAATCTCCTAAATGCTTTTTACATGAGCTGAATTGAAACCACCAGCTAAATTCATATAGGCCTTCAATCAGCCAGTTGATGGTAACAGTTTTTATTAGTTTCTAAACGTGGCAGGATTAGTCTTTCTAATGCTGTGTGCAGGATAGAAACTGCATTTCACAAAAAAATTCAGTATTTGGCTTCAGTCTGAATTTGGAATAAAAAATGAAGATTTTGAAATTCTCCTAAGGAAAACTTGGGGAAAAAAATAGTTTGGGGTCAACCGAAATACCTCGGCTTTTTTCTTTCATATGATATTATAACATATAATGCAAAATGTTGTTGCATTCTGTCAATCAAAAGAAAGTAATTTCAATGTGGAAAACCAAACCACCTCATTCAGAAAATATTTCAACAGACACAAGAACCCCAGTAAACCAAAGCGAGGAAAATTAAGCAAAAAGGATTTTCTCTTTAGAATGTATACATTTTAAATAAATAGCAACTCAAAGCTCCCTTGTCCCAAATCTGAGAGGAAACAGTCCATAAATCTCATTTCATAGTTAATTGAGTCTTCATTTTTCTCTGGGGTTTAAAGCAGAGTCCCCCTCCCTACTCCCTCCCTCCCTCCCTCCGCACACACGAGTTGTTCCAGAAAGAGGCCCTCTGTAGGCAATCTTCCACGGAGTACTTAGCTTACCAGTTGATCTCCTCTTCCTTGTTACCTTGTGTGCTCTAGGTTGGCTTTTTTCGCAGTTAGCGTGCTTCAGCTGTTTCCAGTCTTTGCTCATTAATCTTTGCCTCCCAGCACTGAACCTGACCCTGGCACTCTAGGGGTTCCCAGAGAGGCCCCAGTAAGCTGGAGGGGCTGAGTCAAAGATCTCACAGAAGTTTGGTCCTTCACACAGGATCTGCAAGCTAGAAGTATTGAGTCAGTAGCATCACAAAGGCCTGTACCTTCCCATCTCTAGCTTGCTAATGAGGCGGTGTCCTCAAGTGGCTGTCCCTTAACTTCAGTTTAGCAGGTTACAGGAGATGAGCTATTAACATCACAACAGCTTGTGCTCTGATATCTTCCCAGCATGCCAGAGTTGCTGATGGAATGAGGACACTCCCTTGACATGAGTCCCATAGGCTAGAAAGACTGAGCTGGTGACCTCACAGTGATTTGTGACTTATCACCTCATAAGGTGGAGATACTGAACAGAGGTTAAAATTACTGGGTATAGGGGAGCAGGCGTGCTGCTCCTCCTCTTCTGTTAAAGCCAGAGGAAAGTTCCTTCTTCCTTTTCTAGGCTTAGAGGAGCTCAGCTTCTGCTTTACTGACTAGTGCAATGAGAATTTATCTGGTGAGGGAATATGAAGGAGTACTCAATAGCAGCTCGTAGAGCTCTGAGCCATTCCCATCAATAGGTGGAGTAGCTTGGGCATCTGATGGGACAAGAAAAAAATGTCCATACTGGGATTGCTCTATCTGCTTCCTTTCATCTACAGGAAGATCTGTCCCCCTGCTGATTTCCCCTTTGCTCTCCAAAGAAGCAGAACCTTCTGCCTCCTATTTTCTTTTCCTTCCAATGGAAAAGGAAAACTCTGCCTCTCATGTCTTTTCTGCAAGCCAGAATCCAGGGGGAACAACCAAATTTTTCTATTCTGTGAGAAAGTGTCTCTCTCCCCTACTGTATTGTGGGAAAATCTAGAGGACAAGGGAAGTGAATAAAGGCCCATTCCTGCAAACTGCAGTACAGGAGCCCCACTAAAATCAAGATTCAGGAATCTGTCCAGAATATATACAGGATCTGGAGCAAATGGTCTACATAATCAGTTTCACCATTTCTTCTATCTACAAGATGTTCTCAAATGCACAAAGTAGACATAAAAATAGTAGATAACAATCCCTTCCAGTTACAGTAATTGTCAGGAGTTTATGACAATAGAAGATAAGACTATCATACAGGAATTTGACTTTTTTAAACTCCTCTAAAAGGACACCACCAATTTAAATGGATTGTATTTATGTAATATATTTAGAATCCTTACTTTTCAAGCAGCCTACCTACCTGTCTGTACTTTTTATCTTTTGACATGTGTCTTTTGGTAGGTGAACATCTTAGGCTCATTTGCTAACGACCCTGAGAGTGTGCAGGTGCATTGTGGTTTCTGAACCTAGGATGCTGCCACCTGCAGGACTTCCACAGGGAGACAACTCGAGCTGCTGCTGGGGAAACCACAGAGAAGGACTTTTAAAATAAGTCAAAACCAAATCAGAGAAAGAATTTCTCTGGCACTCTTAAAGACTAACAAGTTTATTTATCACATAAGACAAAGTGGGATTTTACCTACAAACGCTCATGCAATAAATAAATTTGTTAGTCTATTACAGCAAAATCAAAACAAAGAAAGCATTCTCTGGCACTTTTAAAGACCAACATATCTTTCCCTCTGGATCTTGTCTAAAATAAGTCAGTTGCTATTATAAAGAGGATAGCAGTCAATTGTTCACCATGTCCACCAAAGGTAGGGCAAGAAATAATGGGCTTAATCTGCAGCAAGGTATATTTAGGTTTGTTATCAGAGGGGTCGTTGTCGTCGGGCTGGCAGGACGCCAGCCCCGGGTAGAAAATCCTGAGCCCCGAATCTATTTTCCCCAGCAGGCACATGCGCACCCAGGAGGAACGCTGCGTTCCACCCAGGGGCCCCAGCGAAGCCACAGACTCCTGCTGCGGCCAGGCTGGGGAGATTCAAATCTCCCGCCCTGAGCATGCTCAGACAGAGCGTGCTCAGGGTGGGAGTGGCCTGGCCCAGAAGTGGCTCTGCCGGCCGTCGCTGCAGCTCCGAGCCTCCGGCCAGGTAAGGGGGCTGGGAAGGGGCTGGAGGGAGGCGGTGGGCAGAGGAGCCAGGAAAGGGGCAGAGGAGCCAGGAAGGGGCTCTAGGCCTGATCCAGCCACGCTGCCTGCCCGTGGTGGTGGCGCGCGGCAGCAGAGGGCAGGATCAGGCCCAAGGGGCCGGCATGCGGCGGCGGGAGCAGAGGGTGGCAGCGGGAGCATGGCCTGATCCAGCCACTCTGCCGGCTGCTGTGCTCCGCCACCGCAGGCCGGTCCCGGGCCTTTGTATCGGGTTAAGGTAAGGGGGGAACGCGGAGACCGTGGATGGGAATGGAAGGGTCCGGACTCGCGAGTCGATCGAGCAGGGGGTCAGGATGGGGGGAGTTAGAGGCCTGGGGAGGGGTGGAGGGGTCAGGGGGACAAGGAGACTGGGTGGGGGCTGGGTGGTGGTGGAGGGGATTATGGATGGCTGGAGGGGGACTAGGTGGGGGGCTGGAGAGGGATGGAGGACGTTGGGGGATAAGTGGGGGTCAGGGACGGAGGGGCCTGGGGAGGTTTGGAGGGGGTTTGGGGGCTGAAGGGGGGTGGAGTGAAGATGGGGGAAGCTGGGGAGTTAGGAGGGCTGGAGTGGGGGTTTGGGGGCAGGGGTGGGCTGGGGGCCACAGCCCTGGATCTTTTTGCTATCCAGCAATGCCCCTGTTTGTTGTTAGGAGAAGCTTTCTAGCTATAATGACAGATAAGCACTGAAACAGACTTCCACTGGAGGTTGTGGAATCCCTGTCACTGGAGGTTTTTAAAGAACAGATTAAACCTGTGGGGATGGTGGATGGATATATGGTGTGGTCCTGCCTCACTGTGGGGGTGGACTAGTCAGTGTTACTCAACCTTTGAAGTATCAAGTCCCCCCTAACTTCTGACAAGTTTAATAAGTACCCCAAAGGGCTGGGAATAAGTACTCTTGAAGCCTGCAGATGCCCCCTGCCTCTCACCTCTCAGCTGGAAGCTAGGACCGGGGAAAGCAGGTGGCTGCCACACGTACCCCCAACCTGTGCCTGGCATATCACTGGTGGTATGTATACCACAGGATGAGAACCACTGGACTAGATAACCTCTTGATATCCCCTCCTGCCTTACATTTCTAACATTTATATACAGCCCTGAAACACTCCTCCTCTTTGAAATTAAGGGAAAGCATAAGATGGTTGAATGGGGTAGGGGAGAATATGGGGAAACTTATTGAAAGCTTTTGAACAAAAGATCTTATGTGGCAGATGGAGTAGAGGAGCTATTTCAGGTCATTCTACTCCTTTTCCCAAAGGAAGAGCATTCTTAGGACAGGACAGCTCCCCAAAGCGATTGTTGCACAGGCTTTCCCATAAGCGAGCTATCATGGGGAATTGCCTTACGGCACAAAGAGCTGTTACCGGAGGCTGAGCCCTATGCCCTTCAAGTAAAATGTGCTTTCATAGTGATCCAGTATAACAGAATAGCAATATAATGCCTCTTCAGACCTGCCCATCTGCAACAAAAAAGCTTCGTCTACTCTAGGGTATTTGAGAAAAAATTTCTACCAGCGCTACCAGTTATTCAGCTGCAATGGCCACAAGGGAGCTCAAATAGAGACATAGCTCCACTGGTTTCCAGTGTTTTTACCACCCTGTCATCTTGTAATGGACACGCTGCATAGAACTTGGCAGCAGCCAGCAAACTTTTCTCTATGCTAGGGCTCCCAGGGCTCATAACACCAGCAGAGGTGAACCAGTGTTAGTGGGGGGAGAGCTTTGAGAAATTTCCCTAGCAGAGACAGGGCCACAGAAACATGTAGGTAGAAGCAGTGTCTGCAGGTGCTGAAGAAAAGCAAGAAAGTTCTGCATCCAGAAGTGACTTTGACACATTTGTTACTTCAAATGTCAACCCCGCTTCTTCTAGCCTGTAAGGACCTCTAGTGGGCAATGTGAATTTGCTGCCGGTTTTCTGTTTCTAATCTTAGTAAATATTATGGCTTTTTTGTTACAGAAGGAAACTAAAGGATAGATAGGGAAAGCAGAGGGCCTTTAAATGGAAATGAAAATTAGTGGGTTTCTACTTTTTTTTAAAATTCAGTTGTTTTGAAAAGTCACTGTTGAGAATAGGGTTGTGCAATTCCTTATTGTCTCTGCATATTAGTCCATATTAAATATTTTCATGATGATAATCTCTGAATTCAATCTGAGATATGGCAGTCGGGATGGATGCTAATTTTATTCATTGTCACTTGCAATCAAGTTTCTTCTAGCCAGATTACACCTGTGTGCAGCACAGTCTTCCAGGTATACCCTCACTGACATCTGTTTAACTGATTTCAGTGGCTTGGCACTGGTTATAAATTCCAGAGGGTAGCTGTGTTTAGACTCTGTACAGCAAAAACAACGAGAGTCTTGTGGTACCTTAAAGACTAACAAATTTCTTTGGGCATAAGCTTTCTTGGGCTGCAACCCACTTCATCGGATGCATAATGTGTTACAGCCCATGAAATCTTATGCTTGAAGACATTTGTTAGTCTTTAAGGTGCCACAGGACTTCCATTGTTTTTTGCACTGGCTGTATCTTAGTAGCCATTTCTTTTGAGAATGTACAAGAAGGAATCAGAACAAACCCAACAGTCTCTCTTTCAGCTCTCAAGTACTGAAAAGAATCAGTAGCAAGAAAAACTTTTATATTTGGGTACCACCTATAGCTAGTCTTATTCTTGTCAATTATTATATGTAAAGCTATACAGATTTTTTCAGCCAAAACTCTTGTGATTTTGTCAAAACAAAGTATTTTGTTTAATCCAAAATGTTTTTTTCCCCAGAATTCCCAGCATACCAAAAACTTATGCTGTTGTACTTGTCTACCCTCCATTAGCATATTTTCTGAGCACCAGGTAATCTTTAATGTATTTATCCTCGCCTCACTGATGGTGGAGGAGCATCATCTCCATTTTATAGATGCAGAACTGAGGCACAGAAAATCTAAATGATTTGCCCAAAGCAGAGAACTGAACCTAATCTCTCAAGCAATGGGGAGAGCGCATAGCCAGCTCCCATTTTCTGGCCAGGCCCCCTGACTCTCCAGACTGGGCCTGCCCAGTCCTGCTTTCGGTCACATGACTGGAAGCTTCCTAACAATGCTCATTGGGAGGAGGAAGGAAGGGAAGAGGCAACTTGAGCGCAGCCCCTGCCACAGAAAATCTTCAACAGTGGCTGTATGGGGCTGGAGCTGTGCGGGCGAAGAGCAACCCACCCCTGTCCATCTGCCTGCAGCACCAGTTGGTGGTGAGTCCATGGTCATGGCAGCAAGCTCGCATTGCTGCTGGGGCTCTGCGGTTGGCAGGGGTGGGCGGGCCTGTACCTACCCAGACCCACCCATAAATATGCCCCTGCTCCCGAGTCTCAGTTCAGGGGCCTAACCGCTGGGCTATCCCTTCTCTTGCTACATCTGTGATAGGAATGTCTTCTGATATGGGGAGTGCCCATGTTTCTTCCACCTTCTCACAAACAGTAGTGGTACATGTCATTCAAATCTTGCAAGATTTCCTGCTTGCAAATCCACAAGAAAGCTTTCGCTTTACCAAATACTGATGCACTTGATGAGATGGTGTAACATCATGTTGTATTCCCGTGCATTCATTGAGCAATCTGTTTTTTCTTTGATTTTCTTTCTCTTTGTACCCTGTGGTTTCTATTCTTTCCCTTTTCTCCTTCCTCCTCTGTCATTTTCATACTTATCAACAAATGTAAATATTGTGTTACCTGTAAAATAAATAAGAAAAGGAAGACATTGATTTTATATTTGTTACATTTCCTTCTCTTCCATCAATCTGGCCTTAAAGCTAAGGATTATAATGAAAGTCCATGTTAAGCAATAAAGAGGATTTCTGTTCAGACCTTCTGCACATGAGAGAATTTCATTCTGAATGCATAGAATCATAGAATCTTAGGGTTGGAAGGGACCTCACGAGGTCATCTAGTCCAACCCCCTGCTAAAAAGCAGGACCACTCCCCCTAAATCATCCCAGCCAGGCTTTTGTCTAACCGAGCCTTAAAGATCTCCAAAGATGGAGAATCTACCACCTCCCTAGATAGCCCATTCCAATGCTTCAGCACCCTCCTAGTGAGAAAGTTTTTCCTAATGTCCAACCTTGACCTCCCCAGCTGTAATTTGAAACCATTGCTCCTTGTTCTGTCCTCTGTTACCCTCGAGATCAGCCTAGCTCCCTCCTCTTTGGAGCAACCCTTCAAGTAGTTGAAGGTTGCTATCAAATCTCCCCTCAGTCTTCTCTTCTGTAGACTATATAAGCCGAGTTCCTTCAGTCTCTCCTCATAAGTCATGTGCCCCAGTCCCCTAATCATTTTTGTTGCCCTCCGCTGGACTCTTTCTAATTTGTCCACATCCTTTCGGTAGTGGGGAGCCCAAAACTGGACACAGTATTCCAGATGCGGCCTGACCAGTGTCTAATAGAGGGGAATTATCACATCCCTCGATCTGCTGGTAATACTCCTACTGATGCAGCCTAATATGCCATTGGCCTTTTTTGCAACAAGGGCACACTGCTGGCTCATATTCATCTTCCCGTCCACCATAACCCCCAGGTCCTTTTCTACAGCGCTGCTACTTAGCTGATCGATCCCCAGCCTGTAGCAGTGCATGGGATTTTTCCATCCTAAGTGCAGGACTTTGCACTTGTCCTTGTTGAACCTCATGAGGTTTCTTTCGGCCCAGTGTTCCAATTTGCCCAAGTCTCCCTGGATCCTGTCCCTGCCCTCCAGAGTATCTACCATTCCCCCCAACTTGGTGTCATCCGCAACCTTACTAAGCACGCAGTCTATTCCATCATCAAGATCATTAATGAAGATGTTGAATAGAACTGGCCCCAGGACCGACCCCTGGGGCACTCCACTCGTTACCGGTTACCAACCAAACATCGAGCCATTGATTCCTACCCGCTGAGCCCGTTGATCTAACCAGTTTTCGATCCACCTTACAGTCCACTCGTCCAACCCATACTTCCTTAACTTGCTGACGAGAATGCTGTGGGAAACCGTATCAAAAGCCTTGCTAAAGTCAAGGTATACCATGTCAATGGCTCTTCCCGCATCCACAAATCCAGTCATCTCATCGTAGAAGGAAATCAGGTTGGTCAGGCACGATTTGCCCTTGGTGAATCCATGTTGACTGTTCCTGATCACTCTATTTTCCTCCAAGTGTTTCAGGATGGATTCCTTGAGGACCTGCTCCATGATTTTCCCAGGGATTGAGGTGAGGCTGACCGGTCTGTAGTTCCCCGGATCCTCCTTTTTCCCTTTCTTAAAGATAGGTACTACATTTGCCTTTTTCCAATCCTCCGGGACCACCCCCGTTCGCCACGAGTTCTCAAAGATAATGGCCAGCGGCTCTGCAATCACTTCCCCCAACTCCCTCAGCACCCTCGGATGCAGTTCATCCGGCCCCATGGACTTGTGCACATCCAATTTCATTAAGTGTTCCCTAACTTGACTTTCCATCACTGACGGCCGCTCTTCTCTCCATTCCGCATTACCCCGTGTAGTAGCCTGGGAGCTGGCCCTCCCCGTGAAGACTGAAGTAAAAAAAGCATTGAGTACTTCAGCCTTTTCCGCATCATCCTCCACGAGGATGCCTGCGCCATTCAGTAAGGGACCTACACCACTTCTGATCCTTTTCTTGATTGCCTTTCTTGAATGCCTTGATTCCTGCCTCTTCTGGTGTCACATTTCATCTAGATTCACCTTATGGCTTATTGTGATTTGCTTAGGGAAAATATAAATGTGTATTGGTAATTGTAATTGAAGTGGAGCACTACTCTGAAAGGTAACTCTGTGAAGAAGGAAGTGTGGGAGGTAGTGCATGTTCGTCTCCAATTTCTACATTGTGTGCCAATTAAAAAGATGGAGGTTTTTTCTGCGAGCTCTTCAAACACACCCAGAGGCATTTCTTTTGTTCTCCCTTACCAACAGCAGTAATAAAGATTCTGTAGCTGAAACTGTGCCCTGAGACATACTTGGGTAATTCTGCTTTCTTCATATTCCATTTCCAGTGACACCTCTGCAAAATTCATTACCTTCTGAGGATTTGCACAGATGCAATTGATTGGAATTTGGTAAAGAATGCTGTAGACAATGCACAAAAAGGGAGTTCACTCCCTCATAGCTGTGTATGGGTCTACAACGCTAATGTGACTAAAAGAAAGTAAGTCAACTTGAATTAGTCACTAAGATCACCAGGTATTACTCCATCTACATACACAGCAGATCTTTTGCATGAGATGGTACCGATTTTACACAATCACTTCTCAGAGTAGAATTGCAATTAAATGTTTTTCTCCCTCAGCCCAAAATATGAGTGTTAATAAGTTCTTGAATCAGAGAAGATTGTATTTTGAGGGAGAGGGAAGTAATACCTTGTTGTCTAGAGTTGGTTGAAGATTTTCATGCAAAATGCTTTTTGTTGATAAATGGATTTTGTTTAAAAACCCAAGGCATTTTATGAATTTTTTTTTTCAAAAATTTTCTTTTCCTGGTGTCTTTTTTTTATCAGAAACATTATAAAACAGTTATTGAAAAATTTAATATACCAAAACATTGGATTTCAGTAAAATTTCAGGGATGGTTTAATGGGGGTGCTTGGTCCTGCCAAGAGTGCAGGGAACTGGACTCGATGACCTGTCATGGTCCCTTCCAGTTTCTTTGATTCTATGAAATGACAAATTTCAATAACCATTTTGATAAGTATTTTTAAAAATTGGCTTCAAAATCTTATGGAAGTTTTTAAAAAATAGATTCATTTACAGCTCTCATATTCAGAGTGAGTAATAAAACCTTTATAAACAGTAAGAATCTTGTCTGAAAAGTGCTATTAATAATAATCCAATTTGGTGGAGGCGTGTCAGCTTGTAATAGGACTACAATTCCCAAGGTGCACTACTGTGAGGTTCTCCTGTGAGCTGCCCCAGCTTAGTTGAAGCACCATTCTCCAGAGACTGACTGCCAGTATTGAGTGAGAAGAGGAAAACATGGGACGGAGACACTGGGTCAGGACCACCAAATGCCAGCTGCTAGTGACCAGCCTCTTTGTCATGGTAACAACCAGAAGGGGAATCTGTACAGAGCTTGGGATAAGTAAACTGGCCACCTTAAAGTTCTTTCTTAAAACGGAACTGTAAAACTTGTTTCTTGCATTTCATTTTAGCATAGAGAAAGTCTAGGGTGAAAGAAGTAAACTGTATGAATTACTGCATCCTGAACTGTTATCGCTGCTCTGCAGCATTGTCTTCTGTCACCGATAAGCTTTTCGTTTCTCAAGCTGTTACTGTAATGCAACTATTTCACAATGCTGGGGTAGCCTTCAAGTAAGAAATGGGTTGCTGTCATCGGACATGGTAGTTTTAAGATGAGGACAGGGATATCTTCTCATGCATCTCTTCTTTTTTTAAAAAAAATATATATATTTATTGCATTTGTATGAACAATTTCTTGAGCTATGTGCAGTTTTAAATGTTTTGGACAAGGTAGAGCATCTTAATAGTCTGACAGAAGCCTGTCTGCTGGTATAGATATTGGATAGAGTGTAACTTTTGTGAATCTTCTGAATCTGTATTGCAAACTAGAACTAATTTTATAATTCTGGTTGAGTAACTGTGCAAGAAACAAATGTGATGGAATTTGGTGAACTCTTCCAAGGAGTTCTGGGAAAACTGCACTACAATTAGATACCCGCCCTCTCAAAAAAAAAAAAAAAAAGAGGAAAAAGTGTAAATATTGAATTGGAACAAGTTCTATAGCTGGTTGAAAAGAGTGGGAGGGAAAACCTTGGGAAAATTTTCATTGGAAAAGAAAAAGTACATTCAAAACAAAGTTAACCATCTCTAATTGCAATATATTGTTCTCCCTTCAGAGAGGGGCTGTCATTGCACTTATGAAATATGTGACTGAGAATATTAAAAGTAGAATTGCACTCAAAGTAGAAGGAGAAGGTGCATAACTCAAGTGTATTCATATATTGTACATATGGATACAAACAATACACAAATCAATAGTGAGACCATGAGAATTTGTTTAGATTGGTATTTCTGCTGGAAATCTGAGCTGATTGATGCTGAACCAAACATTTTACTGTGTATATGTAACAGGTACTCAGTTGTAAACAGCCTAAACGATCATAAGTGCTTTAAGTTCTATGGTATTGAAATCGGGGGAAACTGTTACGGTATCAGTGGCATTCCCTAGTGGCACCAAAAGTTGTGAAGCGCCTCACCACCACCTGCTCTTAGTGTGAAACAATCCATCTGTCTGCTACACCTTATCTTCCTGAAATCAACAGCTTCTGTTAACCCAAGCACTGCCTTCCAGGCCTCCACAAGCCTCGCTATCTCTGTGCAGGTTAGTAATAAGTACACTCCAACCCCTGAGTCCTTGGAGTATTCCCCACAGCCCTTAACTACTGACCATTCACAGAAATACGAAACTTGCAGTCCAAGGGGACAATGTACACATTAGCTTGTTTGATTCAGCTAACAATCAACTCTTGTATAACATCACAGCACCAAGATAGATTTATAGTGAAAACAATCATAGATATATTATAAGAACCACTATAGTGGGTCAGACCAATGATCCATCTAGTCCCACATTCTATCTTCCAACAGTGGCCAATGCCACATGCTTCAGAGAGGATGAATAGAAGAGGTATTCATCAAGTGATCCATCCAATCGGGCATTCCCAGCCAATGGCAAACAGTACTCCTTGCCGATCCTGGCCAATAGCCATTTGATTAACCTAATCTCCATGAATTTATCTAGTTCTTTTTTGAATCCCATCATAGTCTTGGCCTTAAAAACATCCTTTGGCAAGGAGTTCCACGGGTTGATTGTCGGTTGTGTGAAGAAATACTTTTTTGTTCATTTTAAACCTGTTGCCTATTAACTTCATTTGGTGACTCCTAGTTTTTGTGTTATGAGGACTTAACTGTCTTGAGTAGTTTTGTATCATCTACAGATTTTGCCCCCTCATTTTTTCCAGTTCATTTATAAATATGCTAAACAGTACTGGTCCCAGGTGTCTGTACTGGGACCTGTAGTGTTTGTTTATCAAAGATTAAGATTTAAAACTGAGTAAGGGTAATACATGAAACCATTTCTTTACCCATTAAAACAAAATGTATAATATACTTCTTAGAGTCTAATCTTAAAAGGCTAACCCCTTATCTAAAATAGTTTATCTCACATAAAGCAGTCTCCCAGCATCTCCAAACAACAGGCTGGGATTCCTCTTTCATGAATACAAAGTACACTGTCCTTTTGCCTTCTCCTTATATCCCCCAAAGTTCATTATTCCATCCCCAGAGTCAGGATGACCCCCCCATGGTTCAGTTTAGTCTCCGGTGTCTTGTCTCTGCATTGACTTCCCATCCCCTGTTGATTTCATATGTAAATAGGGCTTCTCTTATGTTGGTTTACAATACTTAGGCCTGATCTACACCAGAGAGTTTTTTTGTTGACAATTAGATGCCATAATGGTTAAAAGGTTGGTGGTCACCCAATGTCTTATCTACACTAGCACTATCAGGGATGGAGTTGAAATGATAGCAACACTGGGAAATTTTAAAAGAAAAAGGCTAGAGCAGACAAAGCCTTAAAGCACAATGCAAGACTTCTCTATTTACACTAGCTTTTTCTTAATGGAGATGACAATACACAGAAGCCACATGTATTCCACAATTACTCAAGAGTGGAGCAAAGAACACAACCTGAACCAGGCCCATCCTTGAAGCTAATAACATTCCCATCATGCACACATGTCAGTATGCAATCTATTAATGCTATAGAGACTGATGCAAATTTGGAAATACACTGAAAGTTATGTCTGTTGAGGCACAATTCTGATTTTTCCCAATGATTAGAATATCCTCTGCTAGCAGAGTTCAGGGGAGAGAATGCATGGTTTCACATGCTGTAATTATACAGTACTGACAAAAGAGTTTACTTGATTAAAGTGCTCGGAGGCTCCCTTCACATGTGAGTTTCAGAAGTATCCTGTAAACTAATTCTCTCTGGGAACAGTTTGTTTCTCTTTGGGCATGGATTGAAGTATCTGGATGAGCCTGATAGCATCTCATAAGAGCTGCAGTAGCTTTTCCGTGAATCCTGCACTTACTACTTTCCTTCCTCAGTAAAATCTCTGTTTTTCAGCTGCTGGCGCTCTCAGTCACCATGCTGACCATTGTCACCCGCTACGGGGCTCACTTCAGTGTAATCAGTGGTGTCTCCTTTGAGGCTAACCCCTATAGAATCATCCACAACGTAGGTAAGTGTGGCATTTGTATACCAAGTGAGATGTCCTGTGTAAGGGCCAGAATCTTTGGAGCTGTGTAAAATGAGGGTGCAGCGAAAGGAAATGCAGAGATTTCACATCAAGTGGGACTACATTTAGGCATATGGTGTGGCCTCTGCAGAAGCTTGGTATCTCTATTTTCTGTATGAGAAACACTTAGGCTATGTCTACACTTGCATTTTTAAGTCGACTTTAACTAAGTCGACTTAACTAAGTTGACTTTAAGTCTACTTAGTTAAGTCGACTTAGTGTGTCTACACTTAAAATTAAAGTCGACTTAAAGGGGAACTTACAAAGTCGACCTAGAGCATCCACACTGGATGCGGGGCTAGGGGGACGTTGCGGGGCTATGGGGACCTTGGGCAGGTCCACGGTGGCGGGGGAGGAGCACCCCCTGTGTGTGACACTGTCTGGATTTAGGGAAGCATTTATGATATTATTTTCT